>VZRH01005782.1:616620-681932 GCA_013397555.1 Urocynchramus pylzowi
AAAAAAAAAAAAAAAAAGGGTAAAAGATGGGATTGAAACCCCAAACATAATGATACAATTGATCCTTCTATGGGTTGCTGAGAGAAAAGCTAGACACAGCTCTAGAGACTGTGCAGTTCACAGTCTGTTGAGCTCCCAAGATAAAGATAGTCCAAGACAAGACAAAGGCAGTAAGAGAAAATAATTTGCTACTTGAATGACATTGATTTTAGGGACAACATAGGTAAGGTCTGTTTTCTCACCTATCTTGACTTTTGCTTATGAAGAAAGATATTTTACAGAAAAAAAACCCAACGACAAGCCAAAACTAAATGCTGTTGCTATCAGTCATTTAAAACATTGCAACCTCTGTAGCTTTACTGTCTTGCTTTCTTCATCATTTCTTTCCTCTTCAATCTTCCTGGATAATGTTTATATCATCCTAACAATGTTTAGTGCAATAGAGTGTCATTTGGAGTAGAATGTCAGACTACATTCACACAATTGAATTACTCAAAAAAAAGTTTAAGAGTTAAGAGAAAACCACAGAACAGTAGTAATCTTTAGAAATGTAAAAAAACTGTGAAAAATGTAAAGGTGTTTAGTGAAAAATTTTAAATTCTGCTGCACACCAAGCAAAATTTTGTATTATGGGGAAAAAGAAGATCCATCTATAATAAAAAAATATAGAGAGACTATATCTGAGCTGTAAAAATATGTATTCGATCTTACTGCTTAATTATAATATGAACATTCTACTTACTAGACCATTTTTGCTCTCTTTCTTTCTCTCTCTGGCAATAAAAAATATAAAAAGCTGGCTGCCTATTTTCTGTCCCTTGTTTTGAAAGGTCTAGTTTCTATTTATGAAATAGTTCTAAAGTTATTATTTTTAATAGGCTTTTTTAAAAGTGTGGAATTCGGTTGAAAAGCCAAATCAATTTAAATTGATTTTCAATCCATCAATTCACATGCTCTTTCAAAAATGTTAGTGGACACAGCCAGTTTAGTTCTTTACATAATTCTATCTTTAAATATTAAGTGTAGATATTAAATATCTACATAAATACACAAATTTTATACAATTGAATTTTTAGAAAAAGTACTGAGTCATGAGTACACTATAGTTTTATTAATATTAAAGCATTTGAATTAAAGGCCAGTATGATTGATTTGTAGAATGGAGATATGAGATGTTGCTTAAAGGATACCATTTTCCTTAAAAATACTCTGTACTTCCTTGAACACTTAACATCATGATCAGTCCTTGAACACTTAACATCATGATCTAGCCTTAGAAGATAGAAGATAAAAAAGAACATAAATGTGAGTTACTGAGTTGTATAACAGTATGGTTCAAACAGCTCATTCACTTCAACTGAAATCATATCTTCTGAAACACCAAAATGTCCAGTCTGTTGTAAGATTGCATTTTGTGTGGACTCAAAATTCCCATTCACATTTTTATATCAGGAATATAAAAGAATCATTATACTCTGTTCTGTACTAACCTGTTAATAGTCTTGATTCTAAGTAAATCTATTACAGAAGTCTGAGATTTATCTGACCAAATCACAGTTATTCCTAGTTAGACAGATAGTCTAGGATAGTCTTCAAGGCTTTCTTTATGACCTCTAGAGTAGCCTATTTCCTTTGGACACTTCATCATGTTTTATATTAGGCACCAAAAGCCACGGAATAGAGAAACATTTACATTCCATTACATGCAGAAAAACTATGTGTGACTAGTTTAAATTTCTACATCCTACTTTTTTGACAGCTGTTGTTGGATCAGTCACATCTTCAGTATTCTTAGGTTTTCCTTACTAGATCTTTTAAAAACACCATTTTTGAGATAACAATGGAAACATTAAGAATATGAATGAGTAATCATTGGAAATATCATTACAGTGACAACTTTCCAGTAATGTGATGGTCATCACATTTTGTTTCTTGTAGGCACTTCTTTTTTTACCATTCCAAACATAAATGTGAGTTGCCTTGCCAAAGATCAACAGGATTACGCCAACTGCCTTAGAAGAGAATTGAGAAAAGCTTTTGAGCAGAGAAAAGTTTTAAGTGATTATATTTTTCACAATCAAGAGAAAAGAAAAAATTATTGCAGTACCAGAAGGCAAGGAAAAATTCAGAGTTCTTTCACCAAAATTTCTGTGTCTCATATCAAAAAAACTGCTCAGGAAAGTCTGTGCTACAGGAATAATGCATGTCTGACTTTAATTTGGGAATACTAGTCAAGGCTCCTCTTTCATAGCTGAAAAATATCTCATAAATCACTCTATATATACATTACTCTATTTAATCAACTATTACTATATTTAATCAATAAAAACTCAACTAGATTATTGGGAAGAAGTTGCTATAGTAAGGAATTCCAAAGAAAATGGTGAAAGGGAAATGGTGGAAAGGACTGAATTCAGTATCGCTATTGAAAAGTTTACTGAAAAGAGTAACTATGTGCTCTGAGCTTTTTCAGTTTCCTTTGTAGCTGAAAAAACCTGGACAAAACTACTTAATCAGCTCGTGATTCTTTCAAAGTGGTCTTTTCTGTTGCAGAACTGATTAACCTGTAATGGACACTTTTTGTTCAGAAATCAGAGTTCTATGAACAATGTCTTTTGAGGATCAGATCTGTTTTGTTCCCTGCTTGGCCTTCTCTTCATATTTGGTAAAGAGACTTGAAACGAGACAATGCTTCAGCTGCTTCAACATTCAATAGTGCTTAGAAGACACTGCAACATGCTCAGTTCTTATACATAAAAGTTTCCAGGTTTAAAGTTTAGAAGTGGCAACAGAAAAGTGCACTAAAAAAAGCTACAAAAAAAAGCAGGAACTATGACCCAATCAGAACCCCTTAAAGTTTATCTTAACCTTCAGGGTAGCTTTTAGTCCTCATCTAAAAGTTTTTTTTCATCTCCCTGAAGATCTCAAAGGGTTCTCTGGAATGAAAACTGCAAACAGATTTGAATTAGAAGTTTGCATTTCTGGCAAGTCTAAAAGAAATGTTATCATGGTCATGGCTCAAATCATGATTTTTATGCCTGCAACTTTGCATTTGTTTGGATAAAGGCCTTGCAGCCCAGACCTTTTAGAAGATAAGCAACATAAAAAAAAAAAAAAAAATAGCATACATACCATCCAAAGACAAGATTTGGCATGTATTTGCCATTCATCCAAAGACAAGATTTGGCATGTATTTGCCATTTGCCAGATGAAAGCAAGCAAGATCTACTATTAAAAAAAGCAGATCTGGTTGAGACTGAATGCTCAGAAATTTTCCTTACATTTATATCTCATGGGCATTATTTTTGTCAGTTAAAAATCACCAGAGAAAACTGGAGGAAAAGGAGAGAGGGCAAATGAAAAGGGAATGCTAAAGTCTTTAAATTGTCTTATACTTGCTTCAATTGATTTTATAGTTAAAGAAATCACTTCTGCTAAATTACATATATACTGCTTATTGGTTACTACTCATAAATAATTAATATTCCAAATAAATAATGATTTTAATTGTAAGGGACATTTGTTGCATTTTAAAACTTGTATCAAAATGAGGTTTGCATGACTGCCTGGATGCCCATATCTAGATACTCTGTATATTACAATGACCTGAGTTCTTCACAATTCCTAAGAGTTTCTCCAAGGTTCTCCCTGCATAGATTTAGGTTGACAAGCTCCTTAAGGTCATCTTTGCCCAGGATCGAATCAATACTGTCAGGTCATCTGGCCATGGTTACAGCAGGACAGTATATATGAGGTTACTTTACTAATGCCTGAATTACTTAACTGGGTAAAAAAATCATGTCTTTAAATAAAAATAGTTGTATCCATATGCTCCTATCTATTGCTTCTCTTCAGTCCTTCAAACAGCGATGCTTTCCTTTTTTTCCTGCACACAATGACACATTTTTATCAATTCTTTCAGCATCAAACAGCAAATATTGACTTTTCTTGGGATATAGTCTGAAAGAAATATACACATAATTTGTACAGAAGAGTTTGGCCACTGGGCTGTTGTGGAAGCAAAGCAATTCTCTGAGGAGACTGTGGGTTGCAAAGCTTCTTTGACTGGGTAACACCAACAGAAAGACCCATTAGTATAAAACATTGAGAGATTAAATTTTGGGGTAACCTGCAGATGAGGTGAGGTTAAGGGTTGTCACAATCCCCAAACTACAGACTATTAGCTCAGGTCCTGGGGTTATGATAGCCAATGCTTAAATCTTTCTCTCAGCAGATGGTGATAAGCCACTTTAGTAAATGGTATAAGAGTATCTTTACATTTTTTACATGGCTACAAGGCTGGTTGTTGCTCAAAGTAGCTGCTTCAGGATTTTTTATTGCTTTATTTTGTTTTGGGTTTTTGTTTTGTTTTTTTTTTTTCCTGTTGGTCATCTGATTTATTAATGCCAGCTATAACCAGACATTATGACAAAAAAAAAAGTCAACATTTAATGCATAAAATTAACACAAAATTGTGTACTCTGACAAGATCCTTACAAATGTCTGTAAACTCCTAGTTTCCCTCCAGAACTGTAGCAGCCCTATTGTATTACAGTTATAACAGGTATATATTGCCCCAAAATATTTTTAACATGATTCACAAAATTTTTGTAAAGTCCATAGTCTTTTAAGCAGGTAAAAGATATGGTTACATGTAAATTCTTGTTAAGTATTTATCAGCAAGAAATGGAAAAAGCATTCTTCCCCAAATAAACCCTGTCTTCCAGCCTCATAGTGGTCATACTATTTACAAGTGTGATTTTTTTATTCAAGTTATTCCAAGGTACTGATTGAATTTCTCCGCCAGAAACCTTTCCAGTCAGGTACCTTCAGGAAAGCATACAAATTATTGGGAAGGCAAAGTGGATAATCAGGGGACTAAAATGAGTTCAAGCCTTACAAGTATTGAAGAAACTACCCAGAGAAGGTAGCAAAATCCATATACAAACCTCTTTTGTTATACCTCCTCTGAAGTTTGCAGCACTAGGAACTGGAACTATCTCACCATTTTAAAATGAAAGTAATTGCTGTAAAAATGTATCACAAAAGAAATAGAATTGTCCATATGAAGGCATAGAAAAACTCTGGCACTGACATTATGTAAGCAGTGTAAGCAATTTATTGAGTTATAAGCACAAGCCAGAAATGGTGTTACCATATCTCATTGTTAACTTGAGGAGTGAATGAAATACATAAAAGTTTATAATTCTGTTTGTCTAAATTGCTACAGAGAGCAGTGCTCAGTGACAACAGATCAAGGGTTTTGGAAGTGTTAGCATAATAGCAAAAACATAAACTGATAAGACTTTTAACTTACTTCTTTTAAAATAAACTTATGTGATAGCAATAGAATAGAGGATGAAGTAGAGGACAGTAGGTCTAAGACAACAAGAAGCAATCAGTGCAGAGGAATCAAGGCAAAAATACTTGGAAAAAGAGTAGAAAATTGAACTTTTCTGGACATATAAACCTGATCTGCTTAAACTGGCATAAATACACACATATAGAATCTACAGATATTTCTTTAAATAACTGCAAGACATTGACTTTTACTAATAGCACATGACAGCAAAACCAGATACAATACCTCTATATATAACTTTACTACTTCTATATTTAATTGCAAAAATTGTATTAAACTGTGAATGTAATAAAAATTCTTCATATGCTGTAAAACACTTGGAATCCAGTTTCGTGGGAGGAATATCAAATGCATTATACAATTTTATGAAAGCAATGTAGCTAACAGCAGTTAGTGCTGATCC
Source organism: Urocynchramus pylzowi (assembly GCA_013397555.1). Lineage (NCBI taxonomy): Eukaryota > Metazoa > Chordata > Aves > Passeriformes > Fringillidae > Urocynchramus > Urocynchramus pylzowi. The sequence goes on from VZRH01005782.1 coordinate 622,386, forward strand.
CAGGGACATAAGATATCCTTGTTCAGGTGCTAAAACCTTCCTTTGAAACAGTTCTTTATAGAAGGAATTGTGCTGAAGGACTAATTCTATTTTTACTTTCTTACTAATCAATATTGTTTCATCTCATTTCTTTCCTGAAGGTGGTAAAAAAAATCTCCTGGGTTGTGGATAATTACTATGGGCAAAGCAATAGTGTGCTGGTTTATTGTTCAAATAATAAAGAAATAATGCAGGATAGCAATAAATACCAGTACATGAGATGTGCTTTGCACAGCAGCAACAATTCCAATAAAATTTGAAGGTTTGAAAACTTAAAACTGGTCTGAATAGCCCGTGAAGAGCAAGTCAGCTGTTCTAAATTTAAAGAATAATTTCTTTTGTTCCTTAAATTTAGAAAAGGTAAGGACCCTGGGAGGGTAAAAACCACATTTCTTAATGTTTGCTAATGTCACTTAACAAAATTTGCAAATGTAGCACAAAAATTTTTAAAGCATTGACCAAGAATTTAGTAGCCAGGACTTGATAATCTATGACTCTACATTCTGAGGTACCTAAATACAGCTGACATGCTAAATATCTGCTCCTCTAACATTTTTAAAATCAGATTAATCCAAAATGAGGTTGGATATTTCCAATAATCTTTCTGAGATAAAGTTTGTCCCTATGTTGCCTGCTCTTCCTTGAAGAGAATCCTGGAAGAATTAATTAATGAAGGCTAAGTAACCCAGTCTCAAATTATACAGAAAGTAGTGAACTCCTAGCATTTTCCTGGAAATTCATAGTGACCAATGTTAACAGAGTCACAGAATATTCTGAGATGGAAGCCACCCACAAGGATCATCGAGTCCAACACTTAAATGAATGGCCCATCCAGGCACTGAATCTACAATCTTGACATTATTAGCACCATGCTCTAACCAATTGGGCTAATCTCAGTGGCTTACTTCATCAAGTCATAGAGCTGCCCATGCAAATTCATCTTTTTATTATTTATTTTGAATGATAAATACAGAGACAGAGAGATAACCACCATGAACATCAAAGATTAGAACTTTAATAATCTGTAAACATGCAGGTGAACTTCACCTGCAAGTCCTTTGGTACCTACTAGGTCCTGGGGAACAGCTTGCATAAACCACTGTTTGATGGATTAGTATCAACACTGTGTTATTTAAAATAGTTTTCATCTTGGGAAAATGCAGAAAATGACATAATTTCCAAGGAGTATAGTGAAAATCAAAAGAATAGGTACTATCTTTCAATTAATTTACTCTAGTGTATTCAAAAAGTGTATTCACTGGCATTTATATCTATATCAACTGCTTGGTAACAGACATGTATTCAGCTACACATAGTTCTAAGACAGGAATGGTTAATAAAACCTGGTTAAAAATTAAAGTGTCTAGAGGAATAATGAAGGTTATATTGATTCCATTTTACAGAGGTTGGAAGCATTTTTGATGTTTAGGAAAGTTTAATTTTTTAATCCATCTCTATTTCACCAAATCTACTGAAAATCAATTTCTTTAAAAACAATTTTCACCACTTACGTTGACTTGCTAATAAATTTTCTCAGCAATTTTTTCCAGTAACATTTCCAAGTTTTCCTAGCACTCACTCATCATAAGCTTCTATATCTCTTATTCAGACAAAAAGTCTCTGGAAATGATAAACAATTGTTTTGTGATCATCAAAGGGCAAAAAAATGAAATAAAAACAGCTCACTTGGGCAATCCCTTCACTTCATATAAGACTGCTCAGATTCAAGAAGACTATGGTTCCTGTTCCTAACAACAGCTGTTAATCTCAGAGAATTAGTATATAGATGTCTTTATCCATCACAAGTGAGAAATCAGTTGTCAGAATGGTCAGTGCTGTTTCCTTAGTGTAACTTGATTTAATGCCACATCACTTAAGGTCAAGGAAATTTAAAGGCTGCCCTGAGAACAAGTGTGCTTACTTTCTCCAGAACTGTTGAAATGCAAAGCTTGCAACAGTCATCAATGTCCACATAAAGAGTTGCTAGAGAAGAATTATTTTGCTTTTCGTCAACTTTTTGCTTGCTTATTTTGGAGAAAACTATAACTACTGTTTCTGTAAAGGAAGGAAAAATGATAAAGTTTAAAATGTCAAATAGCAGAAAATCCTATGGCTACTAATAGTTTGGAAAATCCATACTGGATTTTTTTTTATGGTTCATTCAATTTAAATACTTCACCCTTAGCCTACCCTGTAGCTACTTCCCTAAATATTTCAAAAACATCTGACCTTTGCATAGACATTGCCTGATCTTCATTCATACTGACATATACTTCTTCCCAAGTGCAATATGTTTTACTATGCTTTTCTGATTTAATATACTTATTTACAGATTCTTCTTGAGATTCTAAAGATGCAATTAGAGCCATTTCTCAGATGATCTTTGAGCTTGTTGGTCAAAATAATTAATAAGTATGCTTAATTAACATCTGGTTTTAGAGAAGTTTGCTTTATTTTAGCTTTTCTTAAAATTTCTTTGGTGAGGAACTAGAGTTCAGATGTAATTTAAAAACTGCAGTCCAGCCTCTTGAGAAATCTGAAAATATTTTATCCAAATTCCAGGGTTTAAAAATCTGTTTTGTTTCATTCCTGTATCTTTATTGCCTTAATTCACCTATTTTCTGTTAAAGGGTTAATTATGGAATTGCGAGCATGATATGAAGGTATTGGACTTAATTTTCTCAATATTGATGTAACTTCAGAATTACCAATATGGCAAGTATGCATAAAATCTATAATCTTCATAGGAATCTAGTTTTTAAAAGGTAAAAAAAGAAAAAAAATGTACTTCCAAACATTAGATTACATACCAGTCAGAAAAAGTATTTATATTTAATGCTATGTTTCTTTTCTATAGCCCATTTTTTATATTATGGTACTTTTATTATTATTTTTTACCATACTAATTCGTAGTAACATTGTCAGAAACTCTGTGGCTGCAGAACAGTTTATTACTAATCACCATGAGCTCCCTATCCATTTTGTGACTCTGGAACGCTGGAAGATGTTTCTCCTTTCACATGAATGCAATGCAAGGAGACCTGTCCTTAATTCAATGTGTGAAACCCCACTTCTTTCAAGCTAACCTTTCAGGAAATAGAGTTGAAGCAAATTTTTACTTCTCATATATATGTCCATGTCCACTTCAATCTGGAAGATTCACTTAAGTGTGATGCACTCACACAAAAAAAAAATTAATCCCAAAACCCAAAAAACAACAGGATATATTAACGGCTTTTGCAGATTTCCAGGTTATCAGGCATAAACAAAGTGTGCCTCTTTCTTTTTTCAATCTGCAATTGGGCTATTTTACTTATGACAAAATGATTCCATAGCTAAACTTTAGAGAATTCTGCTTCTTTGCTTGCTCCCATCCTTGAATGGAGATATTTTCCTCAAATATTTTTGTTTTCCTAGATTTTCCTTCATGATGTCTACAAAATGATGACATTTTGTAGCCTCCTTCAAAGACACAAGCGCAGATTTAACTAGAAGCATGAAAAAAAAAATGTTGAATAGATTTATAGCTATGTTTCACTGTAAAAGTTTTTTATTTAATCTTCCTCTCTTGTCTGTGAATGACAGACTTGGTTCTTCAACATAGAGATCAAAAATGGAAAGCTATTGAGCTGGTTGATCAATAGCTGGTTGAGGTTTGTAGTAAGGCTTTTTTGTTAATCCAGTACATAGTGTAATGTGGCTAAGTAAGAGGTGGGGTACCTGATGACAGTAAGCCATGATCAAAAGTAATGTTTTGATTGGACAGAGGTTGAAAAAAGCACGTTAAAAAGACTTCTGATTTCTTTCTGCTCTTATTTTGGAATATCCTAGTAGATACTATGCAATGATGAAACCATATTTTAAAAATAGCAATGGAGTTGACCTGTCTATCAATGGCTAGTATTCTATCCAAATTGTTGAAGAACTTATTTCCCTTAGAAGATGTCTAGATCTTTTTATTAATAAAGATGCTAAATACCTCATGAACCATGTTTCAAAATGTAATCTGAGCTCTGGGAATACTATGGAAGTAACACAGCTAGATTCAGACCCTGTTTATTCAGGATAGCTCTGGATGATTTAAAATTGATTTAAAGCTTAGCACATAGACTTAGCTTGGAATTAATTTTACAAAAAGGATTTAATATTTGCTTAATTAAATCAGTTGAACTCACAGCTTCTTTGGAGTATTTTTGTCACCCTGAACAAAAATCTGACCTCATTGGGCAGGTAAAGAATTGTCTGACAGTGGTTTCATAACATGCCTCTCATCTAAATAATATTCTCTGCAGTCTTCATAAACTGCATAGAATACAACTGTTAGTACTAATTTCAGACAATGAAGCCTTCCTGAAAGAGCAACCCAAAATAATGAGCCTTCAACTAGATCTGCCTATCTCTAAGTGACTAGATTAACCTGTAATGGGCTAGAAAAGAAAAAAAATAAACAATTGTAGACTTTTCTAACACGTTTAAGGCAGGAGGTTACAAAAATCTGTGATGGGAGATGCCAGTGGTAATTTAAGCCAGTGAGCTGATATAAATAGAAGAACTATAAAGCAGTTGAAGTGCAGGAGCACAGGAGCAAACATACAGGTCTGTCTGGCATCGTGGGGAAAGCTGAGCCCAGGGTGGAGACTCCTGTTTGGCACAGGAGCCCAACCATCAGCCAGGCCTTGGCACGTCGACCCTGGGTGAGAGTCTTGCTCCTCTGGCCTGTGTTGCTGCTCTGCTCGGGACCAGAGGGGCTGTTTTGTGCATGCCACAGAGCAGAAATCTGAAAATAAACATCAATAATCTTATATCTATTCTGCTTAGCAAATACACCTTGGATTAGAGATCACTGATTATTGTGATCCATTCTTGCAGCCATCCCTCTTAAAAACTGCAAAACCTTGGAATTAGTTTTGAGGTAAGGAGGAAAAACAAAAGAAAAAACCCATCTTTTTGTAATTACAGTTAAAAAAACCCAAAACCTCTCTTAAAATGATGTTGATAAAATTCAGCATGGGAAATTTTATATCAGACTGTAAAACCAGTTATGAGAAAAAAATACACATTACTAACCAGAACTCAAGCCTACTTTGCTCTAAAACTACACTCATTATTAGTGACATGAATAATTCATTCTGATTAAAATAAAAATGAGCACATAAATATATATTTATGTGTGTGTGTGTGTGTGTGTGTGTGCATTTTCTCTGTCTTGCAAATAGTGTTTACTGGAAAACTAACAAACAATTCTACTCTGAACTTCTTTTTGGGGCGTATATGAATAGTTCCAGTTAGTACTTATAGGCTTACTATTAAGCATTATGTCATTCTATTTTTACCTATTCTGCACATTTAATTCAATGTGTATTTTTCCCACTCTCTTTTTTTTTTTTTATATTAGAAGCTTAGCCTGTGGTTAAAATAAAGAAAGTAATTACTTTTTGTCAAAATGGTGAAAGAACATAGCTCTGAGGTTATGAAACAGACTTCATTAGTGGCATATGTCTTCAATTTTTTGCTGTTATTTTAACTGCCCTGAGAGACCTTTAAAAATGAAACTTAGCACTAATGGACCTGAAATAATAATACTAACTGTAGCACAGAATCTTTTAGGGTTATATTATAAATAAGAAATAGACTTTCACATAAGTAATTGCCAAAAGTTTTACAAATTAAAGAAACTTGGTATTCGTGTTTTTTAACTGCAATTATACTCAGTGGTGAAAAAAAGCATCCATACTGTTCCATCATGGAACAACAAAGAAACACGACAAAGAAACTTTCAATATTTAGTTGTGAAATTATTCTGAATGTTCTTAGGGAGGGAAGAAATTATTTAATCCAATTGCTATAATTCCAAACTGTTAGACAGTTTGAGAATTTAATTTCTGTTCTAAGTTCTTTGCTGATAAAATTTGATGACTGAGATTTAATGTTATAACATTATGCCAGTATTTCAATGAAAATGAAAAACAAAATCATGCAAAAATAATCCACTTGAAGTCAAGTAGTTCATCTGTAACCATGTTTATACCTAAAAACTTGTGATTCATTGTCAAAATTCTTAAGTTTCTCAAAGACATACATGTCTCAAAGGGAAATACACCTGAAAGTTTAGTGTGAATTGATGGCTGTGAGCAGAGATTCCTATATTGATCTCCCCACCCAGAAGGGAGAGGCAGGGCAATCTCAGCTATTATACCTGAGCATCAGAGAGGTCCCCTGGTGTACCTTCCACGCTGTCAGCACTCCAAAAGCATTTCTTACCCTGATTGGTGTCAAACAGTAATCAGTACAATTGTAATGAGAGCTGGGGGAGGAGTGAAGGACAAATGAGGTGGACTGACATTAAGCATCTATAGGCAAGAAAATTGCTTCAATACCTGGAGGCATACCTTCTCTTTAATTTTTTTTCCTTATATAAGTATAGAATTAGGGCTGAATTTGTAGGCCAGACAAACTTCAGGGTTTATTGAGGGGTGTGTGTGTTCTGTTTGTTTTGTGTATTGGGTTTTTTTTTAAGTAGATTTGGGCTCTGAGAAAGAACAATCTCTGCAGCCCACACAATTGTAAACCTTTACAAGTATATAAATAAAATTGTTGATTTTGCAACAATGCTTGTTTTCTCAGCTGTCAGTTTTCAAGCTGCAGATTTGTTTCATTTTTAAGACAAAATTCATGTGACTGATAGACAACAGTATTGTTTTCTTTTGATTTGGAAAATCAGCTTTGCAAGTATATTTAACAAGTTCTTGAAAATGGATGAATTGTTTAATTTGTTTTTTTCATTCTTGTTGTCAGAAATATTACTCAAGTAATCCAACATAAAAACAATAAAGCTGCCAATCTGCTCTCTACTACAAGTTCTTAAAAAGATATATCAACGTATCTATAGCAGGAGAATAAAATCTGTTGCCCATCTAATCATCTTGTTTACTTTTAGTGTTAGTATTTCACCACTCATCCAAATAGTCTTCTAAAATAGTTTCCAGTTTTCTAAAACTGGAAACAGGCATGCAAAGTGATTTAAACTGAAGATGCTCATCAACTGCAATTTGATCAAATTGGTGCTGCAATCAAACCTGACTGACAGTTACCAGGCGTTGCATTGACTTGCTCTCATTGCCAAGTGAACAATCATTTATTAAAAAGACTACTTGATTATAATAAAAGCAGGTCACTTCCAAGTATTTTTTCAGGCTTTGCAAAAAGACTTAAAAATTAATAGAAAAGGGCCTCCAGGTGATTATCACAAGAACATTACAACCTTGCCTTGACCATGAGTTATGACCAAACAGCGTAATATGCAGCATACAGGACAACATAAAAAGGAACTGAGTGGGATAAGCTATGGCAGGGACCCTGGACCAAGAAGTGACAGAACCACATTACCTGAGACTGCTGGAAAGGTTTAGTGTGACATCACCGTTGTCTGACTTGATTGATGACATGTGCAACAACCCCCCACTCCTCAAGGACAGCGTATGGGGGAAAAAATGCATATACGTAGAGAGTTCATGTCAGGGCTGAGCTGCTGGGTAGTTTGACACTGAGCATGGCTGGGGTGATCACTGTGTTCCCTCAGGCTCCTCTATGCCAACTCACTGAAATGGTGCCATGGCTGTCTCAGCTAATTTCCTCTCAGTACCAGTTCTTTTGGGATCTCAATTAGAAAAACAGAAGTTTATCTATTTTATTGTGTAAAGGATAGAGATTATAGAAAATATCACAGCAATCTTATGCCCCACCCAATGCTGGGAACAGGGTGTCTGTTGCACTGCTGGATGAGAATCTGTTTTTTGACTATGGCATGCTGCTCACAGTTCCCACCTGTGGTTGAGGTGGTCAGCCTCACTGTTTCTCACGTTTTTAAAATATTTTTCCAAGTGAGCAAAGCTATTAATCTTTTACCTATACAATACCCAACTTTCCATGTGGTACCTAGAGGTTCACTTTGGACACTGTGTTCTTACACCTCTCCTTAAGAATGAGCTGGTACAGGGCACAATTACAGGCAATGCATGCTGACATCAGAGTACGTGCCCAGCTTACAGAGCAGTCACTCAGGTACTAACATACAGGTCTCTACAATCAAGGCCTATGATTATACCCTGCCTATACTTGGACTTAAATCACAATCTACTTGTAAAAAGGTCTTCCTCAGTGCCCTACTATAGTACATGCATGTGTGTACCTGTGTGTGTGCACGAATGCTGAGCTACTCCTGACACAGCCCTGCTTGGTTTACTTCATAAATAGATCTAGCAGTGTCCATGAGTAGGTGTTCCTTTTTTGCTGCATGGCATCAACTCCTGTTAAGAAGAAAAATTTTGTTTTTATGCTTCACATGGCCCAATGTTGCACTGTAAAGCAGGCAATGTAAAAGCAGGGAAAATAGAAGGCTATATGCTGCAAACCCTCATATTTTCATGCGTGAAATCTATAAAACTGCAATCAAGCATTGTTGAAAAGTATGCAAATGAAATGTTCTTTACATACTGGGTGCAAAAGAAGTTGATTTAATATGGATATCAAGAAGTTGATTTAATAAAGGACATTTAATATGTCCTTAAATTTTTTAAAATTGTTTTATTATTATTATTATTTCACCATTTCTTAGATCCAAAATATATTTAGCTGAATAGTCAAAACTTACAGATATCATTAACTCCATAAAAGTCATTATTTCTTCAAAATACCATTATTAAAAAAGTTGCAAAGAAAATAACACAGAATTACCTTCTATAAAAAATTAGAAAAGAAAAAGGATTAAAGCCTAGCAAAAAACGTAAGGAAGAAAGAAACGTAGTTACTGGGACTGTGAGTGAATCACTTGTTTAAAACAGAAAAAAGGTCAATGTCTAACTTGGGGGAAATGGAATTGTTTGATTGCTCAGTAGAGAACTGTCCCACCTTTATCTCAGGCTTCAAATAATATGAACTACCTAATATCCTAAATTGGAAAAAAAAAAAAACCTACTTCATGGTTTTAGTGAGTGTAATGGTGGTTAACCTTTATAAGCTAAATGCTCCTATTAAACCAGTGGAAAAAACATTTACATAGATTGTGGAAACTACACAACATCACTTATTCCCTCAGCTGTGGGTGACTTCAGACTGCTTTCACATTTATAATTTTTTTTAAGTGGCTGAATTAAGAAAATTAACAGAGCATTGCCAGTTCAGAGATCTTAAATGATGCATTAAGGGATCAGTTAGTGTGTGTATGTGAAAAAAGAAACAACCTAAAAGTGGTTATTAAGTGAGAGTAATTTAACCCTACCACATATCCTAGACTTTCTGTATCAATGAAGACAGCTACTAATGATGCCAGTGAGATGCATCTATATTATGAAATCTGTGCAAAAAGAAGGAAGCAGTATAAGACCAATATGGTCAGATGTCATGAGTTTTCTTTGTCATCTCATTATGGAAGTAATTTTCAGTCAGTACAGTAATGTGAGGCAGAAAAAAAAAAGATTATTTCAAAAGCCAATTTCAAAAAGCAATTTACAAGACTACAGAACTGTATATGTAAATTCATGAGTTTGCAAATTAAGAATGGATCAAACTGAGAGTGACATACTATAAATTTTATTTGTTTGATTTAGATGACAAATGACATTATTTTACAATTTAAGAAACAATACTTACATTGGAGCATAATAGAAGGTTACTTATTAATTGTAATTTACCAGTTTTATCAGACGTAAAATAATTCATAGAAAACCAGATTTAAACAGGTTATTGAAATGATGTCTGATTTTATCAGATAAAAACAGTACAAAGCAGATCATAGTTAAGACAAAACATAAAACAGTTTCTCCACAGTATATTTTTGACTTGTAATACATACCATAATTACCAAGTGGAGAGAAGTATGGTGTATGTAATATTGGCTGATATAACTTAATCTGTTAGTTATATATATTATATATATTATCTGATATAACTTAATCTCTGATTAGAAGGATGAAGAAAAGTCCAGAGAAGACTTAAAATATATCTCTGTTATCCTTTTGGCTTTTCTTTTTTTGTGGACTATCCTCTTAACTTTTTAACTGTCCACATTTGATGTGTTTGTCACAGCCAGGCTCTAATCTGGAGTTAGCAAAGCAGTTCTCCACACAGAATAGTTTAGTTATTGCAGTTTAGTAATATTTGGATTCTTTGCATTATTTCTGATATGTTCTGTAAAGTAGAAAACTTGAATAAATCTAGAAGTCCCATAATCAGTAATGAAAACCTTGGTCATGAAAAGCATGGAGTTATCTAAGATGCAATTTGACATAGGCCATACTTAGTATTCCTGGTTGAGTGTACTCTAGCTATATGGCTTTTACCTATTCTTGTAAAGGAGCTCCCTAAAAGAGCTCTTTTCTATCAAAAAAAAAAAAAAAAAAAAGACCTTCAGAACTAAGCAAAACAAATTGAATAGAAAATTCATGAAGTTCATATAAATAATGTTCAAGAATTGGAAGAAGACAGGCCTAAGTCTGTCACAGAAAAATGTCTTTGCCTTTGAGTTACTAGTCCTTTTCTTTACATAATGCTATCCCGGGCCTGAGAAAAAAGTCCTGTATGAAAGAGGTATGATGACTGATACACTTGTCTTCCAAATCAGCTCCACTTGTACAGGAAAAAAAAAATCCAAAATGGGGCATTAAACCATATAAGCCCTCTTATAAGAAGGTGGAAGAGGAATTACTGAGACTAGAGTATTTTGGTGCCAATCTCAATGCGAGATGCATCCTTGGGCTGCTAGAAGAGTTTGCTGCTTATTCTATAAACTCACTGTCTGTGAATAAAGTGGCTGTTCTATGCAACCTTTTTTGTAGGAATGGCTCTCTTCAAGGATGAGACTTACCATAGAATCATAGAATGGTAAGGGGTTGGAGTGGACCTTAAAGATCAATTTGTACCCACTACTCCTTGTATTACTAGAGCTTCAGACAGAGTCCCTCTCCAGCTTCCCTGCAGGCTGCTTCAGACACTGGCAGGTTGTTGTGAGGTCTCCACACAACCTTCCCTTTGTCAGACTGAACAGCCCTAACTTCATGACTTTCCTCTGGACTTGCTGCCGCAGTTTCATGTTCTTCTTATGGTGGGGACACCACCATAGAGCTGGATGCAGTGCTTCAGGAGGGGTCTCACAANCAGTTTCATGTTCTTCTTAGGGTGGGGACACCAGAGCTGGATGCAGTGCTTCAGGAGGGGTCTCACAAGAGCAGAGTGGGAGAATCACTCCTTCAACCAGCTGGCCACATTCCTTCGGATGCAGTCTGGGATACATTGGTCTTCGAGCTGCAAGCACACACTGCCAGCTCATCTCAGATTTTTCATCANCCCACTACTCCTTGTATTACTAGAGCTTCAGACAGAGTCCCTCTCCAGCTTCCCTGCAGGCTGCTTCAGACACTGGCAGGTTGTTGTGAGGTCTCCACACAACCTTCCCTTTGTCAGACTGAACAGCCCCAACTTCATGACCTTCCTCTGGACTTGCTGCCGCAGTTTCATGTTCTTCTTATGGTGGGGACACCACCATAGAGCTGGATGCAGTGCTTCAGGAGGGGTCTCACAAGAGCAGAGTGGGAGAATCACTCCTTCAACCAGCTGGCCACATTCCTTCGGATGCAGTCTGGGATACATTGGTCTTCGAGCTGCAAGCACACACTGCCAGCTCATCTCAGATTTTTCATCAACCATCACCCCCCAGTCTTTCTCCACAGTGCTGCTCTCAATCCCTTCTCTGCCCAGTCTCTTTGTGTGTCTGAGATTGCCATAACCCAGATGTAGGACCTTGCACTTTGTTTTGTTGAACTTCATGAGGTTTGCATTTGCTCACCTCTCAAGTATGTCAAGGTCCCTCTGGATGGCATCCCTTCCCTTCAGCTCTAAATAAAGGGTTCTGTTATCCCCAAGGCTTCAGAAAAGGTTTGTATGAGTTTGGGTTTGGCTTAGGATACATATTCTTATGAATTCTTTGCCTTTTTCTTTCTGTCTGAGAAATACTTGGTCATTTATGATAAAAACTAAGATTGCAACAAGTGAATGGAAATTTCAGCAATAGCTCTATTCCCATAATTCACTATTCTATATACATGCTACTATGAAGAACAGCAGGTTTTAACATGGAGCTAGGATCTTTGATGGTATAAATCCACAACTCTGTAGATTAATGCAAATTAATACTATTTTAGCTTCTTCTGCACAGACAACTAGAGAACATTTTCTGGCATGCAGATACCTCCATTTCACAGTTAAATTAACTTCACAATTATCAGGATTGGACTTATTCCCTAAAAAGCCCTAATGATACCTTTGTTGCTTATTTAAAGGAAACCACATAATATTAATTAAATGATGGTTATTTTTAAATGAAATGACCCTTCTTTATTGATGCTGGGAGAAGTCTTAATTTTCAGATACAAGTGTAGGCTCCAGCTGCTCTAGAACTCAGGAAATAAGGCAATATATCAATGAAATATATCAATAAACATATATACTGGACTATCGGAGCAATAAAGCAAGTAATTAAAATTTCTAACACACTTTTTCACTCTGGCAGCTCAAGCTGTAAAAATGTACCTAATAAAACATTTTATTATTTCTGAAATGGTACATTTTCAAGTCCACATAAATGTAAAAAGAAAACATCTTCTAGATAAAAAATTTGATTGTAAACCAGTAATTGGCAAATTTATGTTTAATAATACTACTGCTGAAATATATTGTTTTATTTTTAACCAAAAGCTCCCAAGATAAATGTCTTTTTGTCAGAGCTTGATCCTGTAGTCTGAACAGTTTTTAATTTTGTTTTCTTCCAGTAAGTGCAGTTTTTTTGTGAAAGTAACATCTACTAATTATAACAATCTCAGTCATTGAATCATATGATGATTAAATAATTTTTGCCAACTTAGTACCTATGTTCAGCCAGCTTAATTATTCATTTTAAGTACACTGTTATCAACTTACCCTTGTTTGATTTGAATTCATAAAAATATAAAACAGGCTTCTAAAATGTTCTTTATCAGGTTCTATTATTTTCAGTGATGCATTGTGGTATTGGTATTCTCAACCTGGCTACTAGGCTCATGAGTGTACTTGAAAAGAAGCAGTAAAATAATGAAATAACCAGGACAAAAATGTATGAAGATACACATCTACAGATACATAGCTGTTTTAAATGTTAAATGGATCCCATGTGGGATACCTGGATTTCATGAAAGCAGTCTAATTTAGCATCGAATTGCATCTGCTATCAAAGTGCAAAGATATTATCAATTTAGCTTATTATTTTGTAATGAGATGTTCTAGATTGAATTACTTATTTAGCTGCAAATCTTAATATAATTAAAATTGTATTTTTTCAACAGCAGTTTTATTTTAACTGTCTTGGTAGATTGCTTAGCTAAACATTGAATTTTTGATTATACTACCTTTATCTACTTTTATCCAAGTGGATGACAAAGCATATTTGTGGTTTTTTCCATGTAATAAAAAGTCCAGTGTAGAGCCCTGTATAAGATCAAAAGTGGTGTTAGCAGCTTTAATAAAAAGTCTGAGCACTGAGATGTACCGAATCTGTTCTGTAACATGAACATATCCAGAGCTCCAAAACAAAGTTTTGTGAGAATTGTGAACTGAATGTTGATTTCTCCCCATGGTTTAAGCAGTTCTAACACCCAGGTTTAGACCAGAAATTGCTCATGCTATTGCTCTGAGAGCAGTGTGGGAGCAGCTGTGCAGGTTAACTTGCATAGGAGCAAGGCACATCCTTGAACAGTGTCCTTTGGTCCAGAATACCATTTCACTGCTGGCACACTGCCTGGGCTGCTTTGGGTCTGTGCCCACTCCTACTCATCCAGATAATACTCAGCCATATTAAAGGGTATCAAAAGCCAGGAGCCACACTAAGAATAATTAATGAAACCACCCAGTATTTGAACAGAGAGATTAGATAGTTGCTGGCAGTGCTTATCAATGTAGGCAAAGCCTTTTCTGATTCCCATCTAGTGACTATGTGTGGCAATAGAACAAGAGCACTAGCTGAACAGAGGGTGTATTTGGGAGCATGACTCATGTCTCTAGTATATACAGATAACTAGAAAGGAGGTTAGACATAAAGTAGGAGAACCATGTCACCAAGTAACTTCATTTTAGACATTGTTTTGAAGCAGTGCCTGTAATGCACCTAAGTTTCCTGCCCCATCAAAGATGGATACGAGTTTTCAGGTTCATCTGAGCAATGTTCCTTTTTCCCCAGCTGGAGCAAAAAACTTAGATGAGCTGGACCTTGTGCAGTATTTTCAGTAATAGATATAGAATGGAGCTTGCTTTTATGGCTTACCTCTGAGCACAGTTTGACTTTATAAATTATTAAACATTCATGCTCACTTCACTTCTGTGATTAAGGGAGATATCCTCCATTTACAGCAGAATAACTGAGATAAAGAAAGATTAAATAGACTAGTCTCAAAGCTTGCTAAAGGCTGCTGTTGATTTGAATGAGAATTAGATAAGGCCATTTTGAATTTACTTCCTGAGAGAGTGTGGAAATCCATCTAAATCTATTTATAGAACTAATACTGTTACCCAGGCATGTCCCTTAATTTCTGTATTGCTATACCTTCCTGAAAAAAATAATAATTTTTTTAAGTTCCCTCCTATCTCTTGAAGAAATACATCATACATATATACATATATATGTGTGTGTGTGTGTGTACATATATATACACACACATATCTATACACACACACACACATATATCTATACACACACACACACATATGTATGTGTGTGTGTAATAAAGTATATGTTTCAAAGATGTGGTGCTCTGGAGCTGAGGATCACATTGTGGGAGGCAGGTGAGCTTTCCTACCCAGCAGGACCTCAGAACCAGAGCAGAGGGAGCCACCCCAACCTCACCTCCCACGTAGCAGGTGGTGTTGTGACTCTAAGGCAGCTCTGACTTGCATGGGTGGAGCCAACAGGGACCACGCCCAGCCCCACCTGGACAAAAGCCACCCCCAGGAGCCTGTCCCTGAAAAATTGTGGAGTGATCTGGAAGGGTTAGAGGGATAGGTGCCAGTGAGGGCCCTCTGCTGCTGCCTCTGAAATGTGCTGGCCACACTGGAGCACATTTGCACTCTTACAGAGATGAGCCAGAGACTCCTGAGGTAACAGAAGCCAACAGAAAAACACCAGGGAAGTAGCTCAAAGGCATTAAGGAGTGTTCCTGTAGGAAGGCAAGAGAGCTGAAAGCCCAGCTGAGGTGTCTTCACCTGAATTGTCATTCATGTCTTCACATGAATGCACGCAGCATGGGCAATGAGGAGAGGCTGGAAGTCACCAAGCAGTGCTGGAAAGTTGTGCCTGCATCCTGGGCTGCACCAGCCATCAGGTTGAGGAAGAGGATTCTGCACCTCCACTCTTGAGTGACCCCACGAGGAGTACTCTGGGGTCCCCAACACAAGAAGGACATTGACCTGTTGGATGAGTCCAGAGGAGGGACACCAGTGATATTAGAGGGACTGAGCACCTCTGCTATAAGAGAATTGGGTTTGCTCAGTCTGGAGAAGAGAATGCTCCAAGATGACCTGTGGTCTTTCACGACCTGAAGGGAGCCTGCAAGAAAGATGGGAACATCCTTTTTATGTGAGCATGTAGAGACAGGGCAATGGGCAATGACATTAAACTGAAGGAGAGTAGGTTTGGTTTAGGTATTAGGAAGAAATTCTTTACTGTGAGGGCAGTGAGGCACTGGAACAGGTTACCCAGAGAAGCTGTGAATATCCCATCACTGGAAATGTTCAATGCCAGGCTAGACTGGGCTTTGAGCAACCTGGTCAAGTGAAAAGTGTCCCTGCCCATGGCAGGGGGTCTGGAACTAGATGGTCTTCAAGGTCCCTTCCAACCCAAGCCCATGCTATGTTTCTATGACATGGGGATGGGTGGGGGAGGTGGGGGGGAGGAAGGGCAGGGAGGGGTCAGGATGCTTGTTTTAATTTGGGGGGAAAACCAATTGAAAATAAAACCAGAAAAAGTTCAATTTTGTGAGACAGCAATGCTACTGTGCTTGAAATAGCTATTTTGTAATTTCAAATCAGTTACACAATATTGAAAGAACTGATAAAATGGGAAGTTATGAGTGCAAGTCAGAAAAAAATTGAATTATCTCAGTAGAAGAAATGCTTAAATATATATCTTGATCATTCCTGTGAGTCAGATTACTTTAATATGTTAATAATAGTACTTATAAATTCTGAATCCATAAGTTGCTCTCAAACAGTAAAAAAGGGTGTTTATATTAATTTTACAGTAAATATGTTGAATCACTTTATCTTCATATAAATTGGAGCAGCTTCAAGATTGAAAGATCATTGCAAAGTCCTGAAGGCATCCCATGGGATAAGATGGCAGATTTCTGTGTATGTTTTTAAGCTATAATTATACAGAATCATAAAATGAGTTTCTTAGGAATAATTTTTGGGGGATACAAGACCAGCTTTGATGTTTTCAACATTAGTTGACCCAATTTAGTAGCATAGTTGACAAGTATTTTGGTGCCTCTGGAGACACATGATTACTAGAAAGAAAGCAGAACTGAGCTCTGATGATTACTCGTCGTATATGATTGTGCTGGCTTCAAATGCAAAAATAGATCATATTTGTGTGAAAATCTACTTTGATGAAAAATAGTTCTTATTATAGAAATGTTGGAAAGGTAGAATGGTAGAAAAAGATGGGTGTGAAAGCAACAACAGAGTGGATGGATTCTTTCAAGTCAGAGAAAGGCTAAATAATTAATTATTAAGTATATGGCTCAGTAGATTAGAATTCTTAATAGGGTAGAAAGACTATTGCCTCCAGACATGATATACTTTTGGTGATTTATTTATAAATAGTATTATACCTTATTCTAATATCTAAGTGAAACATCGTAAGATATTATTATTTCATCTGTAGTGTTTGAATCAAGTTAATTTCAATAGACAATTTATGTTTCAAACTAGAAGTTTAAAGCAATGCTTGCTTCATTAACAAGAATCCAGGAGTGATAAGGATCAGTCAGAAACAAATTCTGATATTATTGTCCTATACCCGAAATTCTCAGACCCAGTATTTAGGTATTGCTAACAGCATAGTTAGAAGAAACTATTGAGGGAACCAACTTTAGGACTGATGTAACCTTTTCCTTATAGATACCATAAATTATTAATTATACATGTGTGTTATAGTCAGTTTCTTATCTCAAAGGCAGACATCATTCATAACTGTACAGCTAAATTAGACCCACCATTATAAAAAGTTTCATTTTTAAATTTTGGAAATGATTTTGCAATAGTTTCCAAATTAGTAAGTTCTCTTCTTTCTGACTCATTAAACCTTTTGGAATTTTTCTTGACAAGTGAAACATGAGTTGCAGATATCAGTTGATTTCATTCAAATAGTAATGAATTTTTTATTAACTGAGGGCCTGAAGTAGATAAATTACAGAAAAAAAGGTGGCAAGCTAAAATATAATTGTGAAAAAGTCATGTTAATGTAAGAAACAATTTTGTGAGGTAATTTATAATTAAAATTGAACCCTGCCATTGAGGGTGAAAAAAAAGCCCTTATAGTGGGTTGACCCTGGCTAGATACCAGACACTCACCCAAGCCTCCCTATCACTGCCATCCACAGCTGGACAGGGGAGAGAAAATGTGGTTCATGAGTTGAGATAAGGATTGGGAGAGATCACTCACCAAATAATGTCACAGGCAAAGCAGGCTAGAATTAGGGATATTGATTGAATTTATTACTAACTGAATCAGAGCAAGATAATGACAAGTAAAATAAGACCTTAAGAAGACCTTCTTCCCACCCTTGCCTCCTTCCCAGCTCTACCTCCTTCCCAGCAGTGCAAGGAGATGGGCAGTTATGGTCAGTTGATCCCAGGTTGTTTCTGTTGCTGCTCAGGGAGAGGAGTCCTTCCCCTGCTCCAGCTTGGAGTCCCTCCTGCAGGAGATTTCCATGAACTTCTCCAATACGAGCCCACCTTCACAAACTGCTGCAGTGTTGATCACTCTTCAGGGTGCATTTCTTCAAGAACAGGCTGCTCCAGGGTGGGCTCCTCTCTCCACAGTCCTTCCATGGGGTCACAGTCAGANAGAAAATGTGGTTCATGAGTTGAGATAAGGATTGGGAGAGATCACTCACCAAATAATGTCACAGGCAAAGCAGGCTAGAATTAGGGATATTGATTGAATTTATTACTAACTGAATCAGAGCAAGATAATGACAAGTAAAATAAGACCTTAAGAACACCTTCTTCCCACCCTTGCCTCCTTCCCAGCTCTACCTCCTTCCCAGCAGTGCAAGGAGATGGGCAGTTATGGTCAGTTGATCCCAGGTTGTTTCTGTTGCTGCTCAGGGAGAGGAGTCCTTCCCCTGCTCCAGCTTGGAGTCCCTCCTGCAGGAGATTTCCATGAACTTCTCCAATACGAGCCCACCTTCACAAACTGCTGCAGTGTTGATCACTCTTCAGGGTGCATTTCTTCAAGAACAGGCTGCTCCAGGGTGGGCTCCTCTCTCCACAGTCCTTCCACGGGGTCACAGTCTCCTCCCAGGCATCCTCCTGCTCCAGTGTGCGATCTCCTCCACGGGCTGCAGGTGGATCTCTGCATCCCCCCTTGACATCCATGTATTGCAGGGGCACAGCTGCCTCACCATGGCTTTCACCATGGGCTGCAAGGGAATCTCAGCTCCAGCACCTGGAGCACCTCCTGCCCCTCCTTTTGCACTGACCTTCGTGTCTGCAGAGCTGTTCCTCTCCCATGTCCTCACCCTGCTCCTCTCTGGTTGCAATTACATAAGTGCAATAATTTTTTTTATTATCCTCCTTCTCCTTCATCTTGTTATCACAGAGGCACTGCCACCATTTCTAATTGGCCCAGCCTTGACCAGGGGCACATCTGTCTTGGAGCCATCTGGCACTGGCATTGCTGGACATGGGGGAAGCTTCTGGCAGCTTCTCAAAGAAGCCACCCTTGTAGCTCCCTCCATTACTAAAACCTGGCTGCACAAACCCACTTCAACCTTGCAATCTCAAAATAATACAAATACAGTATTTTTTAAAGAGAAAAAAACCTACATCTTGATAGTTTTTGACCAGCATGCCTAAAACATATTTAACATGTTTTATTCCATGTCATTCCTAAGATCTTGCTAGGGAATTGGGCTGTTGTAAAATTTATAGTCACTTACTGCATCTCTTCAGCATGTGACAGATATCCACAGTCTTAGCTCAATTCAGGGATACATAAATAAAACTCTTTCATTAGAAATTATCTCCTGCATTTAATGGGCTAGTAAGCAACTCTTCCCTCCCACAGATGGATTTTTGATACCTTTGATAAGAAATTTATCTCTTACTACATCAGATTATAAAAATAATCCGTAAGATTATTTCAGTTCTAATAAAGCAAAATATATTTATTTTTCACACTGTATGAACCTAAAACTTTGAAAAAATACATGACACAAATACCTGAAAATTATATATAGCTTGTCGCTTACACCTGAAATTGTTCTGAACCAGATTACATAACACCATAAAAAATTCTAAATAACTTCAGGTTACTACAACATGATTAATCTGTTTTGTGTGTAGCTTGGGTGAAACACTCAATCTCTGTTTGCTATTTTCCTTTATCTTTAAGCCTGGCCTGTTTTTCTGTCACAATAAACATATATTAAGGTGATCTAAGACTAAAGGTGCTGCAAAGTGCCTAAAATATGTTGTCTTTCTTCAGAAACAGAGTTATGCATGTTTCATTCCAAGATGCCCCATTAAATGATATATTTCATTAGTATGTTAATTTTTTGCTTGGGAAAAAAGTACACCTGAGCACCACAAGGTTGTAGTTTGTTGTTTTGTTTTTTTTTGTGATGTACTAAACTAATGACTGGTAGGCTATAACACTGGGGCATAGGAGAAATGCTTTCTCATCCTGGTCTAGCTTTCTGATTGATCAGTGGGAAGTTATTCTCCTCTGAAAGATTAATTTTAAAAATCTGCAATATATTGATTACTGTTGTGTTAGGTAGTCTTTCTGATAAAGTGATTGACTTAAAGAATAAAATATATCATGTGTTTATTCAGTTTTTCAAAAGAACTGAAAATGCCTAATACTTTCTTGATAGTCTCATCCTGAAATAACTTATTTACAAGGTGTTATCATTTGAATATATCAATAGTTAAATGAAGGTGAGAAGAAATATTGTTAAATTTTCTAACTACTGCTTTCCAGAAAGCTTTGCTACAGAGCATTCCTCATTTAAACAGAAGGCATGTTTTATTCATTAAAATACATTTAAAAATGCATTACATTGGGTTTATATAATAACAAAATTAAGCATGACTTTTTAATAGAATTACTCCTCTTTCTGAATGTTAGAGATGGTTACAAAGCTCTAATGTAAACTTTTCCACAAGGTTGAAGGGTAAGGTTATGTTGGTATAATTATGACATTGCTCTGAAAAAATGGCAAATCCTTGGCTACACTTGAGTATAAAGACCTGTAGCAGCAGCAGAAGTCTAAACCCATTGAAGACTGAGTTTTTTGAAGATTTCACCCCTTTATACTCAGAGCCCACAACTGCAGGCAGCTGCCATATTTACTGTTTTTTCAGCCTACGCTGTCCTGCATAACACTGTGAATACAACCATGGGGGAGCACAGCTTTGCTTTGCAAAGTTCTATGAGTTTATGTAGCCTTAGAAAACAGCCCTTCAGCCTGAGTGCATTGTCCCAATTCTTTGGCATCCATAACTACATCCATTTAGTGGATGTAGTTCAAAGAAGGTAGAAATTGTTCTACACTTACCACTCACCCTATGGCACACACTGGTTGTATTTTTCATTAACAGGCCAGATGATAACTATGGATACTTCACTTCTCAGTTTCTGTAGGTATTGTTATGCTCTATTTAACATAATATAAAAGTACAGATGTATTTTAAAACTCTGGTTATTTCACAATAGAACTGTGTCATAAGTGTAATAATTTTTTATTATGGGTGTATTTTATGATATGATAATCAGTCATAAAATGTGCTTTAAAATATGAATTTGTAGCTGAAGTGCTGATGTAATTTGTTTTAGACAAATTATGCCTAAGAAAATATGTTATTAGTAAATGAATGCTCCAGATTATCTGCAAAAGCTTTGTCAATGTCTGGGCCACAGTCTTATTCAAAATTCTTCTAATTAGGCCACTTCCTAATGTTTGCTTCCTGCTAAACATTGCTCAAATTATAAATGGGCAGGAAAGCAATCAGATATTGTCCTTGAAATTGCTTAAATGTAAAGTGAAATTAGGAAAAAGTTGAGTGCATTCTTAACTGCCTATTAGCTGTCATATGAAGGGAAATAGGGAATAACATCTTTGCATCAGTGTCTCAGCTTTTTATAGACATTCACTTATGACTGATGTGGAATCTACAACAGAAGTTCTATTTTTTACTAATTTTGTCCTTAATAGGTAACAGACAGGGTAGGTTTTTAGGTTGATTTCGGTTCTGAGGGTAGGAGCATACCAAGTATGCCTATGCATACTTGGAGTTCATTAGGCTGCCTGACTAAATCAAGCAAACCAAGTTAAACTCAAAGATCTGGAAGAAATGAGCAAGACTTATAGTTGGGTGAAACACCCAAGGCAGTAAAAAGTGGATTGGGAACAACAAAATGTTGAAAAACAAAGGAAGAAGAGCTAGAGGGCCTAATTTGCATGTGAAGGGGCAGCTGATCAGTGTGCTTTCCACTGACTGTGCCTTGTGCTTGATCCCTGCAGTCTGTCCTACAGTCTGAATCAATACTGTATATAGCATTGCCTGTGTGAGTGTGCTCTCTACTCAGAGCTTCTGTGTGAGCACAAATGTGAAGCCAGACTAGCAGGTGAGTAGGGTAACAAATCTGAGAGCCAGCAATTGGACTTGAGAATTCATGAGTTCAATGGGTGTGATAGTTTTGTCTGGGATAGAGTTAATTTTCTTCACAGTACCTGGTATGGGTCTGTGATTTGAAATTGTGCTGGAAACAGTGTTGATAACCCAAAGATACTTTTGTTATTGCTGAGCAGTGCTTGCACAGAGGCAAAGCCTTTTCTGGCTGGTTGGAGGGAGCACAAGGAGGGAACACAGCCAAAACAGCTGACCCCAGCTGATCAAAGGGTTGTCCTACACCGCATGGCATCATGCACAGCATATAAAGTTGGGGGAAGGAAGAGGAAGCAAAGGACATTTGGAGTGATGGTGTTGGTCTTTCCAAGTCACTGCTATGTGTGATACAGTCCTGCTTTCCTAGAGATGGCTGAACAGCTGCCTGCCCATGGAAAGTTGTGAAAGAATTCCTTGTTTTTCCTTGCTTGCATGAGCAGCCACACCTTTTAAAATGTTTCAGTTGTTTGCTTTCAATTGCTTTACCTCTTAAACTGGTTTTATCTCAACCCACTTTTCTCACTTTTACCCTTTCAGTTCTCTTTTCCCATTCTATCAGGAGAAAATGAGTTAGTGGCTGTGTGGGGCAGTGTCTGAAAGTCTGAATAATTCAATTGTCTGCAGCTAGCTGCTGGAGAGAGCACGGGGGGTGCACCTGTGCCCACCTTGGCATGTCTGTGCAGAACCTTCTCTAGCAGAATCAGTATTAATGTTTTGACTGTGCTACTGTTAAGTGTCTCCACGTGCTAGTTTTAAGATCTTGTTTGCTAAACAATCTAATGTTTCTCAGGTAGGCTGAGATATCTGTAGCCATCTTTATCAACTAAAGCCTTCTCTTTAATGGATTAAATTGAGTGATTTTCCCAGTTAATTATATGTGATCATAAAACCCTGATTTCGAATTCACAGGTGATTCTACTATTCAGTCACAGTAACTGACTACTGTGTAAGATATGATTTTGGTTTTAAATTGTTACAGTGTGAAAATATTTGTAAGATTTTTTCCTCCTTCTTTCATGAGGCATATTTTACCTAAATAGGAACAGTGATGCAATCAGTCTCTTTCGTTAGGCTGCATATTTTCATGAATCATAGAAGCCTGACAATTTCCTAAAAAAATGTAGCTGAACTTGGTAAATTACCTGGAAAAAAAAAGATTGAATATTCAAAAACAGACAAGATAACATGCTCACAAAAGTCTCAGTTCCTGAGAAAATCAAGATAAAATTACTTAATGAGACATTCTCACTTCTACTCAACCTCCGTTATTCACTTCCTATCAACAGAATCAACTTTTAGGCATAAGACTGGAATAGAGCTTTCAGAATAGCTCCACAATATTTGTTCTTTCATGTTTTCCCCCTTAAGAAGCATGTGACAAGCCCTTGTCTGCTCATTCCACACCATACTGCAGAATGTTTTGAAGAGTAACTTTAAAACTTTTTATTTACTCATGGTGGTCTTTTTTTCTGAATTAGCAGGATTGACTTCTCAATCCTCAACTTTTAAATCTTCATATTTGAGTGCTAGAATTCCAACACTTTGATTAAAAAATGGCCTTACTTTCCAAGGCAACGACTGACTTCAGTGGAAACTCTTGTTACTCACTGCTTCTAAAAGCCTACCACTTTAATGCAAGTGTTTAAATTATTATGAGAGACAGGATTCTTAAAAGTACCTAAGGGACAAAGTAAACATTTCATTGAAAGTTACTGAAGCTGGTAATTTAGTCTCCTTTGAAATTCCCACTTTCAGCAATCTTTTTCAAGTGAAGAATCTACCATTTCTACATTTTTGGAAATTATTTCTTTCCTCCAAAAGGAACAGGATAAAAAACAGGTGGAAAAAAGTTACCAGAGAAATAAATACTATGATGATGATGATGAAATACATAAGCATACTCAGTCATATAACTATTACAAAATTAATTTTTTTAAAAATTACTGACAGAAATCCAAAAAATGAGCTCTGTTTAAGGAAATTCTACATAGAATTTTAATTTTCTAAACAGCTTTTAACACTTCTGAGTCTGAGGAGAGAATTTAGTCCATGTCTACACATTTCTGAGAGGGTTCTGTAACCTCTAGATAAGGCTTCTCTATTTGGCATTAGTAATCACCACTGTTATTAAAAAACCATGAATATGGCTTTATTTTGAAAGGTACCTGATCCATTTGGAGGCAGTCATGGAAAATCTGAAACTAGGGTCCTCAGAGCATGTAGGAATTATTTCTCCTAATTCCTGAGGCAGTAAATAGTCTGTTCAAGAATTGTTTCTGGAATTGTGCAGAAAGTTAGTCCTAAGAAATTTTTAAAGGGTTTGTTCAAGTTTGTTCCAAGTGAAGTGCTATCTGAATAGCAGAAGCACACGTAAGACTAAATGCAGAGGGAAAAAGGAAAGGGCAAAATGAAAGGACCAAATGCTGTTATTGGGCACTTAGGTTCTGCTCAAATTCTTCTTTATTTATTTATATCTTCTCATTATACTCCTTCCAACTTTAAGGATGGATTTGGGGATCTTTGTTTCAGAGACCAAGTAATTTAAAATCTTGTTAATATTTAAAGGAAATTTTGTCTCAATAATTCCAGCCTGGCCCACTAACAGCAATTAAAAGTCCTGTTGTTAAAAGGGCTGTCCATGTAAGAATTACTTGTAGTACTAGCACATTTTCAATCCAGACTTACCAGTTTTCAAATTAACAGCATTAAGAAAAAAGCCAAGGATTGAACAAAGACAGAATTTAAATAACTTTTTCTCCTTCCTTGACTTGGCCTAGACACAGTTGTAGTGAATATGCTTGTATTAATACCAGCTATTCTGTGTCAGAAGCTTCCGTTTTCTAAGGCTGCTAACAGGAGATTTCCAACCACAGCCAGTTTGAACAATAATTCTTTATTAAAAAAAAATATTAAAAGAAACCCCTTGGACTTTTTGGCAAATAGAGTAGTTAGAGTAATTTATTGTTCTCTGATGTTCAACAGCTGCATCACATAAAGCATTCCTCATCCCACTGGCAGAGAAATAACCATGAGTTGTTCAATCAAGAAAGGTCATTCTCACCTTTCAGGAACATATTCTGCTAAATTGCAAGAGGTAGTGATTGGCCCTAAATGAAAGCTCTTAACTGACTAAAGACATTTTGTATTTTTTAAAATAAAATAATTTTCAAAATACTGGATTGGAAAATTATACTCCCAAAAAACTATTCCTATATGTGCAACAGTCTTCTGAAAAAAAAAAAAAAAAAAAAAGGAAAAAAAAAAAAAAAANAGGAAAAAAAAAAAAAAGGAAAAAGATAAAAACAATATTTGATTTGCAAGGCTTAAAATATAGGCATAAAATTATTAGTGAAAAAAATCTTCAGCATGCTTGTGTATGCACACTTGTACATGATTCTTTTGCATTCACAGACCATTACTGGTCCTTACCTGAGAAGCAAGTATTCATATGTTCATTCTCACAGTTGTTAATGCTTTGGGAAATTAAATTTCATTTTGCTAGAAACATGATAGGTGCTCTGAGAACATGATGAGACAGAACATGCATCTGTGATTGTCATGGTGAACTTAAGGTGAGGTGACTGAGAGACTGGGCAGTACTACTCAGTGACATAAAATCTAACATTCATGGATATAGCAGCTGGATGGTGATTTCTAGACAAAGACTAGTGTTCTACAACACAAACAATATTCTGCAGGCTGTTGGAGACCCATGAGTGTATTCCCATGAGTGTATTCCCACACTTTATCCGTTTATTGCTTTTTAAATTTGATTGTCATTGTAAAATGTCAACACCCTCATTCATCCAATGCAACCTCAGACTAATCTCTGGTTTCCTCCATATCTGAAGCTGGGTTACTATCATCTTCTGGCTTCCTTCCCCAAATAATTTACAAGGATATAAAAGTACCTCTGGACTTCCCTGTCCTGAGTGTTATAGTGCCCAAAAGAGTTTGCCCAAAAGAGACACAGTCCTTACAATTTGGGTGAATCTTCCATCTAACCTGTTCTGCTTTCCTATTCCAGTGTCAGATAGAGTTGGGCAGATAAATTTCGGACATTTTTTCATTCGTAGTTGGGCTTTTGCATAGGCATCACTTTGTGATACCAAAAGCTAGAAATTCTCCAGTTAACTACTTAACCTTTCTAGATAAAGCATTGTACAGTATCTCTTTGTGACTGGGAATGAGCAGGTTATAATTTCCTTATTTTCTCCTGTAAATCAGTACCTGTGCAAGGATGATCATATTCAGAGAAAAATTAACATTTTTCCAAAATATTGACTTGATTTAGAACTGTAAACTAGCACAGAAGGTTTTTGCAGTTTAGCTCAAAAGCATAAATGGAAAAAGTGAGGGGCCAGTATTCCTACATTCCATGAGAGTGACTTGACTAAAAGATAATTGAAAAAGAGTCTGAGTTCAATTCCCTTCTTAATTCAAGGTGTGTCATGATGCAGTCTTTTGCAAGGAATCTTTGCTTGCTTGTCCCAGAGTTTAGTGCACTGACTGCTCAATCAAAGTCAGTCTATATTTCATTTGCTTTATTTGGATCATTAATATTTACATCTTACCTGGAGGGTGATTCTCCATTTCTGCTCAAGACTGGCACCTTGTTGAAATAATTTGTAGTCAAGTGAGTAAAACAGTCACCTGAGAAGAAAGGAATAAATATATCTTCCAGCTTTCTAAAGCTAAGATTTGAATTCAGTATTGGTTCAGTATTGGAATTCATTGGTGTCTTTGGGCCAATTGCAAAATTTTGTTCCAGCAAATTCTCCTACAGCAATTGTGGCTTGAAAGCATTAAAATATTCTGATGAAAGCATTAAAATATTCTAATGATAGATTAATTTCCCTGTATGATTATAATGTAATTTTTCTGAATCACTCTTCATCACTTCATCCATTTAATATGTCATATAAGAAGACTGAGTGCATAAATTTTGTATCTGAATCACACTCCTGGTAACAGGCAGCTAGTTTTTTTAGAAACTTTGTGTCTACATTAGAAATATCAAAGTAGGGTTTCTCTATCTGATATAGATACTTAATTCAAACATTTAGTCATAAATTACAGCCCTAAGAATTCAACTATGTACTCTGCTAAATCCAAAAGCTCCTGTGAAAGGTGTGGAGAAACAGTCTGATTATTCAAGTTTCTCAAGATTCTGTATTGGAAACAAAACCAATTGCAAAAGTTGTTGCTTAATATTTCACTAAGGCTTTCTAGCACCTACTTCAAAGGCCTGAGTCATAAAAAAGTCCAAAAAAGGTCACACTTATTTGCAAATCTATTTAGTTTTGTGAATTACTGGTAAACATCCACTAAAGCACTAGACAACTTCACAACAAATTAAAAGCTGCATTGCTAGTCTATAAAATACAGGAATTAAATATATTCCAATAGTTTGCCCAAACTGACCTACCAAAAACTAATCACAAACGCAAAGCACACAGTTACACATTTACTATTTTTACCAGAGAATAATGGCATGGACTGCTGAATGCACTACTAGCATTTCATTTCTGTAGGATACCAGTGGTACAAATGCTTACTTGTGTACACAGAGCTTTGAAGTTCACAGAATCTTTTGAGCATGTAATTGGTAGAGTACAGTGATTCACAGCTTTCTAATTCAGTTGGTATTCTGGCAAGTTATTAGCCAGCTGCTGTTCACTGAAGCAGATGTTATGAGCTATGCATAAAATTGTCAAGGTTATAGTTAGTACAAAGAAAGCTCTATCCCTTTTCTGTCAGGATTTGTAACAAAACTTCTACTGACATCATCAGAAGAATCAGCTTCAGAAACTGGGTATTACTCAGCCTTATCCCCCATTAGTTTGTATTCCTTCTTCTTTCATCTCAACCTCAATCTTGCTTGTCACCTTAATGCAGTTTGTATTTGATTTGCCAACTCTTAACTTCTAGTTGTCTTTCATGCTGATTACTTCACTTGAAAACCTCCTTCAGTTAGTGTTTTTCACTTCCTCACTTGTATTTCTTTTACTTTTTGTGACATAAAACTGAATAAACAATAGAAGCCATTTTTTCTGCTTTCTACAGTGCTCATTTGGCAAGTTTCAAAAGCAATAATAGAATAAGCCACAGCTTAATAGTTTAGAATAGTGTGTTGAAGCTCAGATATACTACCTGCTTGAGGCAGGAAACAAGATTTGTCTTTAGTTGATTTGTTCGCTGTAAGTCCCAGTGTGTGTTTCTCTGTCCACTGGAGAGAGAATGGCTGGGATTGGAAAAAGAAGCAGTATTATTTCACTAAAATCTGAGATGATCACTCCAATATTTGGCTAATACTTAATATAAAGACATACTGGAAAATGACAATGTATGAGATAGATAGCAAGAACTGAATTTTAAAATTGCAACATTAAACATTTAATCCAACCCCATTTTACTTGAATTTTTTTTCTTTCATCATCAGTTATTCTTGTCTACCTTTTTGTAGCTTAAAAATACAGTAGTACAATATGAATTTGAATTATAAGTGAATTTAAGTAAAAAAATTATACATTTTCTGTATCTAGGGCTTGTCTAAGCATGGATTCATTTGATCTACAACTACATTAAGTAAGACTGTAAGTATTTACCCCTAAAACCACTGCATTGATTCAGCTGAATTAACTAAGGATTGAATTTGCTTCTGCAGTCTTTTTGTAAATGAATGAATACTGGAAACCTACCACTAGGCCAAGTGTACCAATACAGAATATGAATGAATACCAGAGACCTACCACTAGGCTAAGTACCCTTACAGCACAGTAAATTAGTGATATGCTTTGTAACCCAGTGTTATTTTTAATCATCTTATTGTTGCTATTTACTTATTTTTAATTTTTAATTGAAAAAACCAGGACAGTCCCTTGCATAAAATGTCTTGCTGCTTTTTTCCTTTGTACACTTATATTTTCAATAGGCAACTATTCAGACACCTAATTTGACATTGGCACATAACTAGACATGATCAGTTTACATACTAATTGCATTCAAACATCAGGTGTGCTAGTGTGATTGTCTTTTACATAGGCAATTTAGAAAATCCTAAAATTAATATATGATGCTTAGAATGTCAAAAAATGACCTTCTGTTAGTTATTGTCAGACAGTCAGAGTAAAGAAATGATCTAGCTCTTGAAGTCCTGAATGAATGAGATAGAATAACTATGACCTCTTGGTGACTGATCATTTTGATACTAAATATGCAAAAGGAAGTCAATCATAATACAATTGAAATTAAACTTTGAAGAAGTAATAAATTTATATTCTAAAAGTCATTATGATAATTCAGTATGAGACTTGATATAAAGTCAGATGTTATTCTCAGATGAAGTAAAGAAAAAAACTCTACACATAAGGAACTCTTGATTTCAAATGTAGAATATGTAAAATACGTGGCAGAATAGAGGATGAATGTTTTGTGTTTGGAGTGAAATCTGAAAAAGGAACAAGAGTATGTGTATGTGCAGAAAGGTTGATGGCAGCCAAAATTTACAGAAGCCATTTGAAATAACCAAATAGTAACATATTGGTTTCTTTGGGTTCAAAAACAGTAACATGTCTTTTATAGAACTTATTGGAGAATCTTGTAGCACTGTTCTTGATAGTAGACATTTATTGAAAATTACTTGAATACTACCAATAATGAAGCAAAATATGGTGCTGGTCTTCTAGTCTTCCACATTTTCCCACTAGCATTGAAATATCTCTGAAAAGCATTTTACTTAAGCATTGATTTTGCTTTCTGTATACTAGATGTATTATAAAGCCATGAACAATTTAAAATATTCTATTTTAATTGAAATACATTTTCTAGTGGCAGTTAAAAATTTAGTTATATAACTTCTTCTTGAAAGCATCTGATTGCCAAAAAACTACTTTGGTAATTGCTATGAAATTTTTAACAGGAATATGCAACATCAAATATTTATTTAGATAAACTACAGACTGCTATTTCCTTTCATTACTCTAAAATATAAGTCATACAACCAATATTTATTTATTGCTTAAAAGTAGTATGAAAAATTACCACAAGCAGTGAATATAGTGATTCACTTTAATCAAAAATTATTAAGATGGAAATAAGCATTTTTTTTTCCTGGCCTTTTAATGCCATAAAATCAATATGCCAACTTATACATGTACACAGTAAGAACTAGCCATTTTCATTGCTAACTTCCTTAGTCTTTTCTTCCATAGTGAAAGCAGTTGTGCATGTTGTACCCTCAAAAGTACAGAATAATGGAATCATAGAATATAGAATCACAGAATCTAGAATCACAGAATGGTTTGAGTTGGAAGGGGTCACAAAAATCATCTAGTTCCTGTCATGGTCAGGGACACCTTCCACTAGGCCAGGTTGATCCAAGTCCTGTCCAATCTGGCCTTGAAAGCTTCCAGGCATAGGGCATTCACAACTTCTCTGGGCAAGCTGTTCTAGTGTCTCACTACCCTCATCATAAAAAAAACCTCTTATGTCCAACCTAAATATACCCTCTTTCAGTTTAAACACATTTCCCCTTGTTCTATCACTACAAGCCTTTCTCTGTTTTTCTTTCAAGCCCCCTTCTGTATACTGAAAGGTTGTCTGGTCAGAAGTACGAAAGGTTCTCCTTTTTTGCCATTTTCAAAAATGGATGTAGTCCTTTCTGCTTGGGATCTTTGTCTGACTTCTGTGACTTTTCAAATACGATGGAGAGAGGTTTAGCAACTACATCAGCCAACTGCATCAGTCCTCTGCCTTCCTTGTGTGATCTCTCACACACTGACGTTGCCTCCCGATCGGCGCACGCGCCAGGAGTGGCCGTGCCCCACCTCTGCCGCTGGCAGGTAGGATCGCGGTTCGGCCACTGGCTGGGGTCCCTGACCGCCAGGAACGGCCGATAAACGCGCCAGAGGATTCGGGATAAAGGGAAAGGAGGGACTCTCTGCTTGCTTCTCCGAGCTGCTTTATTTGTTTCCCGCACAGCAGCGGGAGCAGCCAAGGCTGCAAACTGCTGCACCACGTTGGTGCTGGCGGAGCGCAGGAGCCGGCGGCTCAAAGAGGTGGCAGTGGCAAAAAGCAAGAAACAGAGAAAAACAGCAGCTTTTATGGAGGGGGTCATGGAATCTCGGGATCTAATGAATCAATGGCTAGATAGGAGGGGTCTGGGGGGACAAATGTAAACATAACATGGAGCAGGAAAGTCACATGCCAATGGCAGAAAGGGAAATATCATAACTGACAGCAAATTTTCTGGATAAAGGGGTGTAAAAAGTTATGACAGACAAGTTGAAAGGGCAGGATTTTTGAGGATAGACAGGGAAAAATCTGGAATTATCATAACTGCCATGAGGAGACAGATGGTAAACAACTTTAGACAGAGACTAAACATATTATCTTCTTCAAAACCCCCACTGCTACAACACGTAACAATTGAGGTCTTGCACTCTAAGATTTCCTTAAAGAACTGTCAGTTTTGCTCACCTTCTTTGTCCCTGAGGCCAGTTTCCCATCCGAAAATTCCTCAAAGAAATGAAAGTCCTAAAAATGAGTATCTTGACTCTACTCTTTCTCTTCACATGTCCATCAAGAACATGATCACCTGGGCATGGTCATTGCAGCCCAGGCTGCCAGTGGTCTTGACATCTCTTATTAGTTCACCTGTGTTGGCCAACAACAGGTCTAGTAACACTTCTCCTCTTGTCAGACTATCACATGGATTAAAAAGTTATCCTTGATGCACTTAAAGAGTCTTAAGGACTGCTTCCAAATGGCTGTGCTGCCTTTCCAGCAGATGTGAATGCCCTAGCAGGTTGTATGAACACAGTGCTTCCTGAAGTTGAAGTAAGAAGGGTTTGTCAATATCTTCCTCTTCATCAGGCAGCTGGTAGTAAACACAAACCACAAGGCTTTGTTGGTTTGACCTCTAATTTTCATCCACAAGCTCTCAACCTATCATTGTTTTTCAAAGACAGCTCTGTGCAATCAATCCATTTTTTTATATTATAGAAAGTAGTCCATACTCCAATCTCACTTTCTTTGTCTGTCCCTATAAATTCCTTGTTTATTGCCTGCAGTGGTCCAGGCCATGTGATTAATCCCACCATATTTCAATACTAGTGATTAGATCCTAGCTTTCTAGATTCACAGTGGCTTCCACCTTCTCCTGATGTTTTTTACTTATTCTGCTTCATTAGTGTAGTCATTTCAGTTGAGCTATTGACTGTGTCACCACTTTAGAGGAACATGATCTAATTCCTTTGAGGTATTTCACAAGTGTTTCTACTGTGGCTCCTAACGCGCCATCATTCCCTGGCTCTTCCTTCACTCAAAACTCCATTCCCTTCTCCTAGTAAGTCTAGTTTAAAGTGCTCCTTATACACCTGGCTGACGTGGTAAAGACTTTCCTGCCTGACCAGTACACTACTGCTTCCTATGTTTTTGAAGTACAGCAAAGTAATTCATTACCCTTAATTTCTCTTTATAGCACAATGTTAAAAGCTTCTAAATCTATTTTCCCTGTACACTGATAAAAATGAACTTCACAGAACATTTATTCTCTTTGCCAGATGGCCAGTTGCATCCATCTATGAAAGGCATGAACTCCTTTATCTGGTAAAGTTTTATTGACTAGTTTTAAACTCATAGTTTCATCTGTGACGGTGTTGTTCTCATTGTTTGGTTTTCCATGTTGAACAACAGAGGAAAGATGCACATATAGCTAGATGTTGTAAAACTTCTATGAGCATTGACAACTACAGGTTTGAATAGATGCAGCTGAAGGGATTTTTTTCTATTTCAATTTATATGACAAAGAGATCTTTATGGAAAAAATATACACCATTCAATTGATTTAATTTACAAATTCAATATGTGTATAATTCTCTTAATGTGTATCAATATATTGCTAGAAAGCAGCACAAGGTTAAGCAGATACAGGTGGAGAGCCTGTCTAAGCATGGTCAGGTGCTCCACTCTCACTGTATTCTCTCCATTAGTACACTGACATCAGATCTTAATACATTCACAGTGAATCACACACAAGTGTTTTGGCTACTAAGGGTATAAAAAGTTATGCAATAAAATGTGACAATTGCACAAAATGTCTTGTAGCAAATATTAGCATATAAAGTGCAGCTTCTTTGACTAATAGAATAACTAATTTTCTGTCAGCTATTTGAGTGTGTTTAGTGAAACAAGGTTTCCTAATTTAAATAAACTATCCTTTTCATAGATATTCTGTTATTAAGTATGTTGTGGTTAATCTCTGTCATGTACAGTAGTACTATAATTAGGAGATTTTACACTACGTGACTGGAATGTTAATCAAAGTATTTTGCAAAAAAATAGAACATTTTCTTGGTTTTTTTTTTTAAATTTTTGTGCATGAAAAGTAAATTCCGTTAAATGAAGTATTCATAACTGCTGAAAAGAATATTCAATCAGTTGGAATATTTTATTTAAATTAATGCATATATTTATTCTCTATTTGAATGGAAAGTAATTTTAGCTTAACTGATCACTGATGTAGATATTAAAAAAACAATTTATTTTCAGGTGTTTCAACATAAATGCAAATGTATGTTCATTCAATACACAAGTTAAAGCTAAAGTTTCATATTTTCAAATCAAAGCTTCTTAACTTCATTACTAAACTTCTAATGTCATCACCTGTAAGTTCTTCATCTGCAACAGCCCCTATAATTTATGTTCTGTGCCTATCTCAAATTCTTGAAATTAATATATGTTCTGCTAGATGATGAAAAAAACAAAACAAAACAAAACAAAAAAAACAAACAAAAAAAAAATCAACAACCAGATCCAGAGGATTTAGCATAAAGATATAGGTACTATGGCACCTTCTGGTACTTTTCTGAATATATTCTGTTTCGCATTTTTGTGGGTTCACCCAGTAGACAGCTCTGTACCACAGCTGCTTGCTTATTCTGCCCAACCCTGGCCTCCAGTGTGACAGGGGAGGACAAAACTAAGAGCAAGAGCCAGAAAACTCATGGGTAGTGATAAAAATAGTTTAAAAAGCAAAAGTAGAAGAAGAAAGAGAGGGAAGACAAAACAAGACATATGATGCAAACCCAACCACCACCTCCCACAGATAAGCTGATACCCAGCTAGTGAAAGATAGCTAAACTCCCTAAACAAGCTCTCCTGCATTTTACTACTAAGCATGATATTATTTGGCATGGAAT
Source organism: Urocynchramus pylzowi (assembly GCA_013397555.1). Taxonomy (NCBI): domain Eukaryota; kingdom Metazoa; phylum Chordata; class Aves; order Passeriformes; family Fringillidae; genus Urocynchramus; species Urocynchramus pylzowi. Next base: position 656,606 of record VZRH01005782.1, read on the forward strand.
ATCTCTTTTGGCAATTTGGGTCATCTGCATGGTTCCGTTCCCTCACAACCTTTTGCACATCCCCTGTCTAATCACAGGGGGGAACAGAGTGACAGATAGGTGGCTTTGTTGCTGTACAAATGCTGTTCAACAGGAGCTAAAACATTGGTGTGTTACCAGCATTGTTTTGGTTAAAAATCTAAAACACAGCAGCATGCAAGCTTTTATTCTTCTGAGCTGAATCCATTGCACATATGTGGGCTATATGCTAAATAAAATGTAAATCCTCTTTCAATACCAGTAAGTTGTGACAACTTACATCAAGAATTTTTGCCTGAGCAGGACCTAAAAGATTCAAATATTATGCAGCATGAAAGGAATAGATAACTGCAGTTATAAAGTAATTTCTAACAATACTCCTGTGTCAGTCAGTCTTCTAAAACAAACAAACAAACAAAAAAAAAACAAACCCTACTCTGGCCATTGTAGGTAAAAGTTTAATGGCCCAGGGTCCAGACCATATCCTGCAATTTTAACTCACAGTTGCAAAAGTTGAGGCACAGTTGCTCAGAGGCTGAAAATGTTAATTGACCTCCTGTTTGAAGGTTTGATTTTGCAAATAGCTGGATAACACAGAAGCAGACATCAAAAGTTAAAGCATTCTAGCTGAGTAGCAGATATTTTCTGTGGATATCTGCAAATGTCCAGTATTTCATGCTTAACAATGTCATTGCTAAACCTCAACCAGATGGAATTTGCTTGTAGCTTGGGTCCAGATGGGTACTGACACATATCAGTAAAGGGAGGCAGTTTCATGTATGTGAGATGATTGCAGAAATGAAACCGACCTTCTGTTGTTTAACATGATAGTGTTACCAATCTTCCAAAAAACAATACTTTAAAATCTATTTTAATGGCTCTTCTGTACATCTATTCCTGTGTCAGGTACTTCTGTGGTATCCTTTCTCAGCACAGATCATGAAGGAAATGCAAACAAGGAACAGAATTTCAATTACTTCAAGGTAAGGTCTTGTAAAGGTCATTACACAATGGTTCTTACATTTTTCTCTTTCCCTTGTGTCATAGCTTAACCCCAGCTGGGCAAATAAGCACTACACAGCCACCTGCTCACTCTCCCCCAGTGGAATGGGGAGAAACAGAAAGATAAAATTCAGAAAACTCAGAGGCAGAGATAAGCAGTTTAATAATTAAAATAAAATAAAACAGTGAAGAAGTACAATGAGGGTTCTAGAAAACATGTCCCATGAGGAGCAGCTGAGGGAACTAGGCTTATATAGTCTGGACTATAGGGTCCAGGGACTGACTGAGGTCACAGGGACCTCCTGATCTCTACAATCATCTGCAAGGTGTTGAAGGGGGATGAGGGTCAGTCTCTTCTGACATGTCTCAAGTGAAAGGATGAAAGGAAATAGCCTTAAGGTGTACCATAGAAGGTTTATATTTTATATTAGAAAAAAAATAATTTGCCCAGGGAGGTGGTAGACTCACCTTCTCTGGAAGTGTTCAAGAGGTATCTAGATGTGCCACTTGGGCATCTAGTTTAGCAGTGATTATGATGGTGCTAGATTGTTGGACTAGATGATCTTGAATATCTCTTCCAACCTCAGAAGATTACAGATTTTGTAATTCAGTGATAATAATAATAATAATAATAATAATAATAATAATAATATCTTTAATGAGAAAGAAAATACTAAAGAGAGAGAAATGAAATCCAAGATAGACAAGTGATGGAAATAAAAATGTTTCTCACTACCAAGCAGCTGATCCTAGCCAGTCCCCAAGCAGCAATCTCTGTCCTCATTTTATTGCTCAGCATGATGTCATAATAGTATAGAAAATCCCCTTGGCCAGTTGGGGTCATCCATCGCAGCCTTGTCTCCTCCCATCTTAGAATAAAAGTGTCATTAAAGCTGGAAAACACTTCTAAGATTATCAAATCCATGTGCTAACCCAGTACTGGGATACTTACCACAAAACCATCCCCCTAAGCACCATGCCTATACCATGGCCCGGTCAAACCTTATATAATTGGCCTCAGCCCATCAATCCAGCCTGTCCAGATCCCTCTCTAGAGCACTTCTTGTGCACCCCTAGCCTACTTGCTGCTGGGAGGCATGAAAAGCAAGCACTGCTCAGCAATAACAAAACTATCCCTGAATTAACAGCACAGCTTTAGCACAATTCCAAAACACAGCCCCATACCAGCTGCAATGAAGAAAATGAACTTTATTCTAGCTAAAACCAGCGTACCTTGAAAGTCTTTCACATTATCTTGTAAGAATTCCACTTTTTCTTATCAAAGGTAAGTATGGCAGAGATTTCCACAGCCATTTGGTGATGGATTAATTCTCCAAGGTCCTTTTCATCTCAGCATCTTCTGGAACTGGTGAATTCCATAAGAGAAAAAGATTTTTTTAAAGTGGTCTAAGTGTAAACTAGCTTTTGCTTTTCCAGCATTGGTCAGGCTATAGTGCCTTAGTGAATCAAATTGACAGACAGCAATAGGAGTTTTTAAAAACTCTTAGACTTGTGAGGCTTAGGTCAGTTCAGGGCATGCATGAGAAAATAAAAACTTATTCTAGGAAATAGAGTAAGTTTTATAACAACACCTGAATACTGCTTGTGGGCAGTAAAGAACAAGTTAGCTATGATTTATAATAATTATGCCAAATGGCCAAAGTGTACAATTATTTTCATAAATATGAGGTAATCTTACCACAACACTGAAAAACAGTAGTTGCATCAAAACAGGAAGAAAAAAACTAGAATTTTTTTTTGGTGGCAATTGCTTAAGTACCTGTATATCTTCTACTATTTTTATCTAGATGAAAGGCAAATGGGAGCTTCTACAAAGATGCCACCATAGTTTTGCTATTAGAATATTTAGAAACACTGATAGTTGCACTATATATAATGCACTGATAGTTTTGCTATTAGAATATTTAGAAACAATTTAAATAGCTGAGAAGAGATTCTGGGTTTGAATGTAGCAATACTATATAGGAAATTTCTGTTAACCTCTACCTTTAGCATAGTGAAGTTATGAAGAAGAAAGTAGATTAACAGTGGCATTGCACTAACAGTGGCATAAAACCATGTGAAATGATGACACAGGAATTTCCTGATATAGGAAAAAATAAACTGATGAAATTATTTTCAACGAAGGAATCACACAGATAGTGTCCCTAAAGAAAACTGTCTCATAGCACTTTTTGCTACCTAATGTAAGTCCTCAAATCACTGATAATTATATCAGTTAGAACTGTTCAATAAAAACTTTTTAGGTTTTAATAATAATAATCCAATTATATATTCAAATAATAGAATGAATAAGGATACTTCATTTCTTAGTCGCCATGCAGAATATTTAACACTTCTAAAAGCATACATTTTAAAATCTGCAGGATCATCTTTACCACACCTTTGAAAGTGCTAGACAAGCTGAACTCTGTCCAAAATATGCTATTTTTTAATAAATCTTTTTTTTGACATTGAAGAAGAAAATGAAAGCCATAAAATACATAAAGTAGATGGAGATTATTTTATGAGGAAGTAGACATTTGCCATATGAGCATCAGTCCTAGGCACAATCAAGTAAAGTTTAATGGAGAGTTTAACTGCTTAAGATAAGCAAAGAAATGCTGCCATTAGTGTTAAGCCAAACGTCTTTGTAAGAAAATATGTCTCACCCAACTGAATTGATCTGTTGTCTGTGAAATTTCAGCATTGTACACTAAATCTTTTAGATTATTTTCAATAGTGAAAACTGCACTCTTTGAACCAACTATTTGCACAGATTCATGTGTCTATCTCTCTTCTCTCTTGGGCATATAGCTAGATAAAGAAATGGAAAGTCTACCTGGAAATGAATGTATTTCTGACTCCCTGTGAACTGACATGAAGTAATTACACCTGTGAGCTATGTTACCAATAGGCAAATAATTTAAGGTAGAAAGTGGCCACATAAAAGAGGCATGGTGCACAGCATTAAGGTTCTCCCCTTCTACAGCAAAGTTTGACTTAAATAATGAAGTCCCTTCTACAGGAATTGAATTGTCCTCCTCCCACAGTTAGAATATATTCAGAGTACCAATCCTAACCTATGACATTTGCATTGTCCTAGGTATGTCAGCGAATAACAGTTTTGCAAATCCCGCTGACATTGTCCTAGAAAACCTTTTTTAAAAAAAAACTCTCTGTTTCTAGTATAAAACATTCCTATGAATAGCTGACTTTTCAGCTCTGCAATGAAGAAAAACATATAAACTATTAATGTGACAGATGGGTTAGTTATCTTTTTTTATGAAACTTCTACAGATACTACTCTATAAAGAAAGGTTAGGGGAAATATTATGATACTGTAACACTAACATGAAGGAAAATTCAGAAAATTAAATTTTGGTGTTTTGGTGCTTGGTGATACATGCACAACAAAGATGACTATACTATAGGTTATGTGATTGATAACCATGATTTCCAATTTTAAACAATCAAGCCACCTGCTCCCATTTTTAATTTAAATATCTTAAAACTGCTGATAACTGAATCAGCAATGGCTATAAGCAAAATATTAATATTTAAGGAAAATACATCATTCTGAATGTCTTTTACTATCACAAAGTATACATAATGATTTCTACTACAAAAAATAGTCTTATGCTTCTGAACTGCCATCCTCTCCCCCAAAAAATAATAGAAACCAACACTAATGTTCATTAAATTGTTATTCCCTATTTATAATAATAATAATAATATAAGGGAATAATAGCAACCCCCACAGATCACTGCATTTTTAGGCTACAACATTCTTCCTGTATATTATGCAATACTTAGAGTTATAATGAAAGCATATAGAGCACATTAGGAATATTCACTAGAATATGTTAAAGTATGTAAATAGTGTATAATGATACATATATAATAGGATATAATAATAAAAATATGTGAAACCACTAATTGGTAAACCAATCAACAGATAAATAAATGAATTATAACTGGCACTTTAAGAATGCAATATCCTTGTTGCTATATTGATAAATGTGACCATTATAAGCAATATTTGTCCTGTTTATAAGACTGCAGTACTTTGTTCATACATGAAAAACAAGTCTACAATGAAATGACCAATACATATAACGCTACCTAGTGTAGGTGCGCTTCAATATTAAAATATTTATTATTGTAATAATATTATGTTTCAGAGTGCAAAACAGAATGGACAACAGCCAAGATAAATACAGACAGCTTAGCATTTTAAAGTACCATCAAACAACCACAACTGCTCAACTTGAATGCATGATTTCTGTTTGCAAAAGAATCATACAGAAATGTTCATAAAATGTCCTGAGTTGGAAGAGACCCTCAAGGATTACTGAAGTTCAAAGCAATTAATGTTTTCTAGCATATATACGAGGTTCACATCTTACTACCCTTCTGAGAGCTGTCAGGTGAATTCAGTTCTGGCCCTAAATTTCTATGTGCTTACAATTCTATTCCTTTTCCTTCACGTAAGCGTGAATGTCCGTATTTATGAAACAATATGTTCTTTATATTTTTTTTATTTTTTTTTTAATATTCAGAGCACTATTAAAATGAGTAGAACAGGGCATAATTCTGTTTTAGGAATTTTAGACAAAGAGTAAAGGCCCTTTCCTGTGTCATCAGGCTCTTCTTAAATGACCTGAAGCTGATTGACTATCTAAAACACTTCTGAAAATACATCTTCAGGAGTGTGTTTGATGTTGTTGATTTTCAGAAAATAAAACGTAAATTCTACAATAGTGCAATGCAAATTCCTGGGCTAGATGTTCATAAATTCATTTTTACCTTATTTTATTACTACAGAAGAAAATAAAACATGTTTATGAATCAAGCTAAAGCAAATAATCCTCTCAATATGCTTTACTTTAATTTTAGAGAAGAAAAAAATGGCTGAAGTGTCTCCAAAGCATCTTCCAAAAACACAGTCCAATACAAGCTAAATATCACAGAGACAGTTTTGTATTCTCGTGTTTGGGGTACTGAAGACAGTTTCATACTGTTACATTCCAAATACTGCTACAGAGAAATTACCAAAATTTCAGTCAAAATAATTCCTTGAAGCAATCCAAGGATATAGCTCTCATTATTTTAAATAAATAAGATCTTGGCTGTGCTTTACAGGACTCCAGGAATAAATACTAGTAAAATAATTATGATTATGAACTGTGGATGTGTTTTAGTATCAAACAGGGAAAATGCAAATGTCAAAGAAACAGAGTTTGAAGGGTAAAAAATAAGAATTGTCTTTGTGTTGTCTCTGTAAAGGACTTTCCTGAAAATTATACCATGAAGAATATATCTGACTTTGAGTAACTGAAATACTTCATTTACAATAGCAATAGCATACTAGATCAGTAAAAGAATTGTTGAATATTGTTAAAGAAAATATTTAAGACTTCTGTTAATACTGTCTGGTAGATAATAGTAATTAAAGTAAAACAGTTGGAAAAACATAACCCTGTTATATGAAATGGAAGTAGTTGTATAAAAATAAAGTCTTTATAATAAAAGAGGCATTCAAGGTTTCGTTTGTTTTTTGGTTTTTTGTGGGTTTTGTTTGGGTTTTGTTTTTTTGTTTTTTTTTGTTTTTTTTGAGAAAGTAAAATTAGCATAAATCTCTTAAATCTAAATCAATTTCTGGTCTATCTTCTTATTCAGTGAAATTAGCATATTCCTTTTCTTCATGAATATATAATGTAAACCACAACAAGCAGAAGAAGCTGCAACTTGCCTGAATCACAACAGCATTTCAATGACTGACTAACATTTTTCCAAGAAAAGTACAATCTAAACATATCAGGGACAAATGAAATAATAGCTTTTATTCACCAGCATTTGCTGACTTGCTCATGATGTTGCAATTTGCTCTAGTGTTAACATTTTGTTGTCTATTTGTCTGAAAAATCATATTGATCCTTGCTTTCACAGACAATAAGGCAAATTGTGATTAATGATGTGAAATTAAAGATGAAAGGAAAAAACCCAGATTATTTAATTCAAAGTTCCTACATTTAGAGAAAACAACCCCCCAAATTATCATTTATTTAATAGTACATATTCCTAAACCTGATTAAATATATTTTATATAATGGAAATTAATTATAAAATTCTTATTATAGTGTGATGGAAGAAAATCAAATGTCATGCAGATCTTCAGCAAAATCAGAAAGGAGGATCTGGGTTAGTAGTTTTAGTCAGCCACCTGGGAGCCATAACTGAGAACTTAAAGGACATGAGGACTCATACAAGCCGACTGAGAACAGACAGGATAGGTTTTTCCAAATGCAAAATATGCCTGACCAGCCCAACTGTGTGTTGTGATGAGATAGATGATTCTGTGGGTAAAAGGAGAGCAGTGAATGTGTTCTTTGACAGCAAGGCTTGTAGACAACTTGGTTTCATAAGAACTGAATAAGTGGCCAGAGAGGTGGATGGAAAATTAGCTGGGCCATAAGTTGTAAAGGGGTGTGATTAATGATTTCAGCTTTTGGCTGGTTTCTAGTGGCATTATTCAGGGATTGCTGCTGAGACCAACACAGCTCCATAAATTTGCTGATGTAACAGATTGCAGCACTTAGCAATTTAGCAGCCAATACCAAACTAGGGGGAGCAATTAACATAGTGCCATTCAGAGGAACCCAACCCAGCAGAAGATATAGTAAAAGAAAGCTCATGAGTGTCAATAAAAGAAAATGCAGTCTTTCATCTGGAATGAAGTAATTCAGTGCAACAGGACAGATTAGGTGCTGTCTGGACACAAGAAACATTAGAGAGAGGGAACTGGTGGTTCCAAATTGAAGGTGAGTGGGCTGATGCCTCAGGTTTTAGCTTTTATATTTTTCAGATTTTGGGCTTTGTATTAGGGGACAGTAAGTTCTCCTCACAGAGTAGGTACACGAAACAATTCTTTCTCTGGCTGGGGACCAAGGACAACTGATCCAGATCTCAGGCCCATGAGCATAAACAACAGTGGACCAAAGAGAGAAAAACAAGAAGGATGGGACTTCAGGGGCTAAAGCTGAAATTGAATAATTAACTCCAATATACTAATGGCCCAAAACTTACAAAAGTGTGAGACCCTGTGCCTGGTCATCCATTTTGTGACCATTTTGGGTTCATCTGGGGTGTAGCCCTGGCTGGGCTCTTGTACTGCCCAAGGTGGATCTATTGAAGCCTCCTAATAAATACCTCCTTTAGCTATTCTTTAGCTCCGTCTAGTCTCTCTGTTCTAGGTCAGCCTTCACAAGGCATCAGAGCCACAGGCAAAGAAGAAAAACTCAAAGAAGAAATACTCACTTAGGAGAGAAGTAGCTAGACAGTTGCAGAGAGTGATTCTCTCTCTCAGTTGAGTATTTGTGAGAAGGTACTTGAAGAGCTGTACTTAATGGTACCTCTTTGATCCCGTCATTGCCAGAAAGTCCTCGATGAACTTTAACTAATCCAGCTGGGTATGACCAAAATGATCAGGATTCTGGTGCATGTGCCATGTGAAGAGACACTGAAGAAATTCAGTTTGTTGAGCCTTCAAAAAAGGAAGCTAAGGAGAGACCTCATTATATATAGTATAATGGTATAAAGAAGGTGGAGACAAACTGTTTTGAAAGCATATAGTGAAAAAACAAAAAAGCAACAGGCACAAGTCACAACACAGGAAATTTTGATTAGACATAAGGGAAAAAAACATTGTGAGCCTGAAATTGGTCTGAGTTTCCTGGAAATGTTGGAGAAATGTACATCCTTGGAGATGGTTAGAACTTAGGACAACCCTGAGCAACATGCTTTAGTTGGACCTGATTTGGGTTGGTTTTACTATATGGCAGATTATGCTTTCTTTCTAAAACTTCTACAGAAATAAATTAAGATCTCTAGAAATGAGTATTTGTTTTATTTTTATGATCTTTTAAGGGAAAATTCAGGATTAAATTGCAAAGCAATTTTAGTCAAAACTGATTTGTTTTCAATTCTGGAAATTTTAGAGAGTTGAAGGAAAAATACACAAAATATTTGCTTCCTTATTAGTAGAAAAGGTGTGATTAAAGCCTGAGCTGGCAGAATTTTCTACAACTAAGTTGTCCCTGCAAAATTAATAGCTTTGTTTATTTTTTTATAAAACAGTAATGAAATTCCAAGGTAAAAATGATCCAATTCAAATTAAAAAAAAAAATCTGGATTGTCTTTATGAAAAAAAATCAGTAAATCATAGTATATCAGTAATATATTTCATGAATTTTTGCAGGGCTAAATATTTCAGGACAGACATAGTAATTTAAAAATATCATTAAGACTTATCATATTTGGACTTTTATTGAGCTTAAACATTTTTTCACTAAGACTTTGGANGAAAATATCATTAAGAGCTATTAGGAACATATGTTTTTATGCCAGAGATTACATGAAATGTAAAAATAGGTCCTACTCTATTAATATTTCAGTACTGGCCACACCATTTAGGTTTTCTATGTTGCCTAGAAATAGCAGTTTCTTTATATATTGAAATTTGGAAAACTGGGATATTACTGATTTTATAAATTCTTACATTTTGAAATTGCTGTATGACTTATATAGGTAAAACTTTGAACTTTTATTGAGCTTAGACATTTTTTCACTAAGACTTTGGAGGCAATAAAAAAGCCTCAGTAAGAGCCGCAAGAGGCACAATATTCTTTTGATCAACTTGGCCATCTAAAGAGTCATTGCAGTAACCCAGAATTCTGAGTTATTGAGATTGTGTGAAAGAAGTAATAGAGTTTATGGTTCAGTTGGGTGTAATTTGTTAATGCAACTCATGTATTGTACATATGAAAAAGGCACAGCTCATCATAATTGTACATCGAATATACTGCACAATTTTATTATATACAGTAAATTCATGCAGGAGTGCCAAGTCCTTATATTGTTCAGTTGTGAAGTAGGGTGGAAGCATTGAAAATGGTCAGATACTTTAAAAAAAAAATCTAGTTTTACAGGATTTTTTTTCTTGTCATTGTCATCTGGGATTTATGGTGTATTATTTGTTTTTCTGCAGTATTTTAATCTTTGACTGTGGGAGTGATTTTCCATTACAATATGCTAATGCTTTATGTGCCAGTGATAATGACAGAACTGTAGATCTAGGAGTGCTAAGTTAACTAGCTTCCTTCTCATATTTGTCTTGGATTTAAGACCTAATACCTCAGTTTAGAACTGACACTGGACAATAGCACTGGACAATTTTCACTCTGAAATTATTTTCTTGCTCAGTGCGGGTGAAACTCTGCTCTGCTCTTCCCTTCTCTGCTCTGCTCCACAATGAGAAGCTAGTTTAATGTATTCCTTTCCATGTTAACTTTAGCCAGATTTTATTAACTCTGGCAAACTATTTTGTTGAAGAGTGCAATATTAGTAAGATATGACAATGAGAATCATGTTGAATGTGTTTTATCCCTCACTTAATCCTAAATCACCAGCAGTAATTATGGTAGCCATTTCTTCCATCATGAATCACACTCTTAGTTTGTCCTCAGAAATGTACTTTTATCTGTATGACATCATTCTATGTGATTTAAAATAGCTAGCAAAGAAAGAACAAGGTTAAAGCTTATAAAGTAGTTCTCCAGTGTCAGAGAGCCTATGCATGCCATGACAAGGTAACTTTTTAACCAGTAGAGAGTATAAAACTCACTTCCAGACAATCCCTCCCTGGTAATACGACCTGAACAATTAGTCTTTCTATAAGTATATTCTGTGGTTTAGAGGTAAAATATGGTGAAAGACCGTAATTTTCCTCACACAAGTTTGTGAATATGGATGAAAACCAAAGCGTATGTGTAAAAGATTGCTATTATTCCCGTTATCAATAATAGAAGACGGATATCTGAAATGTCTTACACTTTGTACAGAAGGACTCCACATAAAAGTTTAAGTTGGAAAAATAGGATATCTATTTAAACTTTCAGGGGACATTTTATTTATTTTCTTCTGTACTTTAAGGATCAGATGAAGCCATCTTTTTAATGAGATTTATGTAGCAAGAAGGATTAATTGAACTCTCAGTGTTTGCCGAATACTTTCTTTAATGGGTTGTAACATTCCTTTGACATATATAATTAGTCAACTGCCTGTATGATGATACAAAATCTCTTTCAGATAACATCAGTAGTTCCTAGTCTATACTTGAATTTTGGCTTCAGTAATTAAAATGAAGCTTTTGTAGTACAGGGGAAATGTAAATGAAGGTGAAGAAAGCTCATTAGGGGAATGCTGAGGCCCTACTGTACATACACTTTTCCCCCCTTATCCTACGTTAGACAACTTTATTCTTCATCAGGAATTTGTAAAAAACTTTCTGCTGATCTTCACTCAGTTGCAGAGCACTCTACTGAAATAATCTAATAAAATACCCAAACCCTTTTCTCCTTTTGACATATTTCATGGATTCACACTTCACTATTGCAGTCTATTGGAACTTACTGTTTCTGAGAAAACATTTATCTGAAAATTAAAATACTTGCTCTGGATTAGTGTCAATACTCCTCTACTTGATAAGAAGGAGGTTTGTCTTCTTTTGTTTTGCTGATTTATAAATATTCTTCTTATCATTATCATCATCCTCATCATCATCACTATCATCATCATCATCATCATTACTATTGTTGTTAAATAATAATAAAAAGTGTATAGATTCCAGGAAAAGAAAAAACCACAAAAGCTGTACTCTACTGTCCAATGTTTTAAAATGGAAGTGAGTGTACTGCTTTTGTCTTCCTATATTATTATCATAGTCAAGTTCAACTCTTTTTTGGCACCATATACACTGCAGCTTGTTCTTCACTATGTGTTTCTTCTTGTTTAACCTTTAAAGGAAACTACCTTAAGGGAAGATGTAAGATGCTATGATGATAGTATATTACAGACACAGCCAAAACAGATACTGTCCTTTCAGATGGTCAAAGGTCTAGTGGCAAGTAAAACCAAAATCCACCTGATTTTTCTCTATCTTAATTTTCACCTTTGTTTTCTCTCTCATTTGTTTCATCACCTACTTTCCACTGCTTCTTTGATAATTTCAATCCCTTAGTTCCCTCTGGGAGACTTTTTAATTTTCCCACATCATTTTTATGAGACAAATTACAGTATATATTTCTCAGTGTTCTGCACTTATTGCTTGGAGACAGTATACTTTACTACACCCTATGTAAATATCACATAGTGTACTTTTATACTCATTATATTTCAATTCATGAACAAAAATTCTGCCTTTACGTCTGGACTCACTGTTCATTTATGCTAAAGGTTAGGCTTCCACTGGGCTTCTTTAATGCTTGTGTCAGGACTACAGCAGTTAATGCTAGCATGACAGTATAAAAATTATTCCATGGTTAAAAGCTGAACTTTACCTATCCCCATTAAAGGGCAGATAAGGTTTTTAATAAAGTTATGGGCTAATAAAGTGTTAATTGTTAATAGTGATGTAGCTACATCAGTAAGTAGTTTCTAAAGAAGTGAAGAAACTATTAATGTAATTAAAATGCATATGCATGAGCAAAAAGGATGTATATTAGTGGGCCTTTCTCACTTTTTAAATATATAACTGCTAATGTTTTTTTCAAACTCCTGTCATTTCTGAGATTTTCTGTGACCTCTACCTTAAGGATTTCAGTACTCTTGAAATTAGTCACCCCTGAGGTTCACCATCTATTGACAATGCACAATGCAGATGTATAGCCTACAAAAACTAACTCAGATCCCTGAATTAAGTGTACATATGAGTCACCATTTCAAACAATAGCTTTTGATCTTAGATCACTTCTTGCCACTGAGATCTCTTACATAACTATTCTGCTCTGTAAACTTTCAGAGCTTCAGAAGATTATTGCCACTTGTTCTATAACCATAATTAAAAGAAGCAAATACTTCTCTCATTTAATAAATCTTTAGTGGTGGAGCCAAGACTCAGAGACAGCTCTGCCTCAGTGTGGTCAGTCAGCAGGGATTACACCCACCATGTCCATAGAAAAGCTGCACCCAGGGAGCAGGAGCAACCCAGGGCATGGTGTGGCAGTTCAGACAGACGTGGTGCAGATACCCTACAGGCTCTAGAGTTCAACCTGTGTCATCACTCTCTTGGGAGCAACATCAGGTAAGCTCAGAAAGGGAGACAGGCTATTGGAACCAAGCTCTGGTTCCAATACTCCCAGAACAACTCCCAGAACAGCAGCAGCCAGCAGAAACAATTCAAGACCAAGACCTTCTATCCATCCCCAGCAAAAAGGCAGCAGTTGTAAAGAAAGGCGTGAATGGAGGGTAGTTCATGCTCAGGGTAGAAAGTGAAATCCTTCTTTGCCCAGCTCACCCCACCAGGCACCTCTTGACAATGGGCAAGAGCCTTTGCACACGGCTGAGTGTTGCATGTGACACGCCTGAAGGACAGGATGCCATCCAAAGGAACCTGGACAAACTTGAAAAGTGGCTCTATGGGAATCCCATGAGGTCTAACAAGATGAAGTGCAAGGTGCTGCACCTGGGTTGGCCCAGTATCAATCCATGCTGGGGGATGACCAGATCAAAAACAGCCCTGTTGAGAAAGACTTGGGGGTGCTGGTGGGTGAAGAGGAGGAACATGACTCAGAAATGTGCACACCAGATAAACAAAGGTGTCCTGGACTGCATCAAAAGATTTATGGGCTACAGGAAGAATAATGACCTGTGGAGTGGGTCCAGAGTTGGCATTCAAAATGGTTAGAGGGATGGAGCACACAGGAAAGGCTGAAAGAATTGGGATTGCTCAGCCTGGAAAGGAGAAGGCTTTTTAGGGGTGACATTACTGTAGTCTTCTAGTACCTGAAGGAAGCCTGCACGAAGGACAGAGATACAATCGTTAGAAGAGCACGCAGTGACTGGACAAAGGGGAATGACTTTAAACTGAAAGAGAACAGGTTTAAATTAGGGATTAGGAAGAAATTCCTGATACAATGAAACACATCCCTGCCATGGCAAAAGGGTTGAAATTAGATGATATTTAAGGCCCCTTCCAACCCAAACCATTCTATGATTCTATGATCAAATTCCTGAGTTTGTTTAAATAGAGCATTAACTAACAGGACATCATCTACATCCTACTCACCATGTTTATCTCTGTGCAACAGTAATATTATCCTTATCTGCATCAGAAAATAAAATATACACAGATTTGAATATAATCATTTTATGGTATTTCATATACAAGATTCTCAGATGCTTTCAAATTATATATCTTGATTTACTGAATAATTTACTGAATGACTTTACTTGTCCCAAATTTCTGGTTACTACTTTCATATGAAAAGCCTTATCTTATGAAGAAAAATTCATATTTGACATTACATTATATTTGTATTTAAATATTTATAGCTGAACTAGTTTTGGGGGTTCAATTATGAAAATATCTGCTGGTGGTGTGTGTGATACCTGTAATTTCTTGTTTCTCAATATGATTTAGTACTAACAGATTTATCCAGCACTTCTTCCTAATTATACTTGAGCTGTCTCTGTCTTGACTGATCGTTTGGGTAATATTAATATACGATCGGTGAAGAATTTTTATGAAGATAAATCCCACTAAGGCTGACATTTTATTAACTAGTTCTAGAAATGTGTTGGATATTGCTTCTTCTCTGACAAAGCTAATTAACTTTGATAAATATTACCATACCAACATCCTTGAATGTAAACACTTCAGGCATTATCATACATTAATTTATAGTTTGATCAACATTTATAATTGATAACAAGTTTTATTTGTATTTTTTGCTTAGTATCATCATGAAGAGTTCCATGATCAATAGAAGCCTACAAGGTGTTAAAAATTCCTTTTATTATCCTAGGTGTTAATTATATTAATAGGTGTTGATTACAACAATACTACATTTTACCAGCCTGTGCTCTTCTAAAGTTATTCTCAATAGATCATGTTGCTTTCAGATTTTTACTAACTAGAATTTTTTGTCCTTTCATTTTACTTACCAGTTCTGTCCCTTGATTATCTGAAAAATTGTACACTGGAGATATTTTGTCTCAAGTTATTTCTCCAATTTACTTTTATTTATGTCTCTGATTATCTCCTATTTGAAGAAATTACCAGCTTCATTATTTGTTCTTATGTTGACATAAATTTGAATTCTGGAATTTAACTGGATTAGATTCATGACATGTGTTTGTGAAATTAGGTTGTTGCTTATGTCCAGAGAACTTAATCTCATTCAGTCCTTTGTCCAAACTGACAAAGCATATGCCTGATGATGACTTAACCCTGCATGAATTATAAACCGGCTCTGGTCATGCAGTAATACACATAAAGAGTATTAACACAGCATGTATTTTTTTGTCCAGTACATATAAAGTGCTCCCAAAGTAAAAACTGGACAGCTATAACAAATATTCAATAATCAATGAAATGATGGATGTAACAATTGAAGTCGGTGTTTTTCAACAAGTAGTTCCAATGAAGAGATTACTCTCCAGAAAAGCTGTTTTGATGGCATTGGATGTTCACCAAACTGACAAACATGGGTCCTGTGCATTAGCCCAGAGATGTCATTCTCTACCATTAGCTAAACCCATTCAGTTGCCTTGGTATAAAACCAATGACATTTAAATAATTTCTGCAGAGATACTACTATGTTGCAATGGTGGAAACTGAGGGTAATATGTGGCCCTGTCTCTCTTTTTAAGTCTCTAGCAGTATGACAGAAAAAATCTATTCTATTCTGTTCTAGATAATCTCTTCTAGTTAAAACTGAAGTAAGATAGAAGTTTCTGATTAATATGTCTTGAGTTTATTTGCCATTGTTTCAAAGGCTATCCATTCAAACTGTTTTTGGAAATCTTTTTCCTGGGAGTTTTAACCAGCCCCTTAAATGTATCTCCTTGAAGAGTTTTAAATTTCTACAAGTCCTTTAGCATTTATCACACTCTTCACTCTTTTTGAGAAAAATGCTAAACATTTTTAGCTATGTAGTGCTCAGCTAAATCAAAAGTACTTATTCATACATCAATCTATCCCTTTTTGACTGATTTCTGTGCTGATAACAGTTTATAGTTCTTTGAATACAATAGCAGCTGTTAATTTTACTGACACATCCACTGCTCTTTCTTATTCATTATACCATTGATGAGAAACTCCTGTTTTAGATTAGGCTCTTTTTGGCCCAAGAAGATCAAATGCGTTTTTATTTAAAAAAAACTTTAAAAATTCAAAGATGTTAAAAAACAATTGTGCCAAAGAAATTGTTCATGTCATCAGAATGGGTAATACAGTCTCTGAAATTGTATTGGCAGTCTATGTAAAATGAATTGTTTAGTTATGATTATTTGCCAAATGCCATGTTGGAACTCTCCCTGGTAAGTCTTGCCACCCAATATGTCATCTTATCTAACTGTACGTGGGTGAGACAGATTAAGATAACCTAAGATCAGCAAATCTTTATCACTTAAGGAAGATTAAACCCTTTATTTTCTGATAAAATCTAGCTGATCTTATAACTTTCAATGTGCTGCAGTAGTTCAGAACCGTCACTTCCCATAAACAAAATTAATTGAAGAAATTTGTAATCATGCATTGCCATACTGTGTTTTACATTACATTAAAATTATCCTTAAGGACTGGTCTGCATTCTATTTCCTGCTATAATACAGAGACATAAAAAATGAGAAATGTTATAGTTTATTGAGGTGGTTTATGTGAACTGTGTCTCCATAGCAAATATATCTTGAAAACTTAATTTTCAAAATGTGAAAAATGCTGGGATTCAACCTAAAATTTGGGATGAGTTCACATATACATTTAATATTTTTCAGAGAGAGAAAATAGAACATACAGTTTATGAATACTTGCTATGAGTAACATAGTAATGGATTTCAGATGTGATAAAGAATAAATTTAATATGAGTGAGCAAGGTAAAGAGAACAAAATTCGGTGTTTGTGAGATATAACTCCTATTTCATAAATTAAATAATATCAATTATAATATCTCATGGGATCTATACTGGCTTTAATCTGCATTACAGATGAGATAATAATACAAATAATTGTGAGAGCCTGATATTATCTTTCCCAGTTTTATCATTCTTTCCCCATTTCTAATATTAACAATACAACATATTTTCAGAAAACCACATTTAATGGACATCGGGTTTATTTCAGATCATGTACCTGAAATATAAACTTAGATTAAAAATTTAAATAACAGTTTCACCATTAAATAGGTCTTAAAAGAGAATAGAAACTTAAGGAATGCCTCTGCAAATTTTATCTATCTTCCTTTCGTTTCAACTGTATTTCTCACTGGTATGTTCATAATAGTTTTCAATTTGGCTTTATAAATAAAATCTAGAATTCATGTTCTATAATCAAATTGATAAACTCCCACTCCTCTATTGCCTGTTCACCTGCATATGTAAATGTAATAGTTGAGATTCCATTGTACAGAGTTTTCCTCTCTACCTTCACATGGGTGAGTAAGAAACTTGAAGAGCAGTCTCATTCGAACATGTAAATTAGGGATTTTTTTAATAAGAGGCATTTCCCTTGATGTAATGTTCCTAAATACTTATGGGAGAAGGTAGGTTACTCCTTACTACTCTTTTATTGAAGTTACAGAGCAAAAACCTTTTCCTGTTGAAATATACAGCTAGAAAGAAAGAACTCTTATCTTTGGGTTTATTAATTTCACATGTATTTAGATGTGATATGCATAATCAAATTTCATTTAAAAAAATTAATTACTTCCTGAGATAGGTACAAAGAGTACTGGAGGCATGCAAAGTCAAGTACAGGGACATTAGGAAACAGAACTATTATGCTCTGCATATTCAAACCAGATATTTTTCTAACCATTTCATTATGGTAGATGGGTGTTAGTTCTGCATTGTCTGGCCTGGTCTCATTTCTTAGCCCAGATGGATTTTAGACACTGTGTCTAAACTCAGAAAAAAACTGAGGCATCAGTTCTAAGCAACGTGTCCAGAGTCACCCACTGGAAGTGTAGAAAATAGCAATTCTGATTCCAAAATTATTATTCCAATTTTAGGGGAAAATAACAACCATATTCACAGCCACAGCAACAATATAACTTTGACATAATCAATAATAACAGTAATTATAAATAATGTATTCAAGCTTTAGATGAGAAATTCCTTTCTGTTAATATGCATGACATTCTCCAAGTAAGTCAGTGAATAAGTGTCTGCATGATGAAAAGCAAACATGCCTCTCCAGAATTCAAAAACACTACAACACAAGTGAAGAATCTCAACACTAAAATCTTTCCCATCAGCATCCAAGCTACCACAGAAACTTTGAAAGTTAGAAATTTTAGCATGATTAATGAAGCTAGGAGCCATGACTTTGAGAAAGACAAATTATGGACATGATAGAGCAGATGCAAATTAGAATTGATTCAATGAGGGACAGTGAGAGGTATGTGACACAGGCATGTGTTGGCAAAGGCTACTTTAGACAAAGTTATATTTTATTAAAAGGCGAAAGACACACACAAAAAAGAAAAATAAAAAGGAAAAATCTTTTGATCTACAACAATCACTGTCAAGTAAAATCAAAACAAGCCAAACACAAACCCCAAACTTAAACCCCTTAATGTAAGTATTGTAATAGTTGCACAGGAATCAATTACCTCTTTCTGAAATTTCAGACATGCATATAAATTCTGACTTACAACTTGCTTTCCCCTAAAACAGCCTAAATTCTTAATATTTGCAGACTTCAGAGCATCATAATGAAGACAAGAACATAGGCATAGAAACTGGCTGTCTAGATTACCTCTACAATATCTGTAGGAATAAGATTACAAAGTCAGAAGATCCAGACTCTAGGGACATCGGGGCAAAATAAGGCCTGCTTCCTCTTACCCTTGTATAAAATCAAGTTTCCTCTCAAGTGTAGTTTCATTTCAGTTTTCAGTTGTTTTGGCTCACAGAAGTCTTTGTCTAAGGATAAATAATTTTTAAGATCTGTCTTAGTTCATATATGGCACTGTGTAGAAATGTGGAAAAGATAAACTGCAGAGGATGTACTGAATCACTCAGAAAAAGTCCCTGTTAACAAAAGTGATTCTCCTTTGTTATGAAAATTTCCTACAGCCAAAAAAAACAATGTAGAATTCTGTTATGGAGACAAAAAAAGCTGTTGTCCTAGTAATTTAGACATTGCTACAGTGCATCAAGTTTCCATCCATTCTCCTGCTTTCACAGCTCCCAGTGGCTGAATGTGTACATACTCTTTCCTTCTCCTTTATACATTCATTCCCTCCACATTAATCTCTATAGCATCCTTCTGTTAGGATTTAAAGAACGCAGCCAACTTGTCTCAAAGCACTGTCGTAGAAGGAGGTCCTCACAAGATAAGCCACCACAACAGGCACAGATGGCATTAATTGCAGGCCTACAAGAAGGTGAAATATTTGGAGTTAGCACACCAGACAAGATTACACTGTGAAGACTGTGGGAAAAGCATGGATGCAACAACAGGAAGATGCAAGGCCGGTTCAGGCAGATCTGAGTAATCTATTTGGACAAAAGTTTCCATCATGGAAAACTGTAGGAGAGGAAGCAACTGCTTACACACATGCCATCCCAAGTTGTGGGAATGGCATATATACCTCTGGAGTAACCATCCATGGAGATGTTTAGGAAAAGACTGGATGTGGCATTCAGTACCATGGTTTAGTTGATGAGGTGGTATTAAGCCATAAGTTAGACACAATGATCTCAAAAGTCTTTTCCAGCATAGTTGATTCTGTGATTCTGTGATTCTGTGACTTGGACTGTGTAGAAGTGGTTTCACCAGAAGGTCACTCTGAGAATCCTACACTGAGAAGACCAGAAGAAGGACCAGGGGAGACATGGTGGTGACTATAATCTTTCTGTTTTTCTCTTTCTCTTCTTTCTCCCTGCCCCATTCCTATTTCTACCTCTCTCTCTCATGTTTACTGTTAAATGCAATCCATACTATTGACTTTAGCTTAAGGTCTCTTAATTCAGGCAGTCATCCCTTAATAACCAAATCCTAGTATTATTCCGGAGGATCATAACCTTAATTGGTTAGGAATGGGATCCTAGCATTATTCCAGTGGAACGCAATACTTCCCACTGGTATTTCTACTGCCAAAGAAAATGCTGCCTAGTTGGCTACTGCATCATGTCAAGCTTTGCTCATGCATTTTCTAATGTTGTCCTTCAAAAATGTGCAAAGCTACCAACAGGTCTAACCAAAAATGATAAAACTTGATTTTCTTCATTAATTTCAAAAGATTGCAAGCACGAACTCCTATTTCAATAGCGGCTGTTGCCCAGCATGTGCTCCTCCATAAGCTGCAGGGGAACCTGTGCTCCCACACCTGCAACACCATCTCCCCTCCTTCATCTCTCACCTCTGTGTCAGCAAAGATGTTTTTCTCACTTTCTTTCTTCCTCCTCTCATTTCTTCTTCACTCTTCCCCCAGTGCTGCCCCTGCCTCAGCTGTGGGCCCCACCATGCCCTGTGGTGGGCGATTGGATCCAGCTGGATCCAGCTGTGTCCAGCTGGGGCAGCCCTGGCCTCCCCTCACAGAGCTGCCGCCGCAGCCACCTTGATACATAAACACAATGACTTTGAAAACCATAGTCCTCTTACTTTTGGAGAGTGGCTGGATTAGAAATCATAATTAAAAAAAAAAAAACAAACCAACAAAACCAAAGCCCAACTTCCCTCTACCCTGCTTTTTTGTGCTAGTTGTTCTTGTAAAATATTTATGAAATAATTGCTATTTCAAAGCTCTCTGTGTAAGCCAGAATTGACTCATGAGGCTGTTATGCTTTGGGGAACCCTTGCACCACAACTACTCCCAATGTATTCACTATGTCTTCACTATGTATCAGAAGTGAACTTTTTCAGTCCTCATACATCATATTTCACTGCAGTTGGGACAGAGACAGCTCAAAATCCTAGACTAATTTTGTTTAAACAGAATTGTTTATACTTGTGACAAAGAGTTCAAGTGTTTTCTCAGACCACAAACTGAGAAGGGATGTTTGAAGCATATATAACTCATCTTCATATAACTCTTTTTTTTTTCTTCTTTTTTTTTCTTTTTTTCTGTGATTAGCTCTTTTTAAGCCACACACTTAGAAAAGTGGGCTTTATTATAATTTGAGAAGCATTGCAACCTATTTACAGTAAATAATGCATCATCATTAGGGCATTGTGCTAATATTGTATCACCAAAATTATTTTCTAGTGATGGAATCATGTAATACATCAGTAAAATGCCCCTGTTGTGATTATATGTTTATCTTTAATATAGTATCACTGGCATAAACAGGTTCTGAGGGTTCAGGTTTAAAGAGAAATGATTGATAACATAATGCAAATAAGTTTTTTATATATATATATGTATATTTAATTTAAATGAGTTTTGTTTTGATTCATTTAAGTAAAGCATTTGAAAGAGAATAGATTTGTAGGCAAGGTATATTGCATTCATAATAATCACAATAATGATTCAGATTTTAACAGCTGTATGAAAATGTATGCTTGTATTAAAACACATGAAAGAAATTCTTTCAGTGGAGCAGCTCCAGAAAAAAAAATATTGACAAGAAAGTACCAAAAAGCTTGATGGATTCTTATTGAAAGTTTTAGGAAGTTATATATCCTGAGATACAATAGCTGAACTTGATATGTATGCATATGTATATGCATATACACAAGTTTTGATAGAACAAAACTTTGTGTATGTGTGTGCAAGTGTGAGTATGCGTGACAATCGCTCGCATATTTTAAACTGTATAAATCATTCAATTTCATTTTTATGGCTCTCTGTTTTAGCTTTTAGAATTCAGTTTGTTAGATTGATTCTCAGGCCAGAAAATACCATTTTGAAATGATTCAGCAATCTACTCAGTTCCCAAGAGAAATACATCTTCCTTCCATATAATATTTTTTAAAATTTTTTCAGGAGCACCAGAGACTGAACAAAAAGTGATCAAGACAGGAAATGGACAGGAAAATATCCCTTTATGTAACAAATGTCAGCTGGGGAGCAGACAAAAACCTGTTGACTTTTAAAAAGTTATAACTGCCTTAAGACTATACACAGCCTGTCTTCTGCTTTATCACCTAAAATTCCATGTAACATCTTCTAAATATACCGATAATGTTAGGAAAGATAAAAAAACTAATTAGCTGAGACATTTTTTATGTTGATAACATTTACATATCCTGATTGATGCAGGACCTTGCAAAGTATGTAGAAGACTATACTGATAATATACTTTTTCGTATATAATGATGGCTACCCATTGCCTGAGAATGAGGGCTATTTAACAAATTAAAAGACGTCCTTGGTATGGTAGTAAGAACACATATACACTCATTGGTAGAAACACAAATGTATTCATTTTAGTAGAACTAATCAGAAAATTATAATGTCCCAAATGTTTAACCTTTTAAACACAAGAGCTGTTTTCCCCTTTTTCATGGTAAAAGTTTATGCACTGTTCTTATATTATAAAATATATCCCATCAATGCACAATTCAAGTTAAATCTTCAAAATGTATTTTTATCAATAAAATCATGGTAGAAAAGAATGACCCTGCGAAGTTATCCAGTCTATCTATTTCATACCAAGGCAGGCTCAGTCTAAAGAGACAATAGTCTAATGAGACCTTAACAAAGTTCAGATTTCAGCCTTTTCAGGCAATTCAGTGCTTCTGAAAATCCAGCTTTGCAGAGGTTAATAATGATTATACATGAATCTTTCATACTGTGATCTAAATCTTTGGCCCTATTCCTTGTGTGAAAACTATTATTATGCCATCTCTGGAAAAAAGTTTTAAGTTCAATTTATTTAAAAAAGATCTCCAGGTTTTTTCTTTTTCTCTTAGTTCATTTCTTTTTATGCCTGATCATTCTCACAGCTGTCTCCAGCATCCCATTTGTATCTTTCTTAACCACAATAACACAAACTGACCATCATATGTTGGTGAAACCTCAATAACGTTGAAAAGATTTGACGGATTATTCACATTTCAAATGAGTTAAACTGGTATTTAAATACATTAAAATGATATTTGCCTTTTGCACAGGGCATGACATTGGTATCTCATGTTCAGCTTGTGATCTATTTGCTTAGGATCAATATCAAAACAACAGCTCCCTAACCCACTGTTCCCCATCATATGGTTATACAACTGACCACTGCAATCCCAAGTAAAATACCATGCACTTACTCCTATTAATTCCATCCTCTTCTCCAAAAGGTCATGTAAGACTGTGGAATATGAGATATTGTAATGTATTTATTCCTATAAAGGAAGAGTGTGGGTCATAAGAGCATGAGATATAAACACAAGGTTAAAACAGTTGAAAACATGGGACATAAATGTTACAGAAATAAAATAAATAGTCAGTCTGTAGTACCCCAAATGCTATGTAAAAAACATGTCAATGAGATAAATATTTTTGATATGTATTCGAGACAGAACTTAAGAATTCAGTGAATAATTTGAAATCTGAAAGTCAGATTGTCATAAAAGTCTGAAAGTTATATACTTCTATAATCTGCAAAAGATGTAACCTGGGCAGCAACATGAAGCAAATCTTCCTAGGGCAGAGGTGGCACATGGCAGTAAGTGAGTAGGAACTGAGAAGGCAGAAGGGACTGATCTAGGGCTCAAATTTCAATGAAACCAAAGACAAGGGAGCGCACATTTCAACCTTAACCAACCCATAGTACAAAGGAAACTGTGCCTTGGAGAACTGGTTCTTTTCTTGCCTTTGATTTAAAGGTGTCCTGGCTGACATCTGTAGGCTGGAGTTTCAAAGACAGGCCATTGAGCATTTGTCAAATGAAACAAAATACTGGTAATATTTTCCTTCACTCCTGGCTTTGCAAAGACTCAGTTTTTAGGAAAGAGTCAACAGCAACTTCAGCATTATTTAAACTCTACCAGTCCTAAATGAATATCAGTCAAGATATAAAACTTAAGCTTTATGTATTGTTCAAATGGTTTATTCTGGAAGATGAATTTCAACAGAAAATTTGCCTTCACTAGGGTTATTCTCCTCCTGACATCTAAACTCACATTCAGAATTTCCTACTGGTACACTCCATGTCTGTATTGGAGATGAGAACTGACCTCCGATCTCTAGGTACTGTGGAAAAAATTATTTGCTGTGAATCAAATTGTTAATTTTCTTGTTTTGCTGGTTTCTTTTGTTTTGGATTTGGGTTGTTTTGTTTTGTTTTGTTTTGTTTTCTGTGTTCAGAAGGTTTTATTTGAAGTGAGGCAGACTGGATGACACTTACTGTAGGTCCTTATTCAGTCTTCTTATGAACTAGCTTTTGATATTTTTCAAAATAAGAAAGTACCATGCTACAGTGTCCATCTGGTAGCACTCAAACACAGCTGCACAGTGGTCAAGCTTCAATAATGGCATCAAATTCCCCCAAAGATCATACTACACTCACTGAAAATACAAGTTATGATTTATGTTTATCACCGATGGGCACCAAACAGTAGTGGATGATGGATGGATTCCTGTCAAAAGCATCTCATTACTCTCTGCCATGCATTAGAAGTGAGGCAAAAGCTAAGTGTGCAAACAAAGAAGAGGAATTTATTCACTACTTCCCACTGCCAGGCAATGTATAGCCCCCTTTAGCAGGACCCCAGTATGTGTAACATTTTCCTGGGAAGATAAACATCAAAACTGCAAACATCTCTTCTTAAGCTTTTGTTGGTGGGTATGGCATCCCATGGTGTGAAGTATATTTCTGGTCAATTTGGAGCACTTACATCCTACTCCCATCCTACTCACTGAGCAGGGCAGAGAGCAAGCAACAGAAAAGGCCTTGATGCTGTGCAAGCACTGCTCAGAAATACTCAAAACACTGCTGGGTTGTCAGCAGTGTCTTTTCAAAAGACAGCACCAGTGCAGTGCTGTAAAAACAATAGTTAACCCAGTTCTAGCCAGAGACAGTACAATTCCCTACCAAAATCCATATAAAATAGATGAAGAATGACAATTCATCTAAACTATGCCTATATAGGAGAGTTTAGATGCAAGGCTGATTGTTCTCAGCATCATGAGGTGCCTCAAGTAGATAAATATTGTCAGAGAATCAGTTCAAGAAAAATATTTCTGAAACAAAGAATATGAAGTCCATCTCAATGTCCTTTAATTTTAACAGCATGGTTGCATGCCTGCCAGCCCAAATAGCCTTGCTACTCAGTGCCCCATAGAATCATTTTTTTTTTTTTTTTTT
>VZRH01005782.1:694168-707811 GCA_013397555.1 Urocynchramus pylzowi
GTGTGCCGATGGAAGCGCAGGAGGGTTCGACCGTGCTTCCGGGGGGAGGCCTGTGGTGCGAGAGGGAGACTCCTCTCTCCTGATGAACTGGGAGGTGGTTGTGTGAGGGGTGGTACTGGACTGAGAATTGAGTGTTGGAGGGGTGGTAGCTGGATTGGGAATTTAAGTTCTTGTCTCATGGTGTGATGGAGGAAAAGGAGGAGGAGGAGAAGTGTTTTGAAGGGTTTCCATTGTGGATTGTGTGGTTTTTTTCCCCTTCTTTATGTTGTAGATTAATAAAGTTTCTTCCCTCTATCCCTAAGTTGGAGTCTGCACATCTCACAGCAGCCGTTCTGAAAAATATACTTTCATGGGGGCACTGACATTGGTCCAGGGTCAACCCATGACATTATACCAGAATAAATAAAAACTTAGTTGTTGCACTTTCTTCTGGCATTATTAAGCCCTCTTATGGAGGTTTGTAATCAGCTGCAAGTATAGCATTTCATGGAAGCTATAAATGAGGTAAGGGTTGCTCAGATGTCTAAAGTCTGTCAATCCCTGATTTTCATTGAGAGTCTAGAAAGGTAAGACTTTGGAGGAAAAAAAAGGCATAGAAAGCATGATGGTTAGCCTGAAGGAGAAAGGACTGAAGGACTGAGGGGAGATAGTATTTAATGAACAATGTTGACCAAAAAAAAAAAAAAGAAAGGGTAAAATTGCAGGAAAAGGCATCAGATTAGGAGGTATTTCCAATGGTGAGGACTATAAAGCATAGAAATAGATTGCCTATGGAGGTATATCATAAATTTTTTAAGAAAAGATTAAACAAAAATATCTGTCAGGAAGAGTGCTAATATTGCCTTGGAGTAGACTGAAGGACAAAATGATCTTATATCCATGCTATGGTATTTCTCAGATCTTATTCAATTTATGTCTGCTATAATGATTGATTAGTGCAACAATTCCCAGACCAAATAGAAAGCAACTTAAAAATGCATAGAAGGAAGACAATTAAAAAAAGAATCGGTGGCGTACATGGGTTTTTTTGAGGTTTTTTTTTTTTTTTTTTTTTTATAAAGGCATACATTGAATACTTAAAATTGTTCCCTTATTTTTCCAATTAAATACTGTCATCTTTTTTTTCTATTTAACTTACTGTTATGGAAATAATGTGCTTTTTACTAATAAATTACAAGGCTAGATTAGAAAATTGAGGAGTTCTGTATATAAATAATGGAAATTAAAAATTTTGGGTGTGCACATTGTTTTTAAAGTTATTTCATTATGTTCTAACATAAATGAACACATAGTAGAACAGGTTACTGATTGACAATGTTACAGAAGTCTAAACTTTACATTTGTAGAGAGTTTATTAATCCCTATCATCAAATTATCATCTTTCTTATAATTTATTATGTTCAGCTGTACTTGTATGCCATGCAAGTTCTTACCAAAGGTTTTTAGTGTTCTTACGACTATTCTACACTCACCTTGGTCACAAAAAGAACTCCCAGTTCTTGCTGCAAAAATATTAGATGGGGCAGCTGGTAAAGGTACCAATGATGTTGACCTAAGTGCTCATAGAAGAAAATTTCTATAGTTGCAGAGCATAATAAGAACTAAACTTAGACAGAAGAAAATCTCTCTCAAGAAGAAGAGAAGTTAAAAATTACTTTCTCTTCACAAAGAAAACAAGTAGAAAGAATTCTGCCTGCCATTGCATTGCAGCAAAGCTAGGGCAATGTCAGATTTTGCTGGAAGCTGCCTAGTTTTTTTCCTCCACAGGCTCCTTCTAGAAGGCTTATGACAGTCCTCATGCTCCTCTTAGTGTGCTCAGATCTAACAGCAGAGCTAAACCAGCAGAAAGCAGAGCCCCTTAGAGACCAAGCAGTTTACTACTGCTTTACCTCCCTGAACTAGCTCATTGTAATGCTGTGATAAAAGTATATTAAGAATAAAAACGTATGATGGGGTAAATCCTTGAGCAACAGATTTAATATGTTCTCAGAGAGCACAAAGGACTAATTTTAATATAATGCACAGGTTTATATTCAAGTGATACATTTATTTTTTGGTTTTATTTCCTAGATTTTCCCCAATTTGTGGGAGATATCTAGATACTTTTCTGATGCCAAACATGCACAATTTGATTCTTAACTTAGTATAAATAAAGAGAAGACTGAATCTGTCATCTGGTAGAGCTGATGTTGCTGCAGCTGTGTGCCCTAGGTCTAACCAACAGTGATGCTGTGGTATTATCAATGTCCATACACAAATATATATAAATGGGTATATAACACATGTATAGCCACAGAGCTGGCCACACAGAACAGTACAGACAGACACGATCAGGACTCACGTCACCACAAAGCACACCAAAGCCTCGTATTTTCTCTGGCTGATTACAATGAAGGTCTGAGGGTGGGAAATGTATGGAGGTACAGTGTGGATCCCTGCAGAAGCTCAGCTCAGACATGTGGTATACCCAGAAGCTGCCCCTGTATCCCAGTCTCTCCAATTATTGGCATCTGAACATGTGAGCCCCAGCGGCTGCAGGTTCACATCAGCTCCTGTTAGAGATCCCCTTAGTCACCTCCCCATTCCCCTCCATTCTGCCCCAATCCTGCCCCCACACCCACTCTATAGATCCCATAGTATCTGTCCTTGGACACACAGGCCGTCTGTGGTGTGGTGCTGAATCCTCACTCTTCCCAAATTCCTCACCCCTAGAGACACCTATGCACAGAGAAACACACATGTACATACCAGCAGCAGATGGTTGTTCCCCAGACCCTGTGATCTCTCCAGAAGATATCTGGAACTCTCCAGCCCTCTAAAAGCAAGCTCCTCATGCAGTGTTGCTCTAAAAAATACAGTCTCCTCCCAACTTTCTAGCCATGTCACCTTCTCACCAGCCCTGGAATTACCTGAAGCCTGATCTTTTGACTTCCAAAGACAAAAATAATATTCACAACATGCACATACTCTCCCCTTCTCTCTCTCATATATATATGACAAAGAAAAAAATATCACCATCACAACAAGACATGAAACAAAATAATTTCTTTTTTTCAGATTTTAATGTTTAAAAAATAAAATTATATGATCAGATAAGTGTACCTTATACTTCATATATTAGTTTACCTCTTCTGATATTCAACAAAATTTAGCTCAGAAGACCAGACTCTGCTAGAGTGGATTAAATGTCTTGTCCTGCAAAATTTTCCCACATCCAATATAGAAGTCAAAGAGAAAAATTTTCAAGCCCAAGAGGTCACAATACAGACAAGATTTTCAATAAAATATCAATACATAATGTTTCAACCATAGGACCTCTACATCTCTTAACAGTAGGAAATCTCAGAGTTTAGATGGCAAGAGAATATTTGATGTCCATGAGATTTTACAAAGCTAATTGTAAGTCAAAGATCTGCTTAGATAAAAAAGACTTGTTTTCTGGAATTCTGAACACAGATATACCATTGTGTAAATCTAGTTAGAGATATTCTTGTTGAGTAGCAAGTACCTTTTGAATGTATCTGGTTACTGCTTCTCTGAACATTATGAAGCTGAACAATAAACTTATTAATTAAACAAATATTTGTGCAGTTCTTTAGACAATACAGTGTTTTTCCAACCTAACAGAGATGGAATAAACCAGGAATAGCAAAAAAAAAAAAAAAATTATCTCCAACAGTAAGGCATGATTTTTCTGCAGTAAAGGGCTAGAGTTAACAGCTGAGTTATAACACAGTGATCATATTATTGCAGTGGTTAGTCACCATACAGTGAGTTTTAGTGGTGTTAGGTAATGCATAGTAATACTTCATGATGCGAATGCAAGAGGTACACAATGCTTTGGAGAAAAATATTCTTGCCCAAATATAGTATTTAGAAAAATGACTAAGTAATGTTACTTGTAGTTTTGGGTAGTAGTGAGTAAGTGTATGCTGAGCAGCAGTTTGCACCTGATGAACTGCATTGTTAAAATACAGCAAGTATCATGGAAATATTACAGTCATATCATGCATATAACAGTAAATATAGTATTATGCAAGTCATAATAAACTGAAAGATGTTTGGAAATAAAGAGAGGAAATACAAACTTACTGCTCAAGTGCATGCACTAGGGAAGGTTGAATTCTGATTTTCTTTAAGAGAGATCCAAGGAGCTATGACTTTGGAACTGCTGTCTGAGTTCATGTTTTTCAATTTTGATCTGATTCCTCATGCTATTTTCCCCTTTCTCCCCAGCTGAATCATGTCCCTGCAGCTAGCATTCAAAGAGGACAAAGTATTCCTAAGGCTCACTTAGCTGCTGGTGCTTGATTGTTTGTTGAGCTTTTGTGCTGTGGTCTGATCTTGCGTTTACTAACCTCAGTGCTTCAGAACCACTCTCACTACCAGACAGTTAGAAGGAGCCTCTTTATGCTGTTTTTTTATTTCCATGTCATGTTTATCACATATATCTTTTGTGAGCTGGATTGCATCTCTTTTTTAATGTCTCCCATTTACACTTAAATCTGTTAAGTTCATGCAATTTCCTTTTGTATTGTTTTGCTTCTCCATTCTTTTTCTGAAATAATTAAGCCCCATGTTGTCAATCTGTGATTGTTTCCAAATAATAGAATCTGCTTCAGAAATTGTAAAGGTCTTCTTCAATTGTAATGATTAGAAGAAATATAAAGAGCTGTTCATTTAATTGTTCATTTAATTTTGTCATAAACACAAGCAAAGTTATATCTGATCTTCAATCTTGAGACTGAATAAATGAGCAAGAGAGTATTGAATGTTATAAAATTAATATGTTAATTGTAAAGTCATTGCTTATAAAAATCTGTTTTAACTATTAAAATTACTGATTTTAATCTAATATTCAGATATATGCTACTGTGACATCTTTACAGAGTAATAAACACTGAGTAGAAGGAGGCTTTTTGTTCTTCAAAAATAATAATGTAGGTTTTGCAGCACATTATTATACCTTTATTATCCTTCTATCATAGTAAACCAACCCATAAAACAAATGCTGATTTTTTCTGATTTTTAGTAGTCGTTTTTTGCTTGCTTTTTAATATTTCTATTGCTTAAATCCTTGATTGTAATGTAAGTTTGCTACTAAGAAAAAAATTACTGCTCTAAAGGTTATAAAATCTTTACATATGTACAATAATATATGGTTTGATAAGTGCATTGCCCAAAGCATTTTTCAATGACAGCAGTGTTTTTGAAAGAAGCATTTAATGCCGTTTTCTCAGATTATTTTCACTGTTCAGTAAAAAGCAGAGGTTATTCATATATCTCTTCTATGTAATGCATGCATAGTCTGCCACAAGACTGCTATAACTCCTGTACAAAATGCTTACCATGAGTAAATAGCATCTATAACCTGAAAAATACACAGATCAGTTATCAAAAACAAATGGCTGAGTGAAATCTGGTTGTGCTAAGGCTACATAGAATTGATACACAAAACCTTTTTTACATTCTCAAACAAAACAATTTTACTTTTCAGAACTAGTGAAAAGTATGTAACAAGAAGGGGAAAAAGTATGCATGGATAGGCATGAATTTCAATTTTGAAATTTGAATCAATCATGCATGCCCCATTATGTTTGTCCTTGCTCTTCTCTAGTGAGTGTCTACATGAGATAGTAGAGTCTGTCCATATTCCAAACTGTCTTTTCAATCGATGTTCAAAGCACCATATAAATCACATCCTGTCAGGTCAAAGTAGAATCAATCCTGAAAGTTTCTAGCAAGCATTGAGAGTTGTTTTGGACTCGAGCATGCCCTCCAGCATCCAACTATTTCTACATATTATAAATACTAATATTAGTGCTACTTCAAACAAAAAAGAAACTGGTGACAACCAAATGAACTTAATTCTCAAGTAAACAGTCAGCATATACTTACATTGGTTGAACTTGGAGTATTCAAAACAAATACATGCAAAAACATCCTCTTAGGAGTTCAGAAACACATGAGATATTTTACACCCAAACCTTACCAGCAAGATGCAAAAATGACAGAGCTTGAATTATCCAAAACTTAAAAGTGGAATTGACTTACCAAGATAGCTGGGAGTTTGAAAAAGGCTGCTAAAAAGGCTTTCTGAAATTATATACATGAATTAAATCAGATTCATTAAACCAGTGTACCTCATAAGCAGCCTCACATTGCTGATACAACTGTAGAGTTACAGAACTTGAAGGGAAGGAGGTAGCTAAAAAATTACCAAAGTGGCAGAGGGAGCTTCTCTGAACGGCTGTCTGTCTCTGTCGGACACGCGTAGGGTGGTCCGCAGGCAGCCTGCAGTGAACAGATGAGTCTGGACTCTTCTTTTGATCTTTTTCTCGGGTTGTTTATTTTATCTTATCTAAAAAGTTCTTCTTCTGCCCAGCTGAGATCCGACCAGCAAGACAGCCACACGCACACTCCCCGCCCCTGGGGCGGTAGAACATTCTTATACTGATAATTATGTATATGATATTTACAATTTTTCTCCAATTCCCATCACCTTTGTTGAACAGTGCACCTTTAGCATAAGCCAATCCAAAGTGCATACATCACACAGAAGATGGATGACAAGAAAAAGAAGAAGAACCACGAGGTCGGGCCTAAATCCTCCATCTTGTCTCCATCATACCCCCTTGCACCAGAATCCTAAAACCTATGTTCTAGTCTAAAAAAGCATTTGTCCTTCACCATTTACACCTCAGAAACCTGTGAATCCTCATGTTGAGATAGCACGACTCTCGAAGGGTCAAAATCAAGCCACAAGGTACTTTTGGCCACATTCCAGGACTTCTGAGCCCCCCAGGGGCTCTCCCTGGGACTCAGAGCATCTGAGGTGATGCACTGAGTTCCCACAGGAGCTGTGAAAAAGTTTGTACTCAAAATCATGCAAAATATGAAAAAATATATTACTGAAGGAATTATTAAGATGAGAACACATAGTAGCTCAGAAATTCAAGGAGAGAGACAACAACATGTAAAGGGATAAAATTCTAAGGCAGAAAAATGAAGTGCAAGAAGGAAACTCATCAGAGAGAAACAGAATCTTCCCCTCTTGACTGATACCAGCCTCACTTAGAGAGATTTCTTGCATTTCTTATTGACAGTGTTGGAAATTTTAATCTGGTTAAACTTAAAATTTCAGCTTTTTTGTTTGTGCTTTAGCAGCAGATAATTGCTTTGCACATCCAAGTTACAAATATTCCACTCACTGAGGGTCCTCTGGTATGGCAAAAGATGCCCAACTGTATGACATAGAGAGAAATAGAGATGTATCTCTTTACTACAACAAAGTACTGCAGCTGACAAAATATTGAAAAGTCACCTTACAATTTAGCATAGAAGAATGTGTACTTCAAAACAATAGAAAAAGTAAAAAGAAATTTCAAAGAAAAAATTTTCAAGGTATTGAAAATCTTGGTGATATTGACTTAGTTATCTATTTTTATAAAAGCAAGTCAAAATTGTATAAAGTGCTCATATATATGTATTTATATAATTAATAATTTGGTAGTATACTGTTCAGTCAGTTGAACAGTAATACTTTAGATAAAAGACTACAAAAGCATAAGCATGTTTGCTTATGCCTGAAGCCCAAGATGGATTCCATTTGACACCAGTAAAGAATGCAGGTATCTCTGCTCGAGGTTGAGGTGTTTCTGCTGTGTGTTCTGGACAAGAGACACCAGGCAAAGGAGATGAATGAGGGGGATACTGGGGTGGTTGTGTGTGCCAAATAAAGATCCTCCTTGTTTTGCATGTGGCTTTTGTTCAGTCATGTCAGATTACATTAGTCACTCCTATGCAACTTAAACTGGAACAAAAAGTCATTCTGTGAGATGCTCAGTGTCCAACACAGGCAGGAGTTTTTCTGAGACATCCAGGCTGGTCAAAACCACACAGACTTCTTTTCTTTCCAGTAAAGGAGAAGCAGGCATGGGACCTCCGTAGTCATTCTGAATTTGATAGCAGGGTTATCATGAGTTTTGACAAGATGTTTTCAATTTGGCTAGGAAGACAAAAGACACAAAAGAGGCTATTATTTTAGCATATCTGACAGTTGACAGAGGGAAATATGAAACAATGATAGACATTGAGCTTTTTAAATGAAGAGGACAAAGAACCTACATAAACAGATTTCCTGTTTTATTGTCTGAAATGTTCCCTAAATCAACCAAAAAAATTATGTCACAGTATTTAAATGCATGAAAAATTTATTACACAGTTTTTTAATGTTTATATAGCAGCTATAACTTATATGCAGTCTGTTTATGTGTAAACATACATATATATGTTATGAAAAATTAATGTTTCACCATTTAATTTCACATCCTATGTGTATCCAAGACCAGAAATATGGCTAAAATCTGTTACTGAGCAAATTTATTTGGTTTTTGCTCATATATTTTCTTCCTCTAGCTTACTTCCTACTCCATGCATTCTCTTGATGGTCAGACTTGCAAAATAAATATGATGATAAAGGAAAATTAAATCACACAGATTTCTGATTTCTGTCAAAAAGAAAAATTACTAACGTGAATGTATTGTACAATCACAGGTACATGCAAGTAAATGGATGAGAATGACAGCAGAAGAGTTTCTGTTATTTTATTAGTGTCCTAAATTAAAGAAACACTGACTCTGGACAGAAAATTTCGATCTTATAGCAG
Source organism: Urocynchramus pylzowi (assembly GCA_013397555.1). Lineage (NCBI taxonomy): Eukaryota > Metazoa > Chordata > Aves > Passeriformes > Fringillidae > Urocynchramus > Urocynchramus pylzowi. Next base: position 702,838 of record VZRH01005782.1, read on the forward strand.
CTGAAGTAGAACCCCTATGTTTGTGGGTGTGTCTGCACATGCCTGGGGAAAAATTGCTGTCTTAGGTATTCAGATTTACTTCCTTTGCTGTTTGAAATTGGCACAAAATGGTCTGACATCCTTTATGAGTATGTGACATATTTTTAACTGTCAGAGGGTGAAATTATGCTAATACATGTTCATGTCTACCCATCCTTCTAATTCAGGTCTTTATTACAAACCTGGTTCATCAAAAATCTCTGCATTGACTGTAAAAGGAGCAAGGAACTAAAATATGTCAGTAGGGAATAAGATAATCTGATTCCCTCATCTTTACCTTGAACTAAAATGCTAGAGTGTTTATACTGCCTTAATTCAGGTCCTAGAATAAATGGTCTGAAAGGGCATAGGTATAAAAATTGGGAACTAAATATTTATTAAAAATATATAACTTTTTTATTTGTTATTTTGCTCAGGCTATTTAACTGCTATTAAATTGCTGTTTTTAAAGAAAAGACTGTGCAGCATAATTACAAACACAGAACAAAACTGAAATACTTAGATACTGGTATTTTAATTTTGTCCTCTGTGTAGGTAGAAGGCATAATATCTGCCTCAAAAGAAAACTTGGAAGTAATTAGCCTCATTTTCCTGATCAAAGTGCAATTGATATTACTATGAATATCAACAATGTTTGTATACTGAGTAAAACTCTGTTTTTCATTATCTTTGAGCACTAACTGAAGTTGTGAAATAAATTTGCATGTGTTATTTAAATTGAATATTTCTTCTTTGCAGAAAACCTTTTTAAATCTAAATTTTGATGTACAACTATTTCCAGTTTGTTTTTGTCTTTCAAGTTTTTCAGTAAGGTATTTTAAAATTGCATGAGCTTTCTTCATTCATTAACATAACAAAAATGCATAACCCCGACAAGTGAAACCTATCAGAACCACGGAGTCAGAAAATAGAAGATTGAATTCATATTGACTGTATAATAACAAAAATGATGCTGCTAAAATTCTGCAAGACCTTGCAGAAATGTGGTAGCATAGTCTGACTCAACTTACCGTCCCCTCAGTCTTCTGTAGAAATCAACAAAAATGCTAACAATGAAAGTCACCCATTTCATTAAAAAAAAAAAACCCAAAAAAACATCAGTACACCTTGGATATATTTAGCTACATAGCTACTAACATTTATATGTGCAATCTAAAAAGTTAAACCGTTCCCAGGTCATCTGGTTATTAGTATTTTGAAAGTAAATACTATAATTGCTGGTTAATTCACCATTCTTTTTATAAATGCATTCTAAGGTTAAATTAATCTAGTTGCATACTGCTTTTCAATTGACATGCTCCACTTTGATTTCAAATAGGCATGTAAATTAGCAGTGGATAATGGGATAAGATATGCAGTGGTGAGATTTGAAGCAGCCTCTCTGCAAAGCCCTTTCCATGCCTGAGCTAAGTCACTGATCCAAATACTGATGAAGTAATGGAAGAACTGTTTGAGATATCATTGAACTTTGGGTCACTTGCTACAGAGGCAAAATGAACAATAATGGATTTTCCATAGAAGCTGGAATAAGAAAACTTGGTGAATTATTTACATAGTTGTATTCTAAATATATTCACAAATGATTGGACTGGATTTTCAGAAGTGGAGAAGAGGGAAAAGATTTTGATAAACAATCTATCACATCTGCCATAAATTTTTTCAACTAACATAATTCATAGTACTTATTTAAAATATTTTGTATAATATTTTTGAATGAATTATGGATGAATACAAACACAAGCTATTTGACCAACAGCATAAATTGAATGAATCACAGACATATGTACTTGTCAAACATTTCAAAAGAAAAATACAAAGTGAATTATTTGGAAAATTTGACTCAACTTGTTTCAAGCCCATACTGCTGATGTCTGGAATGTGTGAACATGCAAAGAGAAAGAAAAGTGATTTATAAAAAGTTGAAAATTTTAATTCCATGGTTATATTATTCTGCTTAATCTAGGTACTTGAAAATCTTATTTGAAAGTTAATTATATGTAATTTGTAACATGTGAGCCCATCTGTATATCAATACAGGCAGAATAGTCATCCCTTTTTCTGCCTGTGAGGAGGCATCAGCCATGAGTCAGCCATATGCCCACTCTGTTGTCTAAGTCATGGGACTACACTGTTGTATTTGAGCTTCTTTCTCAGTCTCCTTTGTCAACCAACATAGAGAAAATTAAGCAGTCTTAGAAGAATAATGTTTTATATAGATATTTTTGAATTGGTTTTATACATGCTTCAGTCCTCCCTAACTGATCCAGAGTTCAAAATTTTCTGGAAAATGATAGATCAGGTGCCTGTTAGCCCCACTACCTTCTCTTAGGACTGATGCACAAGTTAACCCAAGATTTCTTATCAGAGAAATTACCTGTTCTTCACCACCTTGTAATTCAGCATGCACTATTCAAGAAGCCCAGTTTGTTGCTGAAAATAGAAGTCTCAATCAGAAATCTGATTAATCAGTCTGACATCATCAGAATACAAGAGTTCATTTTAAGAAAAGGTGAATTATATTAATCGTCTTCCATTTGATGAATTCAAAGTTTATCATTCATATTCTATAAAGATTGACACAATTATTCTTAGCAATGATTACAAGATAAAGAACTTTTCTGTATTGAATATGCATGGTGCAGCATAGCTATTGTGTGGAATAAGGGAATAAAAAGTAAGGTATTTAAATAAATAATTGTAGTCAATGCTTACTAAAAGCATATAATTTCTTAAAAATCAAGTAAAAAACTTCACGGCTTTGTTCAAAAGCCATAGAGTGAGGGACAGGAACTATATTGTCTTGGCAATTTGTAATTTAAAAAGGTCAATTTTATTTTTCTCTTGAGGAGGCTGAATAGGTATAAATGAAGCTTCTTAATTCAAAATGCCATTATTGAATTAAATAGTATAATTGCTTCTTTTTAAATCTAAAATTATAGAACTTATCTTTGAATCGTTTTTGAAGTACCCTATCTCACCTTCAGAACAGACTTCAGTTGCTGCCAGCTTTGTCAGAAAGACAAGGAAAGATCAGATTCTCATGAATACTTTTTTTTAGATACAAGTGGTACTGAGGATACACGTAAAGAGTTCTGCCTTGTACCTAGACCAATCAGTTAAGTCAATTTTTTCTTTTTTTTTTTTTCCCTGGAAAATAAAAATAATGTTCACAAAAAAAAGTGAAGCAGACATATCATGTGCACATCTCATGAATCTACCAGTAGTGTAATGATTAGATATTTTCCAATGACAAAATATATCTAATCATCTCAGTATTTTCTTGTGAATTTTGGGCTTGGTTACTACATGCACAGGTTCTTCCACTACAAAGATAATCAAAATTATCAGTGTTGTATATCATTTTCAGTTGGCAGCCTACCTCATTACCAAAAATGCAGAATAATTCTACCAGCACATAAACAACATTTTTGGTCCTGTTTCAAAAAGTATTGCAACCTGAAATCTATGGGGGGAAATCAGTCATGCTTGTCAAGTATCATATGCTGGATTAAGTTGCCAGATGAGACACCCATTTCAGAAGAGCAGTATTCCAATCTCTCTTCAGCTACTGCAGCGGGCATTCTCAGTTCTACCATCCTCAGGAAACACCTGACAGCAATTGTAGTGTCCATATTTTTTAATATGTTAAATATTAATTTGTTTAATTAATGTTTGTTCTAGGTTAAAATGCAACAACAAATCATCAGATTCTTACTTGACTTCTTTTTGTAGTTTAACTAATAATCTGATGGTAGTATGTGGAGGCACACACTCATCTCCTTTTCTTGCAGTCTATTATCTAGACCTTTATTTTATGTTGTTGTGTCTGAGACTCATCACTGGTGGTCTGAGACTAATCACAGTTGGTGGCCCCACCCCAACCTTCTCATTAACCACCACAAATTAACATCATAAGCTTAAAAGTTTGTTTTTTTGTTTTTTTGTTTTTTTTTTAATGACCCACCTTTGTCTGCTTTTCCTGGAATTCTAGGGACAGGAAGTTTAAGAAAACTAGAGAAGGATTAACAGCACAGTAAAGATCAGGGTCAGTGTTGCCCTAATACAGAGTATTTATTGAAAGAGTTTGACTTAATCTAGAGAAGAAAGCATACATGAGTACTAGTGAATTGCACAGACAATGGTAATTTGGTAAACCATGGTATGACAGGATAATTAATCACTCATTCTATTCAATTTCCTAGTTGTTAAGTTTTGCAAGTATGTGTAAGCATGAACCCATGTACTTAAATAAGCAAAAACACTGCACTGAAAGCACATCACGGAAGTAATTCCAAAACCCTGTTAACATTCTTCACGTGCTCTCAATGGACAGAGCATTTTCATTTAAATTCTCATTTGCAAAATCACCAAGTCAGCTGGTTTTAAAAAGTTAATGTGAAAAGGAAAGTTTTTAAAATTACTTTTTAATGTTTTATATTGGCGTGGGCTAGCCATGTGGGGCAGTTGGGTACTGTTTGTCACTTGCTTCGTTTCCATTACAATACAATTGCAACAGCAAATCCATGCATCTTGCAGTTCAGATTTTTTTTTTCTTCATAATGACTGGATATGTTTATTAAGTTTTCATTTCACTGCATTATAATAAGCTTCACAAATACACAACCAAGATAGGGTTACCTTAACAACCTTGTCATTTCAATTTTTCACACATTACCATTGTTTGTGCCTTCTATCTCACTGAAGTTTCAACTCATTAGCTGACTGCCATAAACTATTAGTCTGTAGCATTGCTGAGTCTTAAAAAAAGTATAAAACAGAACAAAAGGGGGGAAAAAAGAAAAAGAAAAGACACAAAAGAGAAATTGCCTACATCCACTTTCAGACTCCTAGTGTCTACAAGTTATGTTGGTTCATTAGCCCTAAGTGCATTCAAAAGGACACCCTTCCAATGACAGCAACAAAAAAAAAAAAAAA
>VZRH01005782.1:707855-719943 GCA_013397555.1 Urocynchramus pylzowi
AAAAAAAAGCACCCAACAAGGAAACCATTCATGAAGATTCTATTTTCAGAGTCCAAATTAAAGGTATCATTAAACAACACAAAATACACTATTAATCTCATTACTTTTCACAAAGCTGAGCAAAATACTTTTATGTGTGCAGCATATGTTTCCTCTGTATTTTGGTACCATGAAACTGTCTCATCTAATGATATCTGAAAGGGAAGGTGGACTAATTGGTTTGGCTAGAGTTAAAAAATATTAAATCCACAAATTGGTAAGGAGTGTTAACAGTATTAATTTGATAATCACTGCCTGTTGTAAAGATTGATTTAAGGAAAGCAGTATATTGCCAAAACATATTTCCTTTGAATAATCTCATTATATCTCATTGCCTTTTGCAACATTTTATTTTTGTGGATTTTTATGTTTGGTTGGTTGATTTGTTTACTTCCTTCTTAGCCAGATTGTCACACCTCGTCCTGATTTTAATCAAACCTACATTGTTATTCTATATTTTCTATAAATATGTACATGTATGTGTATATTTTCTATAAATGTGTACATTTCTATGTCATGTACACATAAAAACATTGTATTTCATAATAGCATTACATTAGATTAATATTAATTTTTGTTTTCAAACACGTTTTTACTTTCATTTATTTCAAAATAATTTTGCTATAAAGCATTGGAAATATGATTGTTCTATTGCACTATATTTTTAAGAATAATTATTCTTGTACAACTAAAAGGTAGAAATACCTCAAAGGATAAAGTAGCTTGGTTTGCTACCTTGTCACAAATTCCCCTCAGTGCATGCATATTACCTTGCTCTAAGGCTGCCATTTGGAATGATGCCAATATATCTCCTATCTGGGAAACTTTCACCCAGTAGGAAGAATAAGATTCTCCGGAGTCTGCACCGTACAGACAGCAGAAGCATGGATTGTGACAGATTTCACTTCCTATGCACAGAGCAGTCTTGACATGAAGCACACATGACAGAAGTTTCTTGCTGTTTGGGCTGCTACCAAAATATGAGCTAAGCTGAGGGATGCTGATTCCTGGAAAGCATCCACTTAGAACTCCTGGACCACAGATTATTCCATAGTTAATGTCACATGCATGCAGTTTCCTTCTCCAGGTGCACCTGGTGAGATAGTGTCCTAAAAGAGTCATTCTAAGGAGCAAATTTCTCTCCTCAGAGAGAAGAATATAACTGCCAAGAGACATCTCATTCTCAAAAAGCATGGCTGTTGGAGACTTAGCAGGCACACTGAACTTTTGTTGTTTCCAAGCTGCCTTCTCTGTCACAGAATCATTGAATCATTAAGATTGGAAATGACCTCCAGGATCATGGAATTCAATGTTTGACCGAACACCACCATATCAACCATATCACCATAAACCATTGCACTAAGCTATGGTTGTTTGTGTCCAGTCATTTATTGAACATTTCCAGGGATTGTGACTCCACCACATAGCTGGGCAGCCTCTTCCAATGTGTCAGGGTTTAGGCTGGATATTAGAAAAAGGTTCTTCACCCAAAGGGTGATTGGGCACTGGAACAGCCCCCCCAGGGAAATGGTCGCAACGCCAATCTGGACAGAGTACAAGAGGCATTTGAATAACGCTGAGGTGGAGGGTGTGATTCTTGGGGCTGTCCTGTGAATGGCCAGGAGTTTGACTCAATTGTCCTTGAGGGTCCCTCACAACCAGCTGATTCTGTTATGTTTGTTGTCTTTCTATTCACTATTGCTTCTGAGCCTTCTCTTTCAAGAATTACCGTTTCCTTTTGAAAGCAATTATGCCTCATTCATTTATCCTTGCTACTCAGAATCCAAGTATTTGCCCTCAGATAAGTCTTTCCCAGATTAAAATCATTTTTTCCACGTAATCATTCTGTCTGTACTGTAACTTTTATCTTTCTTGTTGCCTGTCGGGGTCTTCTCTGCTGGAGATGACCCCAGATGTTGGTGGAAGCCGCTTTTCCCAACCCAGCTGTCCAAGAAGGAGTCAGGAGTCTTCTGCTCGTGTTCTCAGTGATGTTCATTGTTTCTTATCTAAAATATTTTCTGTCTGACCCGCCAAGCTCTGGTTAGCAGGTCAGTCCAAGGCACACTCTGCCTCCCACGGGGCTGGTGCTATCTTTTATGCTATGAACTATGTATTAGATATTTACAATTGTGTACCAATCCCTAACACCTATGTCAGACAGTGACTTTCTATTCTGAACCAATCTAAAAATGCCAGCATCACCTAAAAGATGGACGTTAGAAAGAAGAAGGAAGAAGGACAGGGCACGCCCCAATCCCTCCATCTTAGGGTTTTAAACCCCCCTGTACCAAATCCCAAATTTTCTCCTTTCACCCTATGACTACTGCTACTGTGTTGTCTAAACTTTTGTGACTTGTGATTCCTCATACAAGCTTGGTAATTTGTTCCATGGGCTGAAATCAAAGCCCCAAGTGTTTTTGGCTTCCTGCCAGGGCTCCCCAGACCCCTGTCCAGGGTTCAGGACACCGAGAGGAATGTCTTGGATTACGACAGTTGCCCTTTGAATTTTGCTCCTTGCCATACTCACCTAACAGGGGAGGTTATATCTCTTTCTGCAATTTTTTTGGTGTTGCCTGTTTGAAATACAAGCTTTGTCAGTACCACCTCTTGCTGTATGACTGTAGAGTGTCTAGCATGTCTTCTTTTCAGATGCCACTATAAGAACAGGAGTGAAAGGGTACTTGAGGTGCTGTATCAGAGAAAGAAAGATCTAGGCTTTAGAGATTAAAATAATTTTATATATGAAAGGCCATGATCACAGGTAGTCCTACGTAATCAAATTCATCCAATACTGATGGACATGTAAGATATAGAAATCAATTAGCATTCTCAAGGTTATCTTTTTCTCTGTACTGAAAATATGAGAACTCCAGGTGAGAATACAATCTAGCTTTTAGATGGCAAAATGAGATTAAATGACTGCCAATATAGTTGCCAAGTAAGGTGTCTAAATTACCTTGGATTAAACTTGGATTCCAGCCAACATTTATTTTGTCATGAGGCCTGAGAGTATGCACTACATTTTCAAGGTCTGCAGGGAATACTTCAAAGCTCTGTATTTAGAGATGTAGTTGATACAGTCACCTTCTTTTTGAAGGGATAATGTAAATACTTACTTTACAGTTTAAACCTTCCTGTGCCACTGTAGGGTGCAGGATTGATGAATAGGAGGGTTTATATTAACCAGATTAGCAACAAAAGAAGAAGGAAGTGATTTTGTGTTGTCTCCTCTGTGCCATCTCTGAGACATAATTGTGTGTGCATACATTTATTTAATATTTAAAACGGACAAGTGCCTAGACACTCATTTTGATCACTATGGTCAAATCGTAGTGAGGTGGGTGTTCCACAGCAACACATGCTGTACATGGGTGTGCTTGCATAAAATATCATATAACTGTTTTTATTCATACTCCTGCCTTTTCAAGTCTTTTTATTTTTTTATTTTATTGAAATATAAGACTCAAATATTTCAGAGCAAAGGACCTTAGCATGCTTTGAGACCTGTAAAAGACAATCACAGAATCACAGAATCATTAGGTTGGAAGAGACCTTCAAGACTGAGTCCACCCCAGCCCTCAACCTCAACTAAACCATGGCACTGAGTGCCACATCCAGTCTTTTTTCAACACATCCAGAGACAGTGAGTCCACGACCTCCAGGCAAGCCATTCCAGTACTTTATCACCCTTTCTGTAAAATACTTTTTCCTAATATCTAACCTATATTTCTCTTGGCACAGCTTAAGGCTGTGTCCTCTCATTCTGTCAGTTGATGCCTGGTGAAAGAGACCAAGCCCCGCCTGACTACAGCCACCTCTCAGGAAGTTGTAGAGAGTGATAAGGTCATGTCTGAGTCTCCTGTTCTCCAGGGTAAACACCCCCAGCTCCCTCAGCTGTTCCTCACAGGGTTTGTGTTCCAAGCCCCTCACCAGCCTTGCTGCCCTCCGTAGGATGCACTCACGCGTCTCAAGGTCCTTCCCAAACTGAGGGGCCCAGAACTGGACACAGCACTCAAGGTGTGGCCTCACCAGTGCCAAGTACAGGGGAAGAATGACCTCCCTGCTCCTGCTGGCCACACCATTCCTGATACAGGCCAGGGTGCCATTGGCCTTCTTGGCCCCCAGGGCACACTGCTGGCTCGTGTTCAGCCGGCTGTCGAGCAGCACCCCCAGGTCCCTTTCTGCCTGGGCACTGTCCAGACACACATCCCCAGCCTGTAACCTTGCAGGGGGTTATTGTGGCCAAAGTGCAGGACTCGACTCTTGGACTTGTTAAACGTCATCTTACTGGACTCTGCCCATCTATGCAACCATTCCAGGTCTCTCTGCAGAGCCCTCCTACCTTCCAACAGATTGACACACGCTCCCAGCTTGGGGTCATCTGCAAATTTACTGATGGATACCCTCATCCATGTCATCAATAAAAATACTGAGGAGAGCAGGCCCCAGCACAGATCCCTGAGGGACACCACTGGTGACAGGCCACCAGCTGGATGCAGCACCATTCACCACCACTCTCTGAGCCCGGCCATCCAGCCAGTTCCTAACCCAGCAAAGAGTGCTCCTGTCCAAGCCGTGGGCTGCCAGCTTTTCCAGGAGTGTGCTGTGGGAGACAGTGTCAAAGGCCTTGCTGAAATCCAAATTGACAACATCCACAGCCTTTCCTGCATCCACCGGGTGGGTCACCTGGTCATAAAAGGAGACTTCCATTAGTTTATACTAATAAACAATGGAAGTAAATATTCAATCCACAATTTTCCTTTTTCCTAAAAAACGTATCTGTTGAAATATACAGCACAGATCACTAGTAAAATTCCAGACTATTAAGAGGAACCACTGTAGGTATTTAAATAGACCACAATATAATAAAATACAGAATAAAATATGCCTAGTGAAGAGTTCTCTCATATTAATTTCTGGCAAATTTATTCAAGATTTCCAGTAAATTCAACAAAAGCCATATTTGTGAAATCATATGCTTAATTTAGAGCACTGCTTTTCAAACCTTTATTTTATACAACTAAATCATTTTGAGGTAAAGAAGTCAAGAACATAATAAGTTAAATGTGGTGGAATCACCATCCCTGGAAGTGTTCAAAAGGCTTGTTCTTGTGCCACTATCAAATATGGTTTGGTGGTGAGTGCAGTGTTGCGAGGTCAATGGTTGGACTCAATAATCTTAGAGACCTTTCCCAACTGTGATAATTGCATGAGTCTATGATTCAAAATCTGCTTTTCTTGTTTACATTAATTAGAGCACTTAGTTCAGTGTCCAGAGAGAAGCATGGACTAAAGTTTGAATATCAATGAAATAAAACATATACACTCTGCATATTTCTTCTTTGCAAAAGAAAGTGTAGTGATCATGGCAAGACGTTGCAAAGGTTTAGTTGTGGGTTTCTCATGTGTGATAGATAACTTGCTTACAAGGTCTTGCCAATACAGGGAGACTTTTCTTTCACAAAGTATAAATCAAAAGGGAGTAAAACTCCTCATACCAAAATAAGTATGAATTCAATTCTATATCTGAGGAGAAATAGAATCCAGCTTTATTAAGTGCATATTGGAAATTTCAGTTGAATGCAACAATGAGGTAGTACTGTAACACTATTTGACTTTTCACTCACAGCAGCACAGGAGCAGTTCTGCTGTCCTGAGCACAGAAAGAGCACACTCCAAGAGGTTTCATTTCTTTCACAACCTCCTTTCCAGTTTTTCTCAAGACCACATGTATCAATCTTTGCCTTATCCCTTTTGGACCACTGTCACTCATGATTCTTATTTTTGCTTGGCTTTCTGTATACTTTTGCCTCTTTCTTTTATCTTTCAGCTTGTTATTTACAAACTTAGTCCTACAAATCAATAACTCCACTCTCTGCACTACTCCAGACAAATTCTGCTTATTTTCCCTGGCATGTTTCTGTTCCAGTCTTTCCAAGTACCTCAGAAAGTAGACTGTGCAATTTCACTATTCTTAAACAAAGAGATTTTAATTGCTTTCCTGACTGAAAGGAATGAAAGCTGGCTAACAAACCCCCTTGAATTCAATGACCTTGGTGACTACCTGCAAAGTGACATCATGGATGCTGGCAGCTGAACAGCGCTTTTACATAATAAACCCAGGATTATCCACATACTTAGTACAATATAAGCTGTCACATCACTTTTTCTGCTGTATTTTTACAATCTCTCTTTCTTCCAGTATTTGTATTTTCCCTTTGGACTTCTTAATTTTTAAAGACAATTACTCTGTGCGAGAAAATTTAAATAACTGCGTTCTGCTTAATATTTGGCTGAAGAAATTTACACCTAAAAAAGTAGGACAGCATGGTTCTTTCAGGTGTCAGATTATTAAAAAACATGAAATCATCATATCACAGGGAGGCTTGGTTAGAAGGGATCTGTGGAGTCTATGTGGTTCAACCTCCACTTCAGTCAAAAAATAAATTGGGTCAAAATCTGATTTCACTTATGAGGATACTGAAGAATATTTGGGTTTCAGAATCTTTTTCTAAAGCTCTGAATTATCACAGAATGGGTAAAAAGACCTCAAAATCACACATTTCTCCTACATCTCCTAAAGCACCATTGTTGCTCAGTGGCCGTCTCCTAATTTTTTGAGACTCATCCCTCTGATTGTAATTGTTTCTAGTTATTTTATTAGAGATGTTGCTGGCAGCACACCTAGAAACAGGTAGCTGTTTCTGTCCCTTATAAGCTGTTCCTTTGATGTTTGCTAGCAAATACATGACCTGTGACTCATCAGGATCTGAACACCTCATTCTCACATATTCTTGAGCTCTTCCCCAGTGTTTATTAGCTTATCTTCTATATACTTAAAACTTTAGTTATGATTTCCAACACAGATTTCCTACTAACCACCATTTAAGATTTCTGTGCCCTAAAATAATTTTTAAAGCTTTTTTATTTTTTTAAAAAGCAATTTTTTTCTGCAACTCTCCCAGGAGAGTTTTGCCTTTAAAAAAAGCTACATAGTTGAGCTTTTAATCACTGACCATTACCAATCAAATTTATTTAAAAATATAGAAACAAAATCTGCTTTATAATATTTATGTTGTCTTTTTTCTATTTTAGAAATGCACAGATGTTGGATTTAGGAGCATTTGAATGGTTCATTCTGAGATAAGCAGAATTAATAAAAACAGTTTCAGAGTTTGTTTTTATCCTTCTGTTGTCATTGTAAGGTACTGAGTTGTAGCATGCAGAACTAGGTGGTTTGCTTTCATTAATTTTCAAATATTTCATGGCAATATGATGACAAAACAGCTTTACACATGGAAGAAATTGAAATATCAATAGTGTAGTATTTAACCTGAGTAACTGACTCAGTATAAAATGCAGCAGCAATCTTCAGTGATAATTCTATAAATATACCAGCTTTACACAGTATATCTATATTACTATTTTCTCTCCTTAAATATTTTATAGCATATTTTTGATTCGTAGATTGCTCATTCACTCAGTCAGTCAGTCAGTCAGTCAGTCAGTCAGTCAGTCAGTCAGTCCTCAGTCACTCAGTCATTCACTCTCTCCTTTTTCTCATTTTTTGCCCTTTTGGTAGAGTATGAACTCATTTTACAAGTACACATGGGAATTTATTTCTTTAGGAACTGTATTTATTCAGGAAATTTGGACCCCTACATGGACAAGGGTTAAATAAACAGTTACAAAAACTACTCATTTGAATAAGTATTTTCTAATTTCTACATAGTGTATATATTCTGCTCCTGTTCAGTGTCTTTTGTAGAATTCAAAGCTGTTAGTATGCTTACCTATTACAATATTAGGATATGGCATAGAAATTAAAGCAGCAAAATTTATTAAATTTTCACATTTCTAAATATATTCCAATGAACACTGACCAATCTGCTGTTCATGATTTTATTTTATTTTTTCAACCTGTTATGGCTTCATGCCTTTTACATGAATCTATGTTTATAGCTTTAGAAATAGTTTAAATATCATATTATTATACGTGTTATTTTAATATTTTAACAGAAATATTTTGCAGCCCACCTTTATTTGCTGCAACAATTGCCATCACTAGCAGATTGTATCCACCCAAAAATAGTGTTGTATATTAATAATTATTGTAAGATTTTGGTTGTGTTCCTGAGGTTTTGTTTTTCAAGATTACCATAGCAACATAAAACTAGAAATATAATTTTAATAATTAATATTAATATTTGGCTAAAAAAAAAAAAAGCTAGTGAGGAAAAAACTCAACCGTCAGTTTCTAGCATGAAAAAAGCCATAGGTTCTCTGTAGCTTTCCCTTCCTGAGATGGTGCAGTTGCAGCTCTCTATCATTTCACACCATGTTGGCCCAGCACTGGTCCTGTTAAGAGTAAAGATTCCTACTAAAGATTCCTTTTATCTCACTTCTGAACAGAAATTGGGCTGGTCCCTGTGGAGCTTATATTTGTTGTTGAAGGTAGCTAGTGAAATGGCCCAGTACTGTAGAAGTCCGGAATTTTAAATCTTGCTTATATTGCAGTGTTTACAGGAAGAAAAAATCCTGGTTTATGAAAAGATAATGAAGGACTTAAAATTTTTCATGTATTTCTTATTTCTAAGTAACTCTATTTCATGGATAATGAGAAAGATTAAAATAGCATTAAAGTATAACAAAGGTGAATGCAAAATAAGACAAAGAAATTCCAATTTTATAGATGCTTTACAAGTGTCCTGCTGTATTTTGTGAATGAAATTTTCAGAGTAGCCTAATAAATTTGGATTAACATGTAAATTAACAGCACAGAATGTTAAAATCACACAGACAATTCCAAAATTCTAGATTATCTCCTGTTATAAATCATGAATATATGAGCATTTCCATCAAGCATCTAATTTGTCTTTCTCACCACAGTAAGGCAGCAAGATCAGAGGCAGCATTCTGAGCTATGAATTTCTAAGTATTGAATGTTCCATTGCATCTGTAGCATTCTTTCTTAGCATTAGGAAAGAACTGTAATGCAGGCAGTGCTTTTTACTAATATAAACAGCCTTCAAGGTCCCCTTCAACTCAAAACATTTTAACACAAGTAATATTTGTATGCTATATAGAATCCTAAGAGCAGAAGATCAGAAAAGGGATTAATAATATTGGCATAAATAATGCTGAAAACTATAATACACATTGTGAAAATACTGGTACTAGATAATAATAGATTATTTCTAGAGTAATAGAATATTATTTCACAGATGATGTACAGAAATGAATAATAACTTGGCCTTACCCAGCATAATTAAAATTTGCCAAAATTGGAATCTATAATATGGAGGGACTATGCTGTCTTTAATCTCTGAATAAATTCTCCAGAAACAAAGATCTATTTACAAAATATAAGGGAGCAAAATATAATATATTCTATATAAAATATAGAATAAAATACTAGAAAGGTGAAATGCAGGCTTTTCCAGTTGCTTCACTGAGATTTCTCACAGTCATACAAAGCCAGTTTTTTGTTAGTTTAGGGCCAGAAGGGCAGAGGGTTGAGTAATTCAGGTTCCTAAAGCACACTGAATGAACAGTGAATATGTCTTTCTAATAAACTAAATTTTCCAGAGGGTATAGTTTTCTCTGGACTGCAAGGAGCAAAACACTATTTGCACCCATGCACCTGAGATGTTTTTTCACTCTCCTCTGCTTTTCCCTTCCAGAAACTGAGAGGATTGCCCTTCTTCAGGACTGGCAACAACAGTCCTTGGCTTTGGCTCACCCCAGCCTCAGTCTGCTCTAGCCAAAGCCAGAACTGTGGCAGAGGATCTGCTATTGATTTGGTGGTATAAATGCTTACGTGGCAGAATTTAAGTGTTTGCCCTGACATTGTTTAATTTAGTAATCTAGACAAAGCCTCAGGAATTAATTCTGGAGTGTGTTTTAGTTCTGAAGTGTTTTATACATGTCACATTTCATTAGACCACAGGAGCGCGAGCTTCTGTTATGTCTTGCTTTTCCCTCTTCCTTTTTTTTTTTTTTTTTTTCCCCCTGCTGTTTAGCACTGATTTTCGATATTCAATTCTCATTTTACCTAATCTTGTCTGGGTTCATTTGCTTTCTACTTCTTTCCACTTTTTTTCAGTCTTTCTTCAGTGAGCTTGAACACAAGTTTCACATTTCATCTGAACCTTTAAACCCACGGTGTTCCAGTAAATAGAAAACACTTACCAAGTTGTATGCTTATGACTTTGCCTGCTGGGTTGTGATTCTCAAAATATGAGTTAGGAATCACATAGAAGTGGTTTGCAGAACCAGATTTACATAATGCTTTTTTTTTGCTCCCATCTTGTATTGCTCCTTTACATAGAAGCTTATTTTGTTTGCTTTTTTAATGTCACTCTTCCTTGGTGATCACAGAATTGTTATTCAGTTGCTAGTCTCATGTTTTCCAAGCAATTATGAGGGGAAAGGTGCTTTTTTTCTTGTGATACCTCAGTACAGAACATTTTAATATGACTACCAGAGATATAAAGAGGGGGGGAAAAAAAAAAATCTGCATGCTAATTTTGGAATGGAATAAGGCTTGTATTTTAACACTAAAAACTGAAGTTTATAAAAAGAAAAGGCTTACTATGGATAAGAATCATACAGCTTCATTTCTTATACTTCAAAAGCATCCAGTGTGGATATGGTTTTAGAATCCCTAAGGAACTAAGAGAAAGATATGAGAATGAAATTCAATTTATTTCACGTCTATTTTTTAGCAATAAACTAGAAACTGTCATGACTGTTAAAAAGAAATAAAAGACCCGATCCTTAGAAAAGTAGGAAATTTCCAAATCACAAGAAACTCAGACTCTCTGAAAAGTATGATTGGTTTATCCTCATGTCTGTTGTAACCTCATCATTTTCACTCACCCTCATGTCCCTTGATACATTTTTAACTTGCTGAATTCCTAGGCTGAAGGAGGAAGAGGGCTTTATACAAAACTTTATGTACTCTGTGGTCTATATCAGTTAGTGTTAAAATATATCTCATTCTGAATATCTAGAATACACTTAGCTATAAATTTACATAAAACATGTACAGAATTGATTGCTCTAATGCAAATATTCTGCATTTTGTGAGGTTTTTGTATGCATCTTATAAAGGGGAGGAGAAACTACAACATGAAAGCAAGAATCTTAATGACTGTTTGAAAGATTGCTACAATTAAAAAGAACTCATGCAGTATATGATTTTCATTTTAAACAGTAGGTTGCAACATTTCTCATGTCAGTAAATATGAAATTAAAAAAATCTTTTCACATATATGTGTACCTATATCATGAGGGTATGACACAGATGAATGAAAAGCAAGTTCATAAAATAAACATTACAGCATATGTTTTTCTGAAAGTCCTTAACTGAGTGGGAAAAATCATGCTCACTTCTCTTCCCTCTATGTGTTATTCCTCTTGGTCATTTAACTGTCTCTTTAACCTTTTCTACTTTCAAAGATCTTTTTTAAGATTCCTCCTGTTTTACCTGTGCTTACTCTTACCTGTCACAGGATTGAAAATCTTATAATACTGGTAAATTTTAAAGTGCATTTTATTGGAGCTAAGAAAGAGTGTAAACATATTGTTTGAAAACATGTTTCTTTTGCATAGATTTTTTTGCTAAGAGAACAGAACTCTGAGGAGTAAAAGTGGGGTAATGTAATTGAACAGAATAGCCTCAGTTGTTGAATTTTGAAAGTAGCCAATGGTCCTAGAAAGGACACAAAAGAATTAAACTGTCCTCATGAAGTAAGCAGCAAGATTAGCTACCAGGCTCTAACAGTGATAGCTTGAGAAACCTACAGAGTTTTGACAGCATTATTAACCAATTCTAAAATTAACAGCAAATTTGGAATTAGAAAACACATTAAACACATTTTCTATGCAGGAAAAAAAAAGGGCCTGCAGGCTCAGAAAACTCAAAACCAGAATGATGTGACCATGATCTTTTGTCCTCATGATCTCTCTTTTAATTTTAATTTATGTGGGTATCCTTCCTTTTTTTTTTTTTTTTGGGGGGGGTTTGTTTGTTTGTTTTTGTTTG
>VZRH01005782.1:719952-787867 GCA_013397555.1 Urocynchramus pylzowi
TTTTGGTTTTCTTTCTTTTTTTTTTTTTTTGGGGGGGGTTTGTTTGTTTGTTTTTGTTTGTTTGTTTGTTTGTTTTGTTTTGTTGGGGGGAGGAAGGGGTGTGAGGTGGGGAGGGGTATATTTTGGGTTTTTGGATAAAATCCTAAATAAATAAAACTGAAAAGAAAAAGCATAGCAATGAGGCCAGAACTCATGTTTGACTGGGGGTAGAAGGCAAACACATGTAAACGGTTTTTTTCAATGATAAAAGCTTTTGTGATACTTGAAAACAAGACAAATGCAATTTGCAGTGGAAGCTGAAATTTTCAAGGTGATAAACTTTCAAAGGTTAAATCTAGTCTTTGATCAAAGAACTTTTCAATCTCTTTGATCTGATTAGGGTGCTAATATTAAATAGATTTTTGCACCATAGCTGTGTTAAATAAAATGAAGAGTTCAAATCCATGTCAGCAATTCTGCTGAACTTTGTGAATTTGTGAGTAGAAGTTATTTCAAATCTTGCAGTTCATATATTTAGCCATTGAAAGTCCACATTTTAGCAATTGAAAAGAATTCTTAGTGATTTCATTCAGAAGACACTGTTAGGATTTATGTACTCAAATCTTCAACCCAGGGAAAACATTACTGAGGATTTAACTGAAAACAGTTGGAAAGTATCATTGATTGTACATCATTTAATTGTAATAAATTCATAGTATGGAGAAAACATAAACATTTGCAGTTTAATCAAATGTTAAATTGAATGAGCAATGGCAAAACCTCGGTGATCTAGGTTACTGGGTTTCAACTCTTTCTGATGTGAAAACACAAAAACATGTCCTGTAAGTCAGCAGATCTCTATATACTGAATTTGTAATTGGTTTACTTTTGATAATTACTACTTTAATATGTAACTTCTGCTCTACTTTTATCTTGGATAGAGGTAATTTTCTTCATAGTAGCTTCTTTGGTGCTACGTTTAGGTTTGTAAGTAATCCAGGGTTGATAACAAAAAGGTATTTCAGCTATTGTCGAACCATGCCTGCTCTGTGTCAAGGCCTTTTCCATTTCTCATTCCATCTGCCCAGAAAGTAGGAAATTTCTTGCACAAGAGATTGGTAGGGGACACTGATGGGGCAACTGACCCAAATTGACCCAAGGGATATCCCTACCCTTATAGCATCATGTTCATCATATAGAGCTGGGGGAAGAAGAAGGAAGGGGCAATGTTCAGAGCAATGGTGTTTGTCTTCCCAAGTGACTGATCTGCCTGTTGGAGCCCTGCTTTCCTGGGAATGGCTGAACACCTACCCACCCATGGGAAGTGGTGAATGAATTTCACCACTATGTTTTGCTATGCTTGCATACACAGCTTCTGCATTATGTAGCTAATTTGAATAGGGCCACTAAAAAAAAAAGGTAAAAAAAACCACCAAAAAAAGATGGAAAAGAGAGAGGCAGTTTTTTTCTTCACTAAAATAATAAATGTCAAACACTTCTAGTTCAAAATGAAATAGATTTATGTCCTAACTTTCAAACACAGGGTTATGTTACTTACACCTCTTTGTAATGCCAGGAATCTTCTTGTAGCTTATTTATAGAATATAATAGGTATTAACCAATATTGCTATGCAAATATATCCCACAAGGGCACCATTTCTTCTCCATGGGCCAATTTTCCTGATATAATTGGGTTAAATAAATTGATTTTAATACATCCTTACAAAGGCCTTTAAGAGTTGGTAGAGTTTATTTTATGTATAACTATGATCATGTATAAAAAATGTTTTCTCATCAACATCCATCTAAATACTTATTTTACCAGTGTCCATTCATCAATATCAACATTCATCTAAATACATATATTAGCAATCAAAATTTAAAATCTTAAATGCTTTCCTATTATAAAAACTTAATTCATGCAGAAGATAAGACATTCACTGTATGAATTAATATGTGACCCAGATTCTACCTTGGGGGAGAAAAAAAGAAGAGGTAGAGCTATTTTCATCTCAAGTTTCTAGCCAACACTAATTGGACTGTCATTTTTATACTGGGTACTTGTTTTCACAATGTGATGCTGGCATTTCTGTAGTGTTGAGGAGTTTGCAAACAAAAGTTTCATAGAAGAAAAGAAACTGATAAAGAGACTTTTCTTAAAGGAGATCTGAGGTGCATCCCTACTTGATGGCTGCAAGAGTGAAAATTTTTTTAACCTTCAATTTTACACTCCTTTGTGCTGTTTATTTGCACAGAACTGCATATCACTAAACAATCTCCTTAGATTTCTAGCCCCCCCTCTCAATGCCAATGTCAGCATTAAGTTCACCCTCATTTCATTCTCTCTTTGATCAATTGATCTGAATTTCTAGATTCACAACAGCCCAGCATTAACAGGCTGAACTTATAAAGAGGTCTTCCCTGTTTATTTAGAGTCAGATCTGAAATGACATACCTTAGTCACATGGCTAGTTTTAGACACTTAGTTCTCAAAGTTGTGGTCAGAGAGACTATAGGGTCATGAGGCTCATGAGGAGCTTTGTGCTCCAGCATGACCAAGCTGAGAGATCAGACAGCAATTGTGAGCTGACATCCACAAATTCATGGGCCTTGTTGGAATGCATTCATGAGTGCTGAGAGAGCTGGTGGACACCAAAGCTGGGCCACTCAGGATCATCATTGAAAGGTCTTGGGGATCGAAAGAGTTGCCAGAGGACTGGAAGAAAGCAAATCTCACTCCAATCTTCAAACAGGACAAGAAGAAGGAGGACCCAGAAAGTTACTGGCCAGCCAGCCTCACCTCAGTCCCTGGAGAGGTGATAGAATGCCTCACTGTAGAGGCCATCTCTCTCCACATGGTCAACAAGAAGGTGATCAGGAGTAGTCAGAATGGATTCACTAAAGACAAATAATGCTTGACAAACCAGACTGCTTTCTATGATGAAACAAGTACCTGGATGGATGGTGGAAGAGCAACGGATGCTGTCTGCCTTTACTTCAGCAAGGCTTTTAACCCTGTCTCTCCCAACATCCTCATAGGCAAACTCAGGAAATGTGGACTGGATGAGCAGACAATGAAATGGATTGACAGCTGGCTGAATGGCAGATCCCAGAGGGTAAAATCAGTGGCACATGTCTGTCATGAGCAGTGTCCCCCAGGGTTCAATAGCAGGCCCAGTGTTGTTTAACTTCTTCATCAGTGACTCGGATGAAGGGGTAGATGCCTCTGCAGCAAGTTCACTGAAGACACAAAGACTGGAGGGATGGCCAATACCCCAGAGGGCTGTGAAGCCCTTCAGAAGGATCTCAACACTTTGGACAGATTTTGTTTTGTTTTGTTCAAAAGATTTCCAGATTTTCTTTCATTCTTTTACCCCTATCTAAAGTTACTAAATACATAGAAGTGTGTTTTAAGTTCATGTACTCATGCATGTGAAAAGTTTCAGTTATCAGATTACTATTCAGTTATTATCCAGTTATTCAGATTACAGATTGTGTCTTTTTCTTCTTTGTTTAAGGGAATGAATCTGAATTAGTTCTATATGTTGGCAGAGCAACATCAAGTGGAACATAAAGATTAAGAAATATTAAGAAATGAGCTATGATATTTTTTATGTCAGTTGCATATTTTTTTACCAAACTTCTTTGGATTTGAATAAAAGTTGAATAAAAACATCATAAAAGTTAACTAAAAATTAAATTTTAAACACATTTTTCAAATGAAAAAGGCAAAAAATGTTACTAAAATTTAGTTTAAAAAATAAAATTTAGACTTTAGTTTTTTTGAGCTAATTTTATCTCTATGTTCAAGTTCCTAATTTAGAAAACAATTGTTACTGTTTGAAGAATTCCCTCTGTTGTTTTTGATATTTAAGGTAAATGGAGATAAGAATTACAGAAATTTTTTGTTAATTAACTTCAACAAGACTAGAAAAGGGTATCATATCAAGAAGATCAGAAAAGAAACACAGGTAAACACTGTCAGCTAAGAAGAGTTGAGCAAAACCATTTTACCCAGTAAAATAAGCTCAGGACTGTATTAGAATTTCAACTATGTGAATGGTTAGCTGACTGGTGTAGTAGTTCTGTAGTAGACCTAGCTAGTGTAAGCAAATGTACTCAATAGAACCTACAGGAATTTCACAAGAATGGGGAACTGATTCCTTTGCAGAAACAGCTGACCAAGGAGAAGCAATGACTGAGTAGATGCATCTTCCATGTATGGGAATCCTTTGATTGCAGTTTTCACTGAACAAGAGAAACCAATGTTGAATAAAGAAGCAAGTTGGGCACCTTGTTTCTATGATAGGCTGTGATCTGAGGTTCCTCTTGAGTTTTGAACTCAGTAGGAATTAGGAAGATATAGCATCATAGAGACCACAATATCAGTGATCTGCTGAATTGCAGCTTGTCATTCCTTAAATTAGCATCCCTCTTTTATTTGGGGTAGATGTGAAAGGCATACTTGAGAAGCATTAACAGAAACAAAACATTGTCAGTAAATTAGAATTCAGCAAATGCATGAACTGCTTGCCTTCACAACATAGCATCAACTACCAGATGGACATATTGCCTCTATCTTGGGGGACTGCTTCTTGTTCCTACCATATTCAGAATGATATTCAGCTATATTTTTTTCCCAGCACAACTAATGTGCAGGAAATACATTGTGTAATTTTTATGCACTTTGATTCACATACACAAATATAGATGTGCATAGGAAACAGATAAGTGTCAATGTTTTTTTGTGTGTCTATGTTCACATGCAAAGGGCCACTCTAGCTATACATAAATAGCATGAACACGCTCCCCACAAAATACCAAACAAGGTGTAGAGATCTGAAGTAGGAACAGTTTCTGGTGTTATTGTTAGAATTCACTTTTTTTTCCCCACTTGAACACACCCTATTTGCTTGCTCTGCACACATAAAAAAAAGAGATCAGATCTGTCCATTGTGGACCTACCTGTCTCACATAGTACTTAGTGTGCTTCAGGTGCTGCAAAAATACTATTTGCTGGTTCACTGCTAGTGTATTCAGGCTGAAGAATGCTGAAATACCAATCAAAAGTAAAGAAACCTAATGCTTTCAAACCAAGCCAGCACTTCATAACCAGGATTGTCGTGTCTGAGACCTCTGTGTGTAGAAGACTCTCCACTGAAATTTGCAGAAGATGAGCACTCTCTTAGACATGCGCATACAAATTCATGCCAGAAGTGATAAGCTGCCACTGCCAATGACCTCTACAAAAGATAAGAATGAAATGATGTCTGCAGAAGTAAATAACATGGCTGAGGAGTAGAATTGGAACAGTGTACATAGGCTATGTAAAGTAAAGAACAGACCCTGCATTTGTGACTTAATAAAAAAATGCTCTCCTAATGTGAAGATTAAAAACCGCTGTATATTTTTGTCAGGAGACTGCAAAGCATGACTTGCAAAATGGCATTTAGAAGTGTTGACAGTCTTTAAAAACAGATATTGCAATATATTTGGACTCTTTCAAAACATTGAATGAGTAAATGAAACCAGAAAAACAATGACAATTAATTCATATGTGTGCAACACAACTGTTTTATAAAAATGAGCAAGGGAAGGCAGTATAGAGAATGGGCCATCCTAAAACCTCTCAATAGTGCTCTACAATACAGGTTATAATGATGAGTCCATTAATCAATGCCCTTTTCTGCATTTATGGCATATTTTGGGTTTTCAGTACTATATTTGATATCACTAAATGTCCATTTTGATCAGGGGAAGGAAGAATGAACACTAACTAACCCTTGAGATGAATTTAGAGAAGACCAGAAATGTGACATTATAAGTCAGATTCTTTTTATTAACTCCCTAGGAGACTTAAACTTCCAGAATATTTTAGTGTGGACCAATTGAAAATCAAGGTTTCTATCCAAGGAAATATATACCTGTTTTGTTTAAGCATAGGTATTTCTTGGGGTTTGACTCTATGGATCAGGTTAGACTAAAATGAGAAAATAAAGTTCTAGTTGTTTTTTAATAAATTTTGGTTTTATTTATACAAAATATTACTAGCTGGAATATGACAAATATTTATTACAAACATTTTTTCTCATTAGATATTGAAAAGTCATGAAAATGTAGAATTAAAATATTATTTATGTTTAAGTAAATGTTATTAGCTTAGTATAATATTGTTTTGAATTAATGTTCCTTCCTTATGACATGGTGCTAAAGAACAGTGGGCCAAAATGTTCTACTCTATGGAATACTGTGCTGTAAGGAAAATAAATTAAAATCCATACAAAAATATCTTTATTCTTCTCTCATGTTATGCTTATAAATTTTTGTTGTGAAAACACATGTAAGACCCATTAAAAATTATGTTCTGATATATGATATCTTTGCAAAAGAAAATTTACTAGCAGGAAGAGCAGCAGATAGCACAACCTTTACTTGGTTTTGTGTTTAATATGAGTGAAGCCTGCCTGTATGGATCTAATTCATGTTATCTTTCACTTCCATTGCTCCACTAGGAGTTTCATAACCTCAGCTCTTGCTCTTAACCACACCCCAAATTCACGAGGATATTACTTTCCCAGTGTGCAGTAGGAAACTCTGGCTTATATAGAAATGCCTTTTATATGTAGTTTAAATTCTTCATATGCAAAGTATTTGCAGAGTGTTTGGAATTTTTTGAAATGTAGCATATTCTATTTACTCAACTATCACTTTTCACTGGGTATGGAAAGGCTAATTTTTGTTACCTCATTTTCCCATCTCCTTTTAGTATGTTTCTAACTATTCTCAGCTGTAGTCTTGTTCATGTGTGCTCAAGATAGAGCCACAGTTTCTTTTGGCTAGTGAGAGTCTTGCCACAAAGCCTCTAACAGATCCACTACCTATTCAGAAGTTTTGCTCAATATATTATTAAAATGGTAATAAAAATATAGATTCATTTAGTCATTGTACTACTATCAGCAAAATCCATCATCACTTTCTTTGTTAGATTATGATGCTTTAATTTACATATTAAAACCAGTTTGAAATAGAATTAATAATCATAAATAACATTCAGGCATAAAGATCTGATTAACTTTTATAAGTAGAATGGGACATTTTTACTGAAGAGCTTTTCTATATAGGTGCAGGAAAGAAAAGGTTACTTAAGTCTCCTTATCCTTTCTCTGCCGTCCTCCCTTCTTTGCCCCTCCAACCTTGGAGGGGCTATCACAGATCTTTGTGGCAATTCCTTAAAGTATCAGGTGAAGTAAGAATCTGGAATGAGCAGGTATTCTCACTGACACTAAAGGTGAGATTTTCAGAAGCACTCAGCCTTGATAAATCTCTGCTCTCATAGATGTCAGTGGTAAAATGAGGTCAGTGGAGTAATTATTTCACAGCTGAATGCTCATAGTAGATGAGAGTTTTCTCCTTTTTTTTTTTTTTTTTTTTTTTTTTTTTTTTTTTTTTTTAGCTTCAGGCTCTCTAGAATTCCTACAGTTTGAGAATCAGTCCATTTTATGCCTCTGAATTATACAGCCCCAGAGGGCCAATTATCTATAAAATGTACAAGGTTATCCGCATTGTGATTCTTCTCCATTCTGCTTGGGTTTTTTTGTTTCTATTTTTTGTGGGTGTGTCTCTGAGGAAAAAGATGATATAAGCCAGGGTAATTCATAATGCTGTGAAAGCGACACTGAAACACAAAGGAGAAACTAAAGAATTATAACTTTGAAACTATATTTCACATTTGTAGCAAAAATATACCTCTTCTGTGAATAAACCTTAACTGATGTAGATAAAAAAAAGAACATATTTTTTCCCTTCAATGCACATATTTCACAAAAGAAAAATTAAATATCTGCATTACATCATAGCAGAAAGGAAGTGTGAAGGTCAAAGGGCAATTAGCTTGAATGGTGACATTGCTTGCTGAATTTCACTTTCCATATCAACTGATGATAAATCACGCATCATAATTAAAAAAAAATAAAATAAAAGCACTAAAAAACCTCATAAAATGAATGTTTTAAGAGGAAAGAAGCTCAAATGACATGAACTATGGGACTGAACCCTACAAGACAGCCTTCACAAGATCTAGTATCCTTTCCACTGCCATAAAGTCTAATCATTTTCATCAACATATAATCGTCCAGTAATAATTTTCACCATAGTAACTATAGAAGTATTTAAGAACTAAAGAAAACAAACCATAACTTGCTGTTTGTTCATTGTTGTTCACATGTGTCTTAATATTTTATACTGGAGTGAATAATGGGAGAATATGATCCCCACAGCATTGTCTAAAATAGGGTTTTATATGAGTCACTACATTAGGACTCAAACACCCCTCTTCCCAGGCTGAGACATTGTGGAAGGTAACATCATTGTAATTCTAACAAAATGTTATGATGTGTAGCAGTGAAAGGGGAAGAGGACAGTGTGTACGTAGATCTGCTCAAGCAATTAATATCTCTTTTATATTTTTGTAGGAAAACTTTTTCAGCAACAGGGACAGCAGAATCAAGTGCACCCTCAGCAAGTTTGATGATGACACTGACTTGTGTGGTGCAAACAACACCACTGGAAGGAGGGAATGTCATCCAGAGGGACCATGATAGCCTTGAGAAGTGGACCTGTGTGAACCTCACGAAGTTCAACAAGGCCAGGTGCCAGTTCCCGTACCTGGATCGGGGCAATCCCAGGCACAAGTACAGGCTGGATGGAAAATGCATTGAGAGTGGCCCAGAGGAGAAGGACTTGGGAGTGAGTGTTGGTGGACAAGAAACATAAGGTATTCTGGCAGTGTCTGCTCAAAGCCCAGAAAACCAATTGAATCCTCTGATGTATTCAAAGCAGCACAGCCAGTAGGTTAGAGAGGTGATTTTGCCCTTCTACTCAGCTATGGTGAGACTCCACTGCAAGTATTATGTTTGGCTCTGAGGTCCCCAACAGAAGAAATATGTGGACCTGTTGGAGCTGGTCCAGAGCAGGTCACAAAGATGGTCAGAGGGCTGGAGAACCCCTCCTACAAAGACCAGGGAAACCTGAGAGCAGCCTTCCAGTACTTTACCAGAAGGAATAGACTTCTATTAGGTATAAGGAAGAATTTCTTCACTATGTGAGTGGTGAGGCAGCAGAAAGCTTTGTTGAGACAAGTTGTGGATGCAGCACCCCTGGAAGTATTCAAGGACAGGCTGGAATAAACTTTAAACTAGTGGAAGGTGTACCTGTCCATAGCAGGGGACTTGGAACTATATGATCCTTAAGGTACCTTCTAGCCCAAGCCACACCATGATTCTGTGAAATATAATTTAGTTTAGACATTTTGAGAGCTTTTTTAAAAAAATTAGAGACGTAAATATGTAGAAATTTTTGAAGCCCTTGACACTTCAAGTCTATAGAATTTTACCTAGCTCCAGAAATGACAGTGTGTAGATACTGCTGGTAGCAACAAGAAAACACCCCTGGAGTGAAAAGGTCATGAGAAAGATCTACAAGTTAGAATTACAGTTTCTTTGAAAATAGTAAATATAAGAAAGGTCTTTTGCACAGAATCACAGAAAAGACCTTTGAGATCATCAAGTCCAACCTCCTCATCAACTAAACCACAGCACTGAGTGCCACATCCAGTCTTTTTTTAAACATGTCCAGGGGCAGTGACTCCACCACCTACCTGGGCAGATGATTCCAGTTGCCAATCACTCTTGCAGAGAAGAATTTTTTCCTGATCTCTTACCTAAATATCCCCTGGCGCAGCTTAAGACTGTGTCCTCTTGTTCTGTCAGTGGTCACCTGAGAGAAGAGGCTGACCCACACCTGACTACAGCCACTTTTCAGGAAGTTGTAGAGAGTGATAAGGTCACCTCTGAGTCTCCTGTTCTCCAGGCTAAACACCCCCAGCTCCCTCAGTCGTTCCTCACAGGGTTTGTGTTCCCAGCCCCTCACCAGCCTCGTTGCCTCCTCTGGATGCACTCAAGCGTCTCAAGGTCCTTCCCAAACTGAGGGCCCAGAACTGGACACAGCACTCAAGGTGTGGCCTCACCAGTGACCAGTACAGGGGAAGAATGACCTCCTTGTTCCTGCTGGCCATGCTATTCCTGATACAGGCCATGATGCCATTGGCCTTCTTGGCCCCCAGGGCACACTGCTGGCTCGTGTTCAGTTGGCTGGTGACCTGTACCCCCAGGTCCCTTTCTGCCTGGGCACTGTCCAGCTGGTCTTTCTCCAACCTGTAGAATCGCAGGGGGGTGTTGTTGCAAGCTTCTAAGCATTCCAGACCCCAAGATTTGGGACATAACTATGTATTGGAATCTGCATCATAGAAACTAAATTTAGTGGAAGAAGGAAGAATTAAATATTGTGTGATGGGAATGTAAAGGGCCTGTTTGCTGATGGATGAGGCAGTGTATACAGTTGTGTAGGGTGTGTATTAAAAATGCATAAAAGCAGGTGGTTTTCTGAACCTCTCTTCCTTCCTGCAGTCAGGGTCACTACCTGTGCAGAAAGGGCCACATTTACAGCCAGCTATCCCATATGAAACAAAGGTGCTCCCAAGCATCCTCAAGTTAGAATTACAGTCCCCCAGACTGTGGGACACTGTCTGAATCAGATCCTGAATGAACTCCAGCTTGCAATGACACAACCAGATCATCATGGCATAAAAACAGAAGCCATCTGAAATTTGAGGAATTCTATATATATATGGATAAGGAAGGACTGGAAGTACAATCACCAGTAGCCACAATGTAAACAGACACTTTATCACAGTACTTTTTGTCTAGGAGAAAGTGAAGGCTGTTCTACCTCAAAGAAAGATAATCTGACAAAAAATACATCATCATGGACTAGGTTATTGTCCATAAGTCTGTCTTAGAATTTAAATAAGCATAGATTCACTCTGTTTCTTAGCTGGATCTTAAACTGGCACGGAACAATCCCCAGTTGTTTTTTTTTTTTTTTTTTTAACTTTGAAAATAGCAGCAAGTATGTAGACAATCTGAAAAAAAAAGGCTAAATGTCCGACTGCAACATAAATTGACTTATTCACCCTGGCTTGATTCCTCCTTGATCAACTAGGAGGTGATTTTCTGGAACTGTGCAAAAGGTCCTGGTAAGTGTACCATCTCCTAGGTCTGCTCATATCAATGAAGAGCATTAAATGTCAGCAAAGCCTGTTAGCATGGTTACAAGGCAGACAAGGTTGAAGAGGTGTAATGGGATGAGACTTATTCCATTACTGCAATACTGCTGATATAACATATTCTCAACAATCACAAGATATTAGCAGAATGATTACTGTTTTATAAACATCCTGTGTAGAAAAATAAAGTAATGAAAATGCTCAAAGGACAGAGCATTATGGTAGTATAAAAAATAAATGGACAAGATTTAAATAGCAGTTTATTCCATGTCTGAAGCAGGTATGTGCCACAAAGTAGTAAAACTCAGCAGACAATATCATATCTCACAACAGCTAGCCCTGAAACACTTGATGTGTTTAATAGTTTCCAGTCAAATCAAGCAGATGAAGCTAAAGTGCAAGAGCATGTTACAGAAATTAGAACATTACTGCACTGCATTAGAAAATGAAATGAACATAAAAGAAATATTTTTTATCAGAGAATACAGGAGGAAGGTGATATCATCAAAGTGTTTGTCACTGATCTAAAGCTGAAGAGCAACAAGGGAATGAGGAGGGGGAAGGAGAGAGGAAAGGAAACAGCTTGAGTGTCTGATAAGAGATTAAATTGCATCAGAGATGAGAAGAGAGTGAAAGTCAAGAAAATCTGAAAACTGACAGTGAAAGATAGTCAAAGGTGCCAATATACTGGTTCTTATTAGACAGGGAATTCATCAAGTCCAGGCTGAAGTTCTGTATTTACAATAAATGCTTGAAAATTATTATAAATTAAAAATATTTTGTAGGTTTTATCAATATTTTAACAAATATTGCTAAATTGGCAGCAAAGACAAATGAAGAAAACATTCAATATGTATTTATGTACTCACCCTCATTTTTTATTTCCTAAAATAAAATTTCTCTTTTTTTCTACATAAATATTTTTCTCTGATTGTTCAGAGATCTGTGACGATATTTACTTTTTCTTATTTTTTACTAAAGCTTCTTTTCATTAGACATCTTCCAAAAAATGGAAGCTCTGAAAATTATTATTATTAAGAAAACAAGCACTGAAGAACTTGTTCTATATGAATAATTTTATTTTTAATTATTAAAGACAATCATGCTGCACAAGGGAAGAGTTACCATTTCTTAATCTCATTAAAATCAGTGAGAACTCATTTCTTAAATGAAGTTGGAGCAGATTTGAAACTCTAGTCTTGTGTTGAAAGAAATTTTTACTGGACTATTCAGGAAGTCATTTGCACTGAATTTGTATTATGTTATTGTAAGTTAGCTGTTTAAATAATTTGGGATAATACATAAGGCAAAAGTGTATGTAACTTATTACTCAGGTATAATCAAAAAGCTGATCCATAGATATTTGAAAATATTATATAGAAAATCCCATGCTGCTGTACTTGACTTGAGAAAGGAAACTCAAGTGGTTTTGAAATACTGTATTTCAGCACAAAACTAATAAGAACCTGGGAAAATAACTCATATATATGAAATTTCATGAATGTTAATAAGAAGCCAGTCAATGCTTCTCTACTAAATAGCTTGGTTGAGTCATTCATGAATGGGTAATAGTTTGCTGAAAACAATTACATGGAAGAATTTAAAATATTCCTTTTTTTTTTTTTTTTTTTGGTAGTGTTTAAATTTTTCCATATAATAGTATTATTGAATTTTGCATTTTAAAAAAAATGCTCAAAAAGGCAATCTGTATCTCAGGTGAAACCTATATCTAGTAGCTAAAGATCATGAAATCATGATCTAAACAATTTTTTTCTTAAATACCACAGCTGAGATGAATCAGTAAATGAATATTTTGTGAGTTCCAAACAGGCTCAGGTATGAGGAAGATACTTACTTAGTTTGGTATCACAGCATTTAGTTTTCGTTTATATGGCCAAAAAGAGGAAGCTGGACACTTCAGGTTTGGCAACTTAGTTGCTATGAGACTTGTGTATCTTCAGGGTAACTCACACAGCTCTTAATGATATAAACCCTGACACAGGATTTAGATTTAAATTTATATGTAAGTCCACTGTGGATCTATTTTGACAACTGCATGAAGAAAATAATCAATCAGATATTAAAATAGGAACAAAACAGTTACTAAGAAGCCCTTCTAATTGTTTCCTTACCTTGACATTAGTTTTTAAATTGTGTCAGGCAGTCCCATGGCCATCTAGCAAACATGTCTATCCAGACTCCATTCTGAGTTAGACCACAACAGAAAGCTTGAAGATGTAAACCAGAGCTATGGATCAGAAATCTCCTGTGCCTGGAACTTCTTTATCCTCGTTGTATGCATTTTCTCTCATGTCTGGGCCTTTAAGCTCATTCACTATGAATGGAACTGAGTTTCAGTGCTTGATTCTGCAACTGGAAGTTTGAGTTGGAGGCATACAATAAAAATATTTAAATGCTAAATTTAGAAGTCACTTTACTGTGCCAGGCTACAGGATAAGAAAGAAATGGGTAAATGTGATTTCATAAGGGGAAGTAGACCAGAGAAACAACTGACAAATACTGTCTGTGAGAATAAAAGATCTCAGCACTCTTGAGTACACTGCTGATAACCCTGCAGCAGCTGTATTTTCTGAGTAATTATATTAAGGCCAGTTCAGAATCCTAGTATGGATTTCTTTTTGTTATTTTTACTATACAACACAAGTGCTGCTTTTCAGTAGAATGTGGACGATACAATTCTTTCTTAAAAATAAACTAAGAAAGCGTTAAAGTATATGGTGAGAAAAAGTGATTATTATAGTTTAGTAAATATTGTATAATTATAATAAGGTAATGTAATAATAACTTGTATATAAGAATTTCTTTATAACACTCAGGAATTCATTTTGCCTCATTAACATTTAATTTCAAGACTGATTCAATCACATAGTCACAAAGCAGTGAAAAAGTCATATAGCTCATGAATAAGCAAGAAAGGATATGCCATTTGCAGAAGCAGCAACAGGTCCAGTGTAGAGGAAAAATGAATTTGCTTGTATGAAGGTGTGGGCTTTTTTCTCCATCTAAATTATAGATCCCTTTTTATATATAGCTACTTCTGTCAGATTTCTCTACTGCGTGAATTGTGAATGTCTTAACATAGGTCTATGCTCTCAATATAATGAAAAGGAAGCTAAGACAATTAATGAATTCTTCAGTTATTTTTGACTAATCTATTTCTCCTACTATAAGTGATCTACATTGATTAATCTAAATGAATCTACATTTAGATGTGTTAGAACCATTATGAACTGAGCTAGTGTATATTACTCGAAGATGCTATTAAAAAATGCTTAAAAGAATCTCATGTTGGATTGAATATGTTCATATATGCTAAAAATGTTTTGACTGTAACAGCTGCTGAGAAGATATTTACTCTATCCTAACTGAAACCAGGTCACAAGTCAACCTCATACTGTCAAATTTTGTGATGAGTAAAATACTGTATGTTGTCTTTCTCTGCACATGCTGTACTGAGTTGCCAATACATGGACAGAAAAGAGTAAGTTTATTTTGGTTTTTTGATTATCTTTTGCTCTTTAAGCATCTTCCTAGAGTCAGTCCCCAGTGCTCTGACTGGCACTTATTATCATAAGTAACAGAATAAGAGGATTCAAGGCAAAAAATAATTTGCTTGGGGAGTAACAAACCTTTTCTTTCTGCATGACAAGAGGTGTTCTCCAAGGCTGCAGATTAATGCAATTTTATTCAGTTTGAATTTATCATTGGAATATGTCTGAAATATCTCACATTGTAAGCAGATTTGTCTTAATTTTCTTGTTTTAAAATTCTGTTCTAATGAGCCTAACTATATGGAAAGAATACAATTATATCTTCACTGTAACTTGAATTAAAAATCTAATATGAATAATAACAATCACAAGAATCAATATACATTTTTTGTTAATCATCCTTTTGTGAATACTTCATAGTTTTCAAGGAAAGGCAAGAAGAAAGAAAGACTCATTCTACTTATCAGTTTGTATATTAGAACAAATTTAATTTGAATTTGGTTGTAGAAGTACTAAAAATTTATTGCATATCTCATAGTGATCAGAATTTTTTATAGTTTAGGAAGGGCAGTCCAGACAGTGCTGTTTGATAAACAGATAAATTTGGTAAGTATGCTAAATGTGCATTTTGCATATTAGATCTTAATTAAAAAAAAAAAAAAGTAGAATGCCTATGAGGTATTTTTAAAAAAAAATAATTCAATTTACAATTCATATAAAATAGACTAGTGTCTCCCAAAATAGATTAAAAAATAAAGAAAAACAAATTAAAAACCCAAACAAAACCTGCTTGACCCTGGTCATCTTCATAGAATTATAGAATCATAGAATAGCTAGGGAAGGGACTCTTGAAGGTCCTCTAGTTCCACTTTCTCTGCAATGTTCAGGGACATCTCTTGGACCTGATGAGGCTGCTCAGAGCCCCATCCAAGCTGATCTTGAATGTTTCCAGGAGTGGGACAAGCACCACCTCTCTGGGCAAGCCATTCCAATGCTTCTCCACATTCATCATTAAAAATTTCTTTCTCATATCTAGTCTGAATCTACCATCTTCTAACCAAGAAACACTACTCCTTGCCCTATTTCTAGAAGTCCTACTAAAATATCTGTTCCCACCTCTCTTATAATTCCCCTTTAAGTATCGAAAGGTTGCAGCAAAGTCTTCCTGGAGCCTTCTTCTCTCCATGCTGAACAACCCCAACACTCTCAGTCTGTCTTTGTAGGAGAGGTGGTCCATCCTTCTAATAACTTTGGTGGCCCTTCTCTGGACCTGCTGCAACAGATCAAGGACTTCCATGTACTAAAGATTTCAAAGCTTATTCCATTTAATCATAGCTGAAGAGGTCACCATGAAATATTTAACATAGGTTTCTTCAGCATGCCTCTTTTGATTCCCCAGTCTTATTATCTTAATCACTAACAGTTTTCTTAAAAGATGGAATTTTAAGGGATAGATGTGGGTACTGTGTGTGTGTGGGGGGGGTGTCTTTTGTTTGATTTGTTTATATTTAGCATTCAAAACAAAAAGACAAGGAAGAGTATAGCACAAACTTTAAAAAATAAATAGGAAGGATCACCTTCTTTCATTTTTTATGAAGTAAAAATATACCCATTTGAAAAATCTCACTGACTAACTAATCTCTTGAAATTAAATTAGACTGTTCTTTCTAACTTTTTGTTGTGTTCACAAAGGAGTGAGAGATTCTATATATTTGTGATACAAATATTCTCACCATCTTTGTATTTAGGATAATATTTTAATGTTCTTTAATTAACAGATATCACTCCATAGTTTATTCAAATCACATTTTTATTAATATTGATTTAAAAAATTAATTATTTGTGTTGATAAGTCTAAACACAAAAGGGCTGTGGGGTATAATTCCTGTTTCTGTCCCTTGGTGCATGACAGAGGAAGAGCTTTCAGATAGAGGGATCTTTAGTATATCAGAAAGAAATATGAAAAGATTCAATGATGGGAGCTGGACCGTGATGATTTCCAGCAAGAAAAGATCTTCTTTAGAAACAGTACAGGAGCAATCAATTACTGAAACCATTACAGGAACATTTAATATAGATGTATGTGGTCATAGATGTACCATGAGCTAAGGCCTATGTACAGAGCCTAGAAAGATTTTTCAGAAGGCAATATCTACTAGCAATAAGAAGATGACTGCAAATTCTTAGATAGCTGCTAAACTGTCATTTTTGCAAAAGCCCTTCTGTCACAGTGGTAAAGCTGATCTTTACATTATTCTCTTGGCCTTGGAAAACATAAAAAAAAGGGTAATTTAAACCAGACAAATGAAATCTGGAAAATGAATAAGTAAATTAAATAAATTTGAACAAATTAAAATAATGCAGACAAAACCGTTCTAAGTCCTCTGTGTAGGGAAATTAGAATATATGAGATGAAGAGTTGGTTTAGAAGTTAAGTGGATAATAAATATAAAAGGAAACAAATGGGGCTGGCAAAGCAAGTTATCATTTAGTAGTCTGTTTGTGTACCTTTGTGTATGAGAGGCATATAGGCGCCAGGAGAATTTTAGTAACATATTTTAAAATTTCCATCTAATGAAGTGTGCAACATGAGAAGGAATTTTGTGTTAGGAATATCCATCTTTTTTAGCTCCTATGTATTTTAGCAAGATACAGAACTCTAGGAGGATAGGGAGTAAGTTGTAGAAAGGGTTTATGAATCTTCAAATACATCCTCCCATCCTGTATATTAGTTGGTGAAGTGTTTGACTGGGAGTATAGCACAACAAAAGCAGCTGTTCTAAGTAACTCTGAGCTGTGCAACAGTCTGTAACCAGTACAAAAAAAAAAAAAAAAAAAAAACAAGAAAAAACCAAANATAGCACAACAAAAGCAGCTGTTCTAAGTAACTCTGAGCTGTGCAACAGTCTGTAACCAGTACAAAAAAAAAAAAAAAAACCAAGAAAAAACCAAAAACCCCACCATAAAATAAAAGCAGATTCCAGTGCCTTCAATTGTTTAATATAATAATAATAGGAGGTATCCCCCAAACAATTTGTAGTTTTATGTCAAAATTGTAGCTTAAAATTATCCTTTCCTATCATACAGATGGCCTCTTCCTTCATGTGTCATTTGTACCTCATGTGTCACAAATAGTGAATAAATGAAGTGAAAGTCTACAACATTACTCTTAAGACTTCATGGTGAATTAAGACATTGTCACTGCAATTGTAAAACGGCCAGCTGTCTAAACTGCTGTTGCAAACTAATGTCTGACATTTCTTTTCTTTTTAGACCTACTTAAAACATCCATTTTTCCTGAGATTATTCATTCTTTGCCAGAAGATACAGTTTATTCAAAGACACAAGAACATACTTAAAAATATGTTGTTGTTGAACAAATGTTCCTATTTTGAAGCACAAGATTACTTTGTTTATCTGTAAAGTCATATCCATTTTAAAAAATATCTCAAGTTTCAAATCAAAATGAAAGTGGATGTTAGCACTAATGGTAGATATTAATTTATTAGGCAATGATGGTAACAAAGAAAATCAAGGCTGCATCTTCCTTTAACTTAAGGAAGTTAAAGCATGAATGTAAATTGTTCTGCTCCTAGTAAAGTACGGAAGATAGATTTGCTGATTAAGCTGAGGAAACCATTCAAGCAGCAATTCTTCCATTATAGAGAATAGGAAGGAACAATATATGTTTCATTGAGCAGTCTAGACCCTGGTTAATTTTCAAAGTCATTTGTTGCTTCTCAATCAGACAATTGTTTGCTCCGCCAAGAACATTACTTAGATCAAATGTAGTCAAGGCCTTGTGAATCATTCTTTTCTCACTAGTGCTTCTATCATGTCTCACAAGTTAATGCAACTTTTTATAGACTTTATAGGAGTTTGTGTTCTTTAGATGGCTTATAAATATGGGATCAAATTCAGCTCCAGCATAAAGACATGATAGCATCAGAAGATGAATGAAAATCTGTGTGTCAAATAATATTTTAATTGACATGGTAAAATGATAAAACAGTAACTGATAATGATACATGATATAATAATTTATTACATAGAAACTCACAATATACTTAGTTCTTAGCTCTTTAAATAGAAAATAATTATTTGAATTAATTTTTCTTGGAACAGATACATGACATAAAATTTACATTAATAAACCATAGAATCATGGAATATGCTGAGCTGAAATGATCATTGAGTCCAGCTCCTGGGCCTGCAGAGGACACGCCAAGAATCATACCACGTGTCTGAGAGCATTGTCCAAATGCTTCTTGGACTCTGTCAGGCTTAAGGGTGTGAGCACTTCCTTGAGGAGCCTGTTCCAGTGCCCACCCACCCTCTGGGTGAAGAATTTTGTCCTGATATCCAACCTAAACCTCCCCTGACTCAGCTTCATGACATTGTCTCAGATCCTGTCAGTGGTTATGAGAGTGAAAAGATTGGTATTTGTCCCTTCTCTTCCCCTCATGGGGAAGTTCATGCAATCATAGGGCCAGCTACCAGACGCACTTGCATATGTGTTTTTGGGAGCCTCTGTAGATTTAAGGGACACCCACTGGGTAGACTGACTGTGTAAGGCCAGTTACTGAGTGTGTCCATGGCTGGTATGAGCACCAGAAAGAAGAAAGGGCTGTGGCCTAGGTGGCTGGTACCCCCAGGAGCCATCAACCAGAGAGACTGAGAACCTGAGCCCAGCTTTTGCAGGGAACCACACTGTTCATCTCTTTGATGAATGGGCTTTCACCCTCAGCAAGCAGGCAGGAACGGAATGAGGCCATCAATAGTTTTCATGTCTGTGTGAGTGATCTGTTTGCTGTCAGGGTTCACCTGTATGTCTGACCACATGTAGACAGATATATGTACAGGAATTCTGTTCAAGCTTGCCATTGCCATGACTGTTGCTGACACATGGTGCAGTGGTAGCCTCATGAATATTGAATTGTCAGATTCAGCAACTCCCAATGTAGCCTCTTCTCTCAAATAAAAAAAAAATAGAGCTCTTTCCCAAGGTCCTGAAGGTACTGCCTATAGAAATACCTCAGTCAAATGTTTGCCAACTACAGATATTCTTGTCTGTTCTATGTTGTCATATTTAATTTTTAATATACAGATTTAATTTTTTAATGAGAGATATTTTTTTCTTGTTAATGTCTTTTATCTTTAAGAACTCAAACAAATAGATATAAAGAATCTTAACCAAAGTATTACTACTAATCAGCTAGTACAGACATTATACCCCTATCCCTTAATAACCTTGTCTATTTCCATGTGGCAAAATTAAATGGAAAGGTATCATTTATTAAACTCATAAATATATTCCTTGAAAAGGTGATTTAGGTTTGTCTTGGTATTTAGGAAACTCTGTACAACGTTCCCTGTAAATGCAGTCATTACCTGACAAACTTCAGCTGTTGTCCAGATACACAATGCAGCTATTCACACCTCATCTCAATTTACTTTTTATTTGAGTTTATGATATGATGGGTATTTTTTTTGTCACTGTTCTACATACATTTGAATTTTTTTGTAGATCTGAACCTTGACACTAGAACAGGAAGATTAAAATATGCTTAATCTCTGCTAAGTCTGGTGTTCTTTAAATAGTACAGTTAATCAATGTGCTGATAAGCATTACAAAATACAGATGATAATTTTAAAAATATATTTTAATTACAAAGTAGCATTCAAGTATAACAAATTATAACATACAGTACAATTTGTGAGGGTGCAAACAGTTGTCAATATTTAGTGCTCTGATAAAGAGGTGCGAGTTTATACATAGATTGAGATAGAGATTAAGATAATTCTTTTCAGATATAGATCGCTCAGATTATAATCACAGTGACAATTTATTGGACGACGTAAGCCTAAGGAGAACATGTTTAATTAAACCAAAGCACAGCTGTGGATGTGGATAGCTACTAAAAAGCAACTAGAAATAGTTAGGTAAAAAGCACCAGAAATCTTGTCACAGAAACAAAATGAACACTGGGATTTTTTTGAAGCAAAAAAACAAATGTTGACCTTCTGAGTTTTGACACAAGAAAAAACTATCTTTTTCTTTTCAAATTATAAAACTAACATTATTTCATCTAGAAAGAATGTTGTAACATTTGCAGATTCACTCTATTCACCTTTGGTGTTTAAATATCACCATCAGTAGCACTCTCTGTTCTTAAGGTATTTCTTTATTCTCCATATTGAAATGCAAGAGAAACATATACCAGTCCAGCCTCTGACACAGCAAGCAAAAAAGGATCAGACAATATTATCAGTGCAGAAATTATAAGTCATTAATTAATACCCTCAGTTATAACAGCCACAGATATATTTTATATAATATAATTATTGTACCATCATATTTTAATTATCAGCCAAAAATTTATTAGGACATCCTTTCCCCAATTAATGCAGCAAAAAGTATATTTGCTTTCCATCAAGGTATATTCCATGCAGTCTTCCTGTGTGATAAGTGTTGGGGAAAAGCTTTTGTTACCCTCTGGCAGTGCTTCATTCCTATGCCAGGAGTAGCACAGACTGCCCTTGAAGTAGTTATCTTCTGAATCCCAAAGGGATGGGCTCAGCAACAGTATAGCTCATGCCTCACTTAACAGGCTCTGCTGAAATAAAATGGAACCTGCTTCTTGAGAAAGTAAAGCCAAGTCTATGGCTTCATCACTTGCCTGCATTTCAACACCATGAATGTTGGCAAGTCTGTGCTAGGAAACAGATATGAACTTACAAGTGTTATGAGTGTCAAGGACTTATAATCTTAAAAAAATAAAATGAAGCATACCATTGAAGGCTGATTTTTTTTTTTAATCAGAATCATCATGACTATGTCTCCGCTGTTCTGGAAGACCAGTGCCTGAGAGCATTGTAATCCTCTGTTTGCTTTTTATCCACAAGGCTGCTGTGCTGGTAATGTGGGAATAGGCAGGCTGCCCATATAAGCATGTAAAGCAAAAATTACAACTGTATGTGTCTCAGGTTTTTTAATCTTTTTCAAATTAAGACATAGTTTTCAATAATATAGGAATAGAATTAAAATTGATATGTAGTGATTTCTGTCAAAAATATTTTAAGCTCAAATACAGCCTGATTTGTATTGCTTTCAGGAATTTTTAGAGAGAAATTATTTGAAAAAAAAATCAGAATATAAAAAAAATTCTCATTGTCTCATTTTATCAAAGTATTTATATGACAAACATTCAATAGTTTTGTATTACTTTGTTAAGCACATATTTCCTGAGAATATTAATACCATAAATCGTAAGGGTCCTTTTCATGTATTATCTCTGTTTTTCTTTTAAGTCAGCCAAAGTGCCTGTCCATGCTTAAAGCAGTTTCTGTATTTCTCCAGTCAGGTATATAGCACAAAGAAGTAGTATTGTAATGTCTGACCTCAAAAGTCCTTCTTATAAAACATCATTGGGTCTTCAATGCTTTGTTGCATACATTCTGACAGACTCTAATCAATCTGTTTTAATATCAAAGGAAACTTCCTTCCAGGTATGCTCATTTAAGGGTGAATGTCAGAACTTCTGAC
This sequence comes from Urocynchramus pylzowi, assembly GCA_013397555.1. Lineage (NCBI taxonomy): Eukaryota > Metazoa > Chordata > Aves > Passeriformes > Fringillidae > Urocynchramus > Urocynchramus pylzowi. Next base: position 742,112 of record VZRH01005782.1, read on the forward strand.
CTTTTCTTACCTCACACTGCTGCTTCTTCTTTGTGACTTTGCCCTTGCTGGCTTTGCTTTCTGTAGGAACTGTCAGTGTTTCCAGCATGCTTCTACCTCTCCCTAAACTCGGAATGTTTTTTTCCAAAGAGTTGTACTGTAACTGTCTAGCTTTATTTGTTCTTCCTTTACATTTATTTTGAATCAAGTTCTCTTTCTGTACAAGGCTGTCAGGTAAGCTGAAAAAAATACTTTTCTGTTCTTTTAAAAAAACCTTACTTGAACGATGCTTTCTCTAATTTGTCAGGCAGAGCCAAAATAAAGATTGTTAGCTTTGCTTCCTCCTATTAGAATTGTACATCTCTGTTTTGTTCTCACAGGCATTTCCAATAAACCTAAGACTTTCAGAACATCTGCATCAGACTTAGCACAAAGAAAACTTATTTTGTATCACTCATCCTCTGTAATTCTGAAAAGAGTTTACATATAAGAGTAGATTCCCCCACTCCCCCTACTCTAGCTCTGTTCCCACAAATACATATTTACTTGTCTGATGATGGAGACAGAGTCAGAGGGCTGACTAGAAAAAAAAGTGAGTCCCAAATGTTATCTGGGACTGACTGACCTTCCCCAATATTTCTGTCCAAAAGCTCAAATCACCACTGAAAGTCTGTAATGATGTCCTATCAGAGGAAGTATTAAGCTGACAGTGCCAGGACAATAAAACTTCTTCCATCTTTCACGTTGATAGTCTTATCTTTTTGACATAGTTATTATCTTGACAGCTGTTTCACTTGAGCTAACTACCCACCAGTGTTTATGTTCAGCCAGAACAGTGAGCAATATGATTACAGTTCTGTTTGCAGGACACTTCATTAATTATAAGACATAGACATGCGTGAATAGAGTAAGGGATGATAAACTCAGACATATGACTTGTAAGGCTTTCCCAGAGAGTGAGTAGGAAAAAAAAAAAAAGCTTATGAGCCTGCTTTAAATACTTAGTGTGTGTAAAAAGAGAAATAATTTTAAAAGGATGGAAATCCACAAAGCATCAGCATTTATTGGAAAGAGTGAGATGAAGTCCTAACTAGGAAGAAATTTACAAAAGATAAAATTATTTGCAGTTATACTGCACTTAAATTCTTCAATCTGTATCTATATCTTGGTATGTAAATGGGTTCCCATTAGTTAAATACAACTCTTGTTCTATGCATACAAGCATTATGTAAAAAGTAATAAGCAAGATAAGAAGCTCAAGAGTAGCTGCATTAATGAGGGTGTTTGCGGTGAGGTCATTAAATTAACACTAATTAGTAGCACAATTAAAGCTGGAGCTTAAAATGCATAGTTAAATACTTCATTCAATTGATGAATATCTCACATTAACCAAGATCCTTTCGATCAAGTAGAATGGTATTCATTTCTATGTATTGAGGAATGCATTGTTTTGGTGATAATTTCTTTTAAAATCAGGGAGAGAAAATAGAAGGGAAAGTAGATGGGAAACAAAGAAAAGCAAGATAAACAAAAACGGAAAGAAAGGAAAAGAGAAGAAAAAAAATTCTCCAGTAACAGTAGGATTTTCAGCTACAGGATAAAAGCTAATATTTCTGAAGGTTTTATACTGAAGTTTTAAGTTCTGTCTAACTTTGAAATAACTTTGGAGGTTATTCACAAATGTTGACTTTTTATTGCTCTTATCTGAATCTTCCTGTTCTGCAAATATATTTTGCTAGAATGCATCGCATGCTTCAAAAGGTTATTTAATGTCTTCATGCATTTTGAATATTTTATTTTCATTACTACTCTGTCTGCCTATTTCTCCCTTAATTGGTAGCTGGGAGTCATCTTTCTTATCACATTCAGATGTTTCTTTGCTCTACATATATCTGAACTGTTTAATTTGCCTACTTGCTAAAGTAGAAACTCATTTTGTGGAGATCTGTAATTCACACTTGTGCAGTTCTTCTGATCTTATTGATGTTATTCCTGACAACGTAAAATTTACATTTGTAAGTTAAATAAAAACCCTCATGCTTTTGTATATTTTTTACCTTTTTTCTAAGTCACTTATTATTTGGAGTCCTTTTTCTTATTTTTTGTCCAAAAATTTTTTTTTACTAACACTTTTTAAAGATACATTTTTATCACATGAAGTGATATCATTGCTGATGATATATGATTCATCTGGAACTTAATGTTCAGAAGTATTCTGTCCTTTTTTCCTAAGAAACAAGAGGCCTTTGATATAGCAACATTTACCTTGAAACATGAATCTTAGGTGATATTTATTAAGATTTTAAAAGAAACTGGGTTTTTTATCTGAAAAAATTAATTATAAAGATATTAAAAGTATACAATTTCAAAAGGAGTAGTGTTGCTTCACTCAGAGGCTGTAGTTGATTCAACCAGTTTGTGATACACAGTTTCATCTCTATCTGCTTACAAGACAAGCAGAAAAGCAAAATGAATAACATTCTGAAAATACAGACCAAGGTTTACCTTTATTTTTGAGCCATTTTAAAGGGTATGTAAAGCAGTAAAATGCCTATAAACCCTGAGACTGCAAAAAATTAATCTTATTCTTCTTGACTAATTCAGTAAACAAAAGAGTTGACAAGATACTAGGATATGTAAAAGTTCAAATAAGCCTCTGCAAAAAGAAAAAATCAAGACAACAGCATTTAATTTCACTTGAGAATATATACAATGAAACAACCAAAAGAGTAGCATATGTCAAATAAATTCAATTTTTTTTTTCTTGGTTGGGAATAATATTAATAACTTCCATGGACTACTGACAAAAAATAATGGAACAAGACTTTTGGATGCCTGCTTCCACTTTCGTCAAGGACCTCTGGCTGCAATACTGAGAAAAATTTCAAAAAATCTCAGGCAATTCTGAATTTTAGGCAGGCTGTTTTCCTGTCTGTTTTAAGCTACTCAAAGTCAGCCTCAGAGCAATGACAAAGAGAAAAATGATTTATTTCTTCTGCTTTGTGGAGCTTTTCCCATAGTTGTGACAGTATCAGTTCTAGGTCAAAAGTAGCTCAGTCTGCGCCAGCTGAAGCAGTAGCTGCATTTTGATAGCAGGATAACCATGAGTCGGAGGGATTTTCAAAGGAAGGCTTTTGCAGTAGTGGGATACAGTCTAAAATTGATGGTAAATTGCAAACGAAAAGATGACACTATAGGTCAGTGTTTCATATGTGCTGGAGCTATTTATGTAAGATGAGATGTCCTAGGAGATGTTATCTCTATAAAAATGGTGATTTAAAACCATTCTTTTTTATACGGGAGAAAGTATACAAGAGAAATGACACAGATGTATGTGCAAGACACAGCATAAGGACTTGCATAGGTAGGCTAGCTTAGTGAAATTATTAATTCAATCATAGTTGGACTATTATGACAGATCTTTATTTCCTCTTCTATATTTTCTACAAAAAAGACAGGGGACTCTTTTCCAGTATATCTGGCAAAGAGGTAATAATTACAGTATCTGAAAAATACTGAATGCTAAGTACTGCAATAGCATGCAAAATTTCCCTGCACTGTGATTTATATTTTCAATATTTCTCTCTGGTGCTGGTAAACAAACCCTTTTTCCTTTAACTATACTATTGGTTGGGTTTTTCTTTCATATGAAGGAAACATAGCTAATAAAAGAGTCAGAACATCTTGACCTTAAATAATAATTGTGGTTCACCATGTTGTGTACAGCTATATGCAGTTTATCATAGAGACAGTTTATCACAATAAAAAAAAAATTCCTTGGAATTTCCAAAAACACTGGAACCAATCGCCTATCTTATATTATTTGGATAACCTCATTTTGGTGTTGACAAGATAGCACTCACACAAAAAATTACAAGGCACAGTCAAGGTAGCATACCTCAGAGACTACTCTTAATATGCATTTTGGATACAACTTTGATCCAAATGACTGGAGAATTTAGTAGCATGCACATGGACCTTTCCATATCTTTCTGACCTCAGTGACAGAGAATGGTGGTTCCATGTAGGCTGTATTTGTTACTATAATACAGCCTCTTGTTATGTGTATTTCCCACTTTTTTTTTTTTTTAATTTATATACCAAATTGTTCATAATTCTTTTAACTTGTTCCTTTGGATATTGCTATGACTATACTTCAGTTTATTTTGCAAAGAAACTCTTAAAATCTGTATTAAGTACTTTAATGTCTTGCAGATATTTGAGACCTTGTGTAACTTGACAAAACACAGCACACCAACAACCACACACAAACCCATGGCAGGCAATATATTACACTGAGCTCTGCAAGCAAAGGCACCACACAGTGATAGCAAAGCTATGAGGTGGATCAGCTATTACACTGATGAGAAGCAGAACAAACTCTGCTGTCTGTAGCTGGAGCTGCATGACAGTAAGAAGTCAGGGTGTTGTAATAAGTCAGACCTGAAGTCAGTGTACTGTGATGTGGATCAGGAGTCAGGTCTCTGAAATCTGAAAAAGGATGCGTGCAGCACAGCAAAGCAGGATCGCAATATGGGACTACTTGGGTGCACAAACACCTTGCTGACCCAAGGTGAGGGGTCAGCAAAGCCTAAAAGATTACAAAGCATTCCACTTTTATTATGGTTCTTAATTTCTGGTTATTGATTTGAACACTCCTCTGAATTTTCTCACTATGCCATTGTCTTTCTTTATCCCTTTGTCCTAGGGTGACGTCATGATGCTTGTATCCCCAGTCGGGTGTTCTGTTTATGCTGGGTATTGTATTCTGTGCCTTCAAGACTGGCTCTCAGACCGAAGGCAGGGAGAAGAGGCATGGAGTTTTGTTATCTGCTGCACTCTCCCCCACAGTCTGCTGGAACACAGAACTCCACTGTTGTTGTCTGGGCATGGATGGGGCAGAACACAGCACTCCTTTTGCTTGTTAGTTAGTTTAGCTAACTGAGGCAGTCTGTTTTCCCTGGATTGGTTTTTCTTTCCTTTTCCTTGGAATCATTCGAACCTGCTCCAGACTGGGACCTGGGGAAACACTGAGAGCCCACACTTTGCAGCAGCCTTTCCCAGCTCTGGAGGGACTGATAACAGAGCCACCACCCACCAGAGAGGCTTTCTGAATTTGTCATCTCTTCAGAGCGACGAATGAGTTTTGTCATCTGGTATTGTTCATTTTTTTTTGTGCTGGGAGTGCTTTGCCTGTTAAATAAACAGGTTTTGTTCCGCTTCTTTCTGAGGAAATTTTTCTGAACCGGCTGGGGGGAGGGTCCATGTGGGTTGGCTTTCTGGGGGGGCCCCTTTTGGAGGTTTTCTCCCAAATTGCCCTAAACCAGGACACTCTTGAAACACAATACAAGATGAAGCCCTCAAAGGCTTCAGTTTTCTTCTGGTATTTTTTGTGCTGCACAAGAATCCTCTAAGTCCTGGTTACAAACAATGTGCATTATTACTAGACTGTAAAACATGTGCCTTTCAATGATATGGATTGCCTTTTACTTGTAAAAAAGTAAAAATAAAAAAGTTAGTGTTTATGGAGCAGAAAATATTTTTCCATATACCCAAAGGAAATGTCATGGAATAACTGCCAAAAGAGTAAAATATATATCTTAAGGCAAGATTTATAAAGATAGATACATATTATTTTGATTTAAACATTATTGCCCCAGTTAAGATTGTGTGTGTGTGTGTACACCTACGTGTGTAGGTGAATATACCATGCAGATATCCACTATGCTCTGAAGAATAGTTTCTTTTTTACTTTTGGAGTGACATGCTCAGGTGTGTTTTGCAGCACAGAAAAATAAGCAGGATACTCATGTTTGATAATTTAGGAAAAAAATTTTCTGAAATTGTTTGAGTTTGTGTTATTTATTCACAGACGAGACAGCTGATTTCTGATACTCTGCTATCCATTCCTAAAAGCTGCTTTCCTCTAAAACCTTCAGGTGTTCCATTTCTGGTTTTTAGTTTGTTTTTCTTTTGAGGGGTGGGAGAAAGGTCGACTTTTTTTTCTTTATGCTTTGGGGTATTTTTTGGTCAGTTTGGTTTTGCTTTCCTAAATTGATTTGCTTTCCTAAATTGTGCACTTGAATATAATAAAGAATATAATAAAGAAATCTGTTGAAAAGAATAGGACTTGATCATTTAACAATGACTTTTATTAAACTGTCATTTCGTACGAAATATGAAAAAAGCAGCTATGCAAAGGCTATCCCCTGATAGCTTGCAGTTTTAGTTCTTCTGTGTGATTGATCAGAAGTACTAACAGATCACTGGTTTAGTCATAAAATTTTTCCTTTTTGTTATCCTTCCCTTTTATATTGATAAGCCCTTTAAAGTTAGAAATATGATATTCTGCTGGTAGAAGCAGACCCATACCAATCATGCTCTGCATGTGCTATTGAGATACTAAAATAAAGGAGATAGAAACAATTAATCATTTTAAATGGCTATTTTCATGCCAATTGCAAGACCAAACTCTTCACAGTTATACATGTACACAGTGTCCACAATGTATAATTTTATTCACAAATGAGAAAACATATTTGAGAAAATAAACTTTCACATAGGATTTTGTTGAAGAGAGTAGGCCAAATACCTCAGCCAGAAGGAAATACACTCTGAATTTCAGGCAACAAATGAATATTTAGATACATGAAACAGCAGGCATGTAACTGGTGGACTCAGCCTTGACCAGCAGCCCATTCAGCTTGGAGCTGGCTGGCTTTGGCTCCATCAGACACAGGGACGTTTCTGGCAGCTTCTCGCAGAAGCCACCCCCACAGCCCTCCCAGTATCCAAACTTTGTCATGCAAACCCAATACAGCAGGACTTCAGAGAAAGTCTCTTCACTGTATCTTATCCTACATGTAAGTAATCTCTCCTTCAGAATTTCCATCATTGTGAAGTTAGGTATTAAACTCAAACTGCAAAGCCAATTTCTCAGTTCGAACATATATAATAATGTAGGAATAATAGATTTAGTTGTCATCGATTTTGGCAGATAAGCACTTCCGGAAGAGTTGGTCTTTGATGGTATATTTAGAATAGATTTTCATTATTAGAAAATCACTTAAGCCACAGAAATTAATTGGAATAGGCATGCTACAGAGGAATTCTAATCTCTTTTTTTTTTTTGCCAGTAATGTACCTTCATTGTGTCTCATACGCTCTCATCTTTTAACATTTCGTTTTTTTCTTTTTGCTGAAAATTTATTTTGAATCACTTACAAAGTTACTGTCTGACCAAAAGAAATAGCACATTCCTTCAGTTATTCCAAGCATTATTTTAGCTTGGTCTCTTTTTTAGGACACTGGATTTTCAATTTATATTCATAGCTAAAACTTACTCATATTTCTATCAGCTTTATCTGTTTTTCATTATAATTTTCTAAAATCAAAATTAAAAATAGACAACTCTGATTAAAATAAAAAGTAGTATCAATGACCAGCACAGAAAATCTTTTCTGGGATGTAGTCAGAGCTTCGTGCATCACTACTTCTACTTTTTGTGATCTATTTTGTATTTCTTGATCAATGCAATTTAGTGTCTCTCATGTTTTACTTGGTGCAGTGGCAAGTTGAGATGAAGACTTTAGGGATCTCTCCACCACTGCACACAAATTTTCTCAAGGTCAGATGCTGCAGTATCTTTCCATTTAGCATTCACACACATTTCGATTTGTTTTGCAGTCTTGTGATTCATTATTCCACAGTTTTGTGCTTTGAAAGAAAATTTCTCATTTCCTCCAGCTCCTTAAAAATGCATCTTACCCTTGTTTACTGGTCCCTTTCTTTTCTGTCATTTAGAAAGTAAGAAATGTCATTCTCAGTATCATTGCCTAAATAATGGATATAAAACCAGAAAAGTTTCTGAGTGTGAAAAATTGATCTCTCTAAGTACATCTCTGAACTGTTGTACTCCACAGAGCCTTAATGATACAAAATGTTTCACTAATCTAAAAGTGATTGTTAATGTGGTTGAGAATCAGAACCTAAAACTTTTGAAGATCTGGTAGACAATGAGATGTCTTATATTTCAGCAGTTTCCACAGAATACTGTCAGTGTGAGTTCCAAGTTCAATGTATTCGATGTCTTAATTGATCTGACTAGTGTAACTCTCCTTCTTTTGGAATAAAGAAGTGTGAAGACAATTACAGCAGAATACAAGTGAATACCAGTGCAGAATAATGGCATAAATCCAGGCAAGAAGTGAATGCCTATATGTATGATTCACAGTAAGAAGAGGAATATAAGAGAAAAAATGAATATAAAAATATAAGAAAAAATACAACCCTCGGGTTCTATCTAATCTTCAGGTTTTAAGCAATTCAGTTTCTGAGTACCTCTAGCTTCCTATTGCTCCTGATCTGTGCACATGCATGAACAATTCAGTTGTGACTGCAGCAGATGCAGCTTTCCTTTAGTTGTGACCTTGGAAGACAATGCACATGTAATTTTCTGTAGAAGGTGCCTTTTACTGTCCCTTTCCTTAAGGATATTTCAATTGACCAGTGTGTGCCAGTGAATGTTCAGTGGATTTTAAAACTTCAATCCTATGAATTAGATCTGTCATGTACTTTTCAGGAAATGTTCAAGGAAGAACACTCAATCCACTGAAGGTACAGAAGAGAAGTTAACTTGTGGATTTGTCACTCTGGCTAAGTGTTAATGTCATATATATTACAAATATAATAAGTCATCTACACCTAGCATAGAAAAAGAAAAATTAATCTTCCAATAATGCCAAGTGCACATCCTAAGATGAAAACCTTTGCTTTTAGCTACTATTCTGCTTTCTAGTTGTCAGCAGAATCTATAGATTCCACTAAGAAAAAAAAAATATTATTTCTAGAAAGCACAGAAAACTCATGTATGAAGTGTCCACTACATAGTGTACAGGAACTGGAATTTTAAAAATGAAGTCCTATTCAAAAGCTGAACAGCCATTTTGAATCTGAATCATGTTAATCACCTTTTTAAAGTCAAAGAAATTCTCCCTAGAACTATGTCCACAAGGCTCAGTCAAAAAGCATCTTCTGCAATGCAATAGTAACATATTATTTAGGCATGAGTCTTCTCAAAGTGGATGGCATATAATGAAATGGTTAATTCCCATTTCTTACTTTTAATGACAAAAATATTATTTTCATTATAATTTCCACTTAAACCAATATCAGGCTAACATATTGCCCTTTTACCATTAACTTCATACTTTTCAATTGCTATTTGAAAATCCAATCATTCTGATTTTAATTTGGACAATTAATACAATTATAGGGCTTTTTTGCTTAATGGTAATATCAGAGAAACTCATTTACCAAAGATAATCAACCATTCATCTTCATATGGGGAAATAGCTTACCAATTGCTAGACCAATACATTTTTTATTAGAAAATTCAACAAAATAGACATCAAGTTAAAAGATTCTCAGATTTCTTACTGAATAGATAAAAAGCCCACAACACATTCTTTTCTGTAAAAAAGTGTTGGCATTTCAGCATGCTAATTACAGTTGTCTCATAAAGGAATTACATTTTTAAAACATTTCAAAATAGTTAATTTCAAGAAGTCTTTCAGGAAAATCAGTCCACCTATAGACAGAGGAAACAAATAGAGAAAACCATTTCAAAAAATGTAGGTTTTTCTCTTTTTATGTCACCTTGCTTTTTCCTAGAAAAAAATGTGTAAAGGAAAAGAAATTCAAAAAAAACATTTACTTAAAAAACCCCCAAAACACCAAAAAAGCAATCATCACAACAAATCACTGGTAACCATCAAACTTCTCTGAACAAATCATATAGTTAAGAAAAGAAAAAATGGCATTCCTCAGAGTTGAATACAAAAAAAGCCAGTATGAGAAGAGAAGAATCACATAGACATACCAATCGAAATGAATAGATACTGCCGAGGAGAGGTCTAGCTTTTGTGGGAGAATGGAAGACTTTACTTCACCTGGGAGTTTGAGCCTGCAGTTGTCTCCATTAAAGCCTCTTCACATAAGACCTCTTCACTTTTTATTTTGAAAATGTTTAACAGAAGTTAGTACCTGCTCCCAGAAGTTTAAGATCTAAAAATAAAGTTTCTTATGCCAAATCAGATAGTAAGTTGCTTCTGAAGTCTAACTTGGACTCCTCTTTCTTTGCAGCAAAATCATCCCCACTTGCTTCTCCCCAAATGAAAGGTTTTTCTAAGAGAAGTAAAGTGAAAGAGCAATTCTCTGTGAGTGTTCTTTATTCTGGAACTCATTCACTTTATAACTTTGTTCACGAAGGGCTGAGTATGTTAACCTCTGGAAATACTCTTAAACTTACTTTTTGTCTGTTGTACTGAGAAAACTAAGGGGAAGGTTGGATTTATTATCTGTCTAAATGGATAATGGATAAATTTGTGTCTTTTTGTTTTGGGACTAGAATTCAAAATATTTCACAGTCTGTAAATATACAATAAAATCTATTATAAATGGAATTTCATTTCTTGACATACTTGGTATTTTGGATAAACTGTGGTTATTATAATAATTTTTAATTTGAAAGGGAAAAAAATGTGAGCAAATTTTGGGTCTTTATTTGCTAATGAGAAATATGTAATTTACATATATCTATGGTGAGTTTACTGTATTGATTTTTTCCTGCTTCTCTAAGATAAAATAAATTGAAACTGTCATGGAAATAAAATTATTCTATTATCTTATTGAAAATTTATGTCTTATCAAAGAGACACAATAGTTAAAATTTGAAAGTATTTACATTATTGTATAAACTTAGACTACATTTACTTTAGAAGTGCATATCACTACAAATTAGTGGATTAAATATTTATTGTAAATTTTTTTTTACTTGCATAGACTTACACATGTCAAGTTGTAAAATTTGTAATACTGTGCATTTTCACTATATGGTAACAGTTCTGGAAATTTCTAATTTAAAAACAAACAGAGTCTAAGCAGCAGAACAAGATTAAAAACATAAACCCATATATTTTGCCATTTCCAAAGTCTCTCAGTAGGAATTTCTAGAAGTGACTTTTTTGTTTTGTTAAATCATGGACAAAAACATGAGAGAACTTGAGGTACAGCTACCCAATTTTCATCCATTCTGTTTACCAAATATATCTGTAGACTAATGGAATCTCAAAATTCTTCAGGTTACAAAAGATCTATACAATCATTGAGTCCAACCGTTAACCAAACATTGCCCAGCTGTACTTTCTTTGTGTGCCCAAAATAAATGCTGATTAGGTTTGTTTAGCCATCAGTCCATTTATATTATAAATGATGGCTTAGATATTGACTTATGATTGACTTAGAATCACAGAATCGTAGAATCATTGAATGGTTTGGGTTGGCAGGGACCTTTAAAATTCCTCTGGTTCTGCATCAACTTGCCATGGTCAGAGACATTTTTTACTAGATTAGTTTTGTTGGTCTCATTCTGGATGTGAAAATATTCAACTCATTTTTCATACATAATTTAAACAACTTACCAAACATTCTGATAGTCTCCACTTAATCTACTTTATACTTGAACTATGGGAAAATATTTGGTTTCTGTAAGTTTAAATTGATAGTGTACCTCAAAGGACCCTCCTTTTGACTAAGTGGTATAGAAATCTTACAATTATTTGAAATATTACCTATCAGCTTGCTGTGAACAGTAACAAGCATTGCAAAAGAATGGAAAACCAGAAGCAGCAGAGGTAAGAAAGAACACATTTCAACAACACTGTAGTTCATATTTCAAGAACTGTGTGTAGTGGTTCATCAAAACAATATAACTGGCCAAAATTAATTTTTTCCATTATGTTAAGTGGAAGTGTCAATAGGAAGTCAAAGGCTAAGTCTCCCTCAAACCAGAGGAGTATGAGTAATTCAGAGAAATATCTGATGTTGGACAGAAAGAAAAACCAAAAAACAAGCAAGTTGTTGGTAGCATGAAGGCCCATTGTGGGATTTCTCCAAGAGTTTGCACCAATGACCAGACTCAGATCATGCTCGGACTGGAGTGCAGGACTGAAATGGAGAACCACAGTCAGCAGAACACTGACAGCTGGCTTGTTCTAAGATCTCTCTTTATTTTTTCTGCATTTCACTTAGTAAGTTTGTGTTTAAAACAGCTAAACCTACAGCTTTAGAGATGAGAATACACTAGATTACATGTTAGGAAGAAATTCTTTACTGTGGATGTGATGAGGCACTGAAATGGGTTGCCCAGAAAAGCTGTGGATATTCCATCTTTAGAAGAGTTCAAGGCCAGGCTCACCTGATCTAGTGAGTGGCATCCCTCCCACTGTCAGGGATTTGGAACTAGATGATCTTTAAGGTCCCTTCCAATTCAAGCCATTCTGATTCCATGATTCTATGATTCTATGGTTCTAGGTACACACACAGCATGAGAGCAAACCAGTTGTATCTCAAGCTCTGTCTGCCCCAGCTTTCTATCACATCCTCCCAGTGTGATAACTTGAGGTCTGTTTCACCTTCCTAAAAGCCCCTGCTACCTAAACACTTTCTTCTCCATGCATATTGACCTTTGTCCTCCCTTGCTTTGACTTCTCCCTTCAATTCCCCAGTTCTTTCTCTCTCTTCCACTGCATTTCCTCAACAAAAAGATTATGTAATTTTTCTATTTGAGATAATGCTAATTAACAGGTCATATTGTCAACAGGGAAAAAGAGAGACTTAGTTACCATAATAATAATAATAATAATAATAATAATAATAATAATAATAATAATAATAATAATAATAATAATAATATTTAATAATTATAATATCTAAAGAATATAATTATTATATAATATATAATAATAAATATTTAAACATTAAATAACTCTTATCTCTGAAAAAAACCCAATCCTAAANGTGTCTTTCCTCTCAACCAGCACCAGTTAAGAATACTCAAAAAGCTGAAGAAATTTAGCAATTTTGAGACCTATCTCCTTGCCAGACACTGACACATCAATGTGTCATATTCAGGACAAGACCTTTTTCCTTAGGAAATTGATCTAGACTAGGAATTGCTCATGAATGAATGAATGAATGAATGAATGAATGAATGAAAAAATGTAATAATTCTTTTTTCTTTCTAAAGCTAGCATTTTATCCTTATGAGCTGATATTTAAATACCATATTTTAGTATTGTACATAGAAATTAAGTAACAAGAAAGACTGTAAAAAATAGACAATTTTTGGAGATATTTAGAAGAGTATAACAAGGAAAAGGAAATGTTTAATTAATGAAATCAAAATTGTTCTCATTGGTTAATGAAATATGATGTCTTATAAGCAAACTATATTTTTGATGTTCAAAACTACAATATGCTAGGAAACACAAAATAATCCATCTCATCTATCATCCCTAGAAAATGCATTATAACATAATAGAGACCCCATAAATCATTCAGTGAAATAATGCGTGTGCTATAGTACATCATGAACCAGACAGATTATACTAATATCAGAAAGGCAGCTCATTAACTGCATTATACAATGAGTAAGCAGTCACCTGGCTGTACAACCTTCATATCCCTATTACCATCAGAAGAAAATGAAGGAAAATCTATCGCAGTCATTTTTCATGCAGTCATGTGACCAGCATTTTCTCTTGTTTTCTGTTATTGAGATAAGTGCCCTTGTACTGTATGTTTTGTGCAGCTCTGACAGCTTTACAGGCCCTGGATATGAGCTCTAGCTAAAAAGTCTGTTGCACATCTTTTGAAAGTGACATGTCCCAATGAGGGGTGCCAGAGACTATCATGAAAGCAGAGAGGTAAGAATTGCAGTGCCACCTTTTAAACAAAAAAAGTAAGAATCCCTATAAACTCAATGCCTTGGCAAAAAGGCATAAAATTACAATTATCGTAAAATTACACCATAAGTATTTATCATATTCATAAATATAATAACTAAAGTTATTTTCTTTTCATGCAGAAATCATTTTCAAAATGTTAGCTTTGGATTTACAGAACAGATAATTATGTGTATTGAAGAAAAATGACAGCATGTTATCTTGAGTCTTGTATAATGTTACTTTTATCTAGATACTATGTAAGATGCTCATGGACCATTAGTGGCGTCTGCCTTTCCTAGGTATAACTAAGGTTCAGATCCTGAAATACTCAAGGGTGCTATTTTTCTCTTTAAAGATATATGCCCATAATTTGGGAAACATTAATGTTATTGAAGTCATTACTCAGTTCCTACCTAGGTCTGTAGGAACGTAAGTCCCCTTGAAACTACATAAGTACTAATGCCATCCTCTGGTCATCAGTCATCAAATTGATGAAGGAACCAGCTCATATAAAACACAAATTATAAAATGGACTTGTTAATGGTGATGATCACAGAATCATCACACAATCATAGGAAGGTTTGGATTGAAAAGGACCTTAAGGATCATCTAGTTCTAGCCACAGTGGCATGGGCAGAAACACTTTCTGATAGACAAGGTTGCTCAAAACCCAATCCAGCCTGATCTTAAACATGGCCAGGGATGGGGCATCCACAACTTTGCTCAGCAAACTGTTCCAGTGCCTCATCACCTTCACAGTAAAGAACTTCTTCTGAATGTCTAATCTAAACCTACTTTTTTTACAATTTAAAGTCATTCTCCTTTCTCCTGTCACTACATGCCCTAATAAAGTCTCCACTTTTCTTGTAGGCTCCCTTCAGGTATTGGAAGGCTGCAATTAGGTCACTCAAAGACTGTCTCTTCTCCAGGCTGAATAATCCCAATTCACTTCATCTCCCCTCAAAGGAGAGTCATTCTGTCCCCCTGACCATCTTGTTGGCCAGCTCTGGACTAGCTCCCAGATGTCAATGTCCTTTCTCTTCCAATGGCCCCAGAGCTTGATGCAGCACTGCAGGTGGGTTCTCACCAGAGTGGAGTTGTGGGGCAGAATTCCCTCCCTTGCCCTGTTGGCCACAATGCTTTTGATGCATCCCTGGAGACAATTGACTTTCTGACCCACGTGGTGCCAGCTCATATCCAGCACTCCCAAGTCCTTCTCAGCAGGGCTGCCCTTGATCTGTTCATCCCCAGCCTGGATTGATACTGGGGGTTGCCCTGACCCAGGTGCAGCACCTTGAATTTGTTCATTATAAACATCATGAGATTCCCCTGAGCCACTTCTCAAGCTTGGCTGGGTGCCTCTGGAAGGCATCCTGTCCTTCAGGTGTGTCACCACAACACTCAGCTTGGTGTTGTTTGCAAAATAGCTGTGGGTGCCCTTGATGCCTTTGTCTGTGTCATTAGTGAAGATATGGGCTCCAGAGGAACACCAGCCACTGGTCACTGACTTCTGCTGGGACTCTGAACCATTGACATCTACCCTCTGGATGTGACCATCCAACCAATTCCTAACCCACTAAACAGTCCACCCATTGAACCCATCTCTTTCCAACACAGAGAGAAGGATGTTGTGGGGGACAATGTCAAAGGCTTTACAAAGTCCAGGTAAATGACATCTGTACCACTGTTCTGACCCAATGCACTGAGGTACTCACTCCATCACAGAAGGACACTGGGCTGGTCAGGCAGGAATTCCTCTTGGTGAAGCTGTGCTGCCTTCCTCAAATAACCTCCTTGTCCCCCATGGGTCTTAGCACAGCTACTAGAAGGATCTATTCCATGATCTTCACAGGCAAAAAAGGGAATGCATCTTTCTGAGGTGGAGACACTTACCCCAGCACATTAAGACTCAGTTACAGTACGAAATTTAGTACAGAGGGAGTAGCAAAGTGAAATTTCTTGCCTGTCAGATGGAATTGTGTTGTGTCCCCATGTTAAATTCATCCTTGCATGTGACAGGTGACATATGTCACATTACATATTCAGTGACAAACTTACTACAAATTGATGCCTTGATGCACAAATCTAAAATCCACTTATACCATCTGAATGAGACTGTAACCAGGTATAAGTGAAACACAAGGTGATAAAAGTCTGTTTCTGATAAATTGTGTAAAACCAGTCTAAGTCTTCAGGAGTTACGAAGCTGGAGAAGTGACTGCCCAATTTGCTGACTATGTGATATGTATTTCTGCAGGTAGGTGAAATATAAAATGAAAAATCTCATATTAAATTGTACATAAAAATATAGCAGAGGCTGACCCAGCAGAAAAATATGTGTATTAAATATTCTAGCTATATTAAGTACATAAATTAATTTCTATTAGCCAAAGAGGATCTTTAGAGTTTTTCTTTTGCCTGGGGTTCTCTGAATCAGGGATGAAAACAAGAAAAAAAAATTTTACATTTCCTAGTGCAGCTCTGCAAGCAAAACATGTTCCTTGCTGAGGCAGAAGAGCTCAGTAACAACTATTTTCAAGTTTTAAGGTGAAAACTTTGAAAGTCACATACTAAACAATCAATTTATACTTTAAATAAGCATCCAAATTTATTTTCTTTTTCACAACTCATAGGAGAGATTTATGTTCATATATATATTCATAGAAAACTACGTGGAATAGCTGTGCTTCACACCCATTCTAGTCTCATTGATCTCTTGAGCGAGAAATAACATATTTGAGCTCCAGCTACTCTGATTTTTTCCTTACATTGCATTCACAAACCTTGAACTGTTGATTGATATATTTTATTTTCTAGTGGAGGCATATAGGAAGCTAAAAGCAATGCCAGCAAAACACTGAATAATATTACAAAAATTCATGAATCTGTAAACACAGTAGGCTAAAAGAAGCATACACTTATTTATATCTGCAAACGTTTCACATATTCAGTGTGATTAAATGAATAAAGGGGAAATTTTTTAATAAATTTCTAAGGTAGCTAGTAAGAAAATATTCTAATATTCTTAAGGAGTTAATAATAATTCCTTGTATTTCATTTAGTGGAAATGAGTTTTAGAATCCCACAGAAGGTGTTCAAGTGTTAGAGTAATGATGCACCTACTGTAGGTGTGAATAGGCTTTCATTGAGATGATTTACTGTCTTCCTCAGTGTGTTATTATCACACAATAACACTTTGCTCAATGACTGTGTAGAGTTTTCATTAATGTTAATGTGGAAAATTGACCTCTAATATTTTGTAATTAGTGGTCTGACAGTGACAGTCTTGTATAGTATGTTTCTGTGAATGTGATTATCTATGATAAATAGAAATGTAACTTTGGAAACTTATTTTCTATTTGATAAGATAATAAGCCTTAAACTTCATTACTGCAATACTGACTAAATATTAAAGAAAACAAACTCTGAACTTCTGTCTGTGGACAACTTCAATGTTTTCTTATTCCTATTTATAATTTTTAAAGTATATCTCTATTTCTTAAATCAATATCAGTAGTGCAGATTTCTGAAAGCAACCTTTCCTCTAGTACCTTGTATCTCAAAGCACTCATTAAACTGGGGAGTCTGTCTCTATAAATCTTATTTATCACTCTGTGTGTAAGCTGGAACTGAGATAGGCAGTAGTAAAACCTATGCTACTATAATTCTTCCTTTCTATATGAGTAAAATAGAGGTTCTAACCCTGTTGATAGTCTTTTTTACCCTCTGGAGGAACATCAAATGAGATAAGTTAAATACATCCTAGAAAACTCAGTCATAAGGTGGCATTTTAATGTTTTTTTCTGTTTATTAAATGTTTAATGTTTAATTTAATTTAATGTTTATTCTGTTTATTAATACTCTCTAAGACAACAAACACCACAATTTTATTGGTAAAGATCAGTTACAGAATTAATTTGATTTTCTTTGTTCTTCAAAAAGAATATTTTATAAGTGAAAAAAAAGTCTACAACAAAATTTTTTTGCTGTTCCCCTGATTTACTAACCTTAATACAATTATGAATGTTAATCTGCATATTAATAATGATACACATGTTTTGGTCTTTAATGAAGTAAATTATATATTCCTTATCCTTTGCACCATTTTTATACTGTGTTCTGAAATAGAACTAATAATTAAAATTAGTAGAGAGTACTTGGGAAAAGACTGGTGACATACAATGTGTATAAATTTTGAAAAATTTGTAATTTGCCTATTGGCAATACATTAAACAATGGGGGACATTGCTTGTTATCTCAACTAATATCAGAGTTAGTTATATAAGTATATTAAAAATCAACCAGTATAAACCTGGTTTTAGTAAAAAGAGACACACATACCTGCTGTAATTACCTCTAAACTTTATTTTTCTGTTTATTAAAAAAAATTACAAACGGTGTTTTAGAGCATGACATCTAATATTGTCTATAATACTGGGAGGTGGGTTGGTAAAAATCCTCAAATTCACGTGGTAATCACATAAAATAAATGAAATTTATCTTACAGTAAGCATCATGAAATAATACATTATTTCAAGTAAACTAATTGGAACAAAGACATGATTATTTTTAGACATATCAACAAATGGGAATGTTTTCTTTTAATTATCAAATCCTCAAATCCTCATTTATTGCTGACTTGTACATTAAAAAATGTAACCCTTTTTGATTCTGATGGAAAATTGGTATTGAAGAGCTCCTATGGTTTATTTTCAATGTGATTTAAGTCTACCTGCATAAGATTGCCATTTCTTTCTGTTTCTCTATGTTATAGTAGCTTGCAATTATTATAGAAATGGGGAAAATCTGCAAATAAGTCAAGAAACAGAAATTTAATTCCTCATAATTTTTATCCCTCAGCTTCATGGATTCTAGTCTACATTTTTTTTCAGTTCTTGTCTGCCAGGAGATGGAGACAGAGAATTTGAATCTTCCATCATTTCTTTGCAAAAAAACCCCAAGAAAAAATATCAGAATGATAAAACGCAAGTAGTACTTCAACCTCCCATTTTAAGACATTTTTTCTTGGTCATGTGTTGCCCTTGTTAAATATATCTGCTATTGCCAATAGCTGTTCTGGAAATAAATATCAGAAAACAAAAGGCATTTGAAGAGTCTCTGTTAAAATTATTCTTTCATTGAATTTGTATCAATGTGTACACAACTTGAAGAGAATGTATTGCAATTGCTCCTAGTTACTTTTTGATCTAGACCATTGTTATGAACTAAAAAGTCTGAAGAGTTCAAAGAAGTGTGAACAAAATAGAAGTAACAGTATATATGACTCTCAACATCTGGTGTTAAAAGTCTTTGATTCATTTATATAATATTACTGAGATCTATATATGTCTTAACAGAAGGCAGTGTAAAAAAAAATAGGATAAAAATCAGGGGGTTTTTTTAATTTGCTGAATACTTTTGTATCTTTTTTGCCTAACTGTATATAAACTTATTTTTACTTTACTTTAACTTTGTTAATTTTAAGTCCGTAGGCATCACATTGTCCTTGAAAAAAAAAACTTTATTACTCTCTCTGCATTATATCATATTTAGTTACTTTACTTTTTAAATAAATATATAATTAGTAATTATTGGTTTGTTCTAGATAGGATTTTAATTCAAGTATTTCTTTGAAAGCCTGAAAAAATATCTATCTCCTTCAAAAAGGTTAATGTTTTTTATTTGAAGAGCTGGAACACTGCTAATAATTAGAAATGGTTACTCAGAAAAAAATTCTTGGGAAAATATCCCCAAAGAAAATTTGTCTTAATTTTCAAATCCATCCAAATATCCACATACTTATCTTAATATTTTCTCAAGAATATGCTCTTTTTTGTGATATAAGTATATAATAAACATTTCAAATAATAAAGAAAGGACTTATTTTGTGGATACACTCTTTTGTAACAGTCTTAAAATATTTGATTGCTTACAACTGTACTTTTCATGTACAATACACCTTTTCATGAGAGAGAAATTAAAGCACCCTCTGTCAGTTGCAGTGTCTGGAGATATTAGTATACATTCCCTTCAAGAATATATTCACTTTGTGCTAATGAAAAACATATTCTGAACATGAATATTATGGCTTCCTTACATAGGCAGAAGACAAAGCTTCTGATTATAAATGCATACAAATCAGTGAAAATCCTGACAAAACTGCTGCCAGGAACATTGAAGACAAATGAAAAGTACATACAATTTCTGCAGAGATCCTGCAAATCTGGCAGGGCAGAACTAGCCCAAAGGAAGGCAGAGAAGTGTAATGAATGCTTCTTTTATTCCCTACTGGATATCAGACCTTTCAGAGTTCCTTAGAAAACCACATTTTTAGTTCTCTTTACTGTTTATGGGCCTTTCTTTATACAGATTTAGGGGTTTTTTTCTAACAGGGTCAAGTGGATGAAAGGAAAGCACCTCGTTCCTTTGACTAGCAAAAGCTATCTTTCCTAAAACATTATAAGAATTACTGAATTTGTCAGTCATTGAATGCTGAAGAGAGGTAAAAATAAAGGGAGCACAGAAGAGGCAAAATAAGGCACAATTTTCTTTGACAAAACTTCTGATTGTATTTCTAAATGTAGGTTAAAAAAAAAGGAAAAAATAAAATACATATTCCCCCTCAAAATCATTAGCTCATATGTTCTGCTAGGGATATCTCATTTCCCATTTACATTTGTTAAAATAAGAAACTGGAATTTATTAGAGTACATTTATGATCATTGTGACCTCCAGTCTCCTTGAAATCAAGTGGGGAACTGACAATTATAGTAACAAAGCAGCAGCACTGCTACAAAACTGCAACCTACACATGAACATATGTGAGCACATCCTGATCCAGGACAGAGTTCTACATAAGATGACTTCTAAGGGACACAAACATATAATAGCATAAATGAAACATCAGCTTCCCTGACACTTCCCTGGTATTGAACAATGCTGAAGGAGGTAGCAGCTCCTTTTCTTCCCCTCTCACTCTTGTGCTGTATTGTGACAGGTGACTAAATTGGAGAGGTATGGACTTGAAGGGTGGACCATTTAGTGGATTAGGAATTGGCTGGCTGGACACAGCTCGAGGGTTGTGCTCAATGGCACTACGTTCCAGGCAGAAGCTGGTGATGGAACTCCACAAACATAACAGCTATTTAAATTTATACCTGGAGGAAATCCTCTAGAATAGCTCAGTGCTTACTGGAGTCTTTCAGGACATAGGATAACCAAGTTTCAAGTGCTTCCCCTCTTCTTTGAGAGGTTCATTACTATTGAGTATAGTATTATCTACACTCTGGATAGACAGAAAAAGCAGAACCAGCATTATATGTGACAAGTGAATTCAAAATACAGTACAGCATGATCTGTAGCTAGGTAGTTTATCTACTTCTCTGAAGAGTTTTGTATCTCCTTGAACTAAAGTTTCTGCTTAAAGTACATGCCTGTTTCTCAGTTTTCCAGTAATGGAAGAGTTACTGGGATTATAGGGCATTTTCCCAGTGCTCTTTGCTTGTGAGGTCCTGAAAGCTATTTGTAGTGAAGTTGTAACAAAGCATTGTGAAGATTGGTCAGAGGAGAGGAAAAGTGATATCAATTTGGAGCCCTTACCAAGACAATAATTTGGAAAAATAAAAAATTAAAGGGAAAGAGGCCAGTGACAGAGTCAGTGGCTAACAAGTCCTGTTTGAGCAAAGTACTCTACTAAGGGATGACAATCTGCCCTTGAGTTTTCCAGCTCATTCCACTAATTATAGCAGGGATAAAAGGTCCACCTATATCAGTTTAGATATTTTTGATAGTTTCCAAATGTTAACTAAAATGAATAAGCCTTCATCTGAATAATTAAATTGCTGTGTAATTTGCTAATATTTGCCTGTTCTGATATGTGGGAAGATGTTTAACAACTGGAAGCAAACAGGCAGAAAAACAATGCTGGTACTTGTACCCAATTAGCCTCATTTCAGATACAAGAGAAACTGAGAATAAAAAAAATATTGTAGTCAAGAAAAGTGTGATTAAGGATTTGTATAATTTTTAAATATAATGAACTTGGTAAACCCGTTATGGGTGCAAAATTAAAATACATGTTTAACATTGCTTTGCATGTATTGTTCCATTAGGAGAAAACATTTCAATAGTTCTGTAGAAATAACTATGTTTCAAAAGAAAACTGATAAAAACTACAAAATAGAATTAATTTAAATATTTAGAAAAAAATTACAAACATATTAGGAAAGTGAAAAAACTGTAAATTGTATAGAACCAGACTTTTTACTGTTCCTCCCCTTTTCTAGAAATTTACAATGGCATCCTAATTCCAAAACCTAACAGTCCTGGTCTTCACCTATTGCAGATTGATGATGTCCCATCAATTTAGTATCCTGCAACACTAAGGTATACCAGCTATTAAACCTTTGCTTTACAAGTCTCTATGGGAGGTGAGGCACTGGTGATTAAGTCTCAGCAAATCAAGAAACATGATTGCATATCTAATTTAAGTACAGCTTTAAGAATAACTTCCATCAAAGATAGCTGCACTGTAAGAACTGCATACATATGTTATCAGAGAGTGGCCATCTAAGAGTTGAACCCTTTGTAAATAACTTGGAAAATGAAGAAATACTGATAGGTATTCAAGGAAAATATTATGGATTAATGCAAAGAGAGATAGAAGTATAAAATAACAGCATCATAGCAAATAATAGCAATAGATCAGCAAATGATCTCTCAGTGTTTGGCCCTATCTCTCTATATAAGCATAATCACCAAAAAGCACCAAGCTTTGACCACATTTCAATGTTTTCATTTTAAACCAAGAAAAACCCCAGTTCAGATTTCTGTGTATGGTGTCTCCTTAAGGATTTGCGAGGCTGACAAAGTTAGATGTCCTGAGTTTTTATAATCCTGAATTGACAACTCACACACTCACATGCTTCCAGACATCCACTCACATGCTGACCTGCTCACAAAGCCCCACACTCAACTGAGAGCAGGCATGGATCAAGCTGCTGTGCCATAGATGGATCAGCCTTCCAGGAGCCAGGGCTGTTAACCTCAGAAACATAACTAGCTGTGCTGCTAGACATCCCAATTCAGTCTTCTAGGAGTCAGATGAAGCCAACATAAAAATGCTTTTCTGAAATAAAAACAGGTAATCACTTCAAATGGCATTAACTTTACCTTGGTGAGAATAAAAATGTTGAGATTTGAGCTAGCATTTTTTTGGCAATGATTTATGTGTGCTGCAGGAAGATTTATTGCAGAACTTTTCCTAGTCCACAGTTACTCCATGACACTTTTATCTTTCCCTAAGATGTCAAATGTCATATTTGCATTTTATTTGCATGACTGTTAACCATTGATTCCTCAGGTTTTTTTAAAGATAGAAGGATCATAAATCCTGCCATGCACTCTTTCAGAGGGAAGAAATGAGAGAGACAAGTAGATCTTTCTTTTCCAGGAAAAAAGGGTTGGTTTGGTTGAGTTTGAACTAATTGCTTTTTTTTTTTTAAAATTTATTTCCAAGAACCACTGTTTTAAAATAAATTAATTCATTTTTAGAGGAGAAAAATAATGTATTGACTGATAAAACGTAAGAAGAAATTAACTAAGCAATTAGTTCAACTCAATCATTTGTCCTCCTGACACAAGTCACATTAAACTTTTACCCAATCCCCTTGTTATTTGACTGACTCTCAGAGGTCACTACTTTCCTTGCTTTATTAGACAGAGATCTGGTTCCCATTAAAAGAAGCCAGTGTCTTTTGTGTTCAGATTTTTAAATTATTGTTGAACTTTGCAGCAAAATAAAACTACTCATAGGAAACTTTATTTTTCTTCATTAGTTTTCCAATAGTCAAAATTTCATACTGTTTTTTAAGGTAATATTTATTGTCCTCTTCAGTAGAAGAAAGATATTTTCTATATCTACACAAATTTCTGCAATGGATAACAGAGTTCCATGTTGTTGTATCCTTGATTAATTTACTACCTCAGTTTTAGGGTTCTGATAGAAAGGACTCTTCTTATGTGAGCTTAATTTACTTATTGATCACATTACTATTAAAAATTCATATACTTTGAAGGGAATTAATTCATTTTTCTGGACTGACATACAATTGTATGTTCTGATGAAAAACTTCCAGCAGGATAAGACCTTCTGAGATATCTAAGTTTCCTAAGCAATATAGGGACTTTTGTTAAGATGAAAGACATTTTTGAGCCAAGTAAAAAGTGTTACATAATTTACTATGAACATTCAGACAGAAGAGGCATAATAACTTCACTCTATATGGATTTAATATAAACACCACAAAAATCAGTCATATTTTGTGGGTGCTCCTCTTGTTGTCCCTCAGAGGCTCCCCTGATGGGGGAAAACCTCCTTTTAACAGTTCTGTACCAGGATTGAGAGAAGCATGGGACATTTTTTGGTCTTCAGGTTGCTGTTTATTGTTATCTTATCAGAAGTTTGGCATGCTGTCTGCACCAGACTTAGCATGCAAGAAAGTACAGCAAAAATGGCTACAAAATGTACAATTTCAAGGCCTTTTAAAGCTGTTTTATCCAATTAACTCTTAAAATGTACTTTATTTCTACCTTTCTACCAATAACTAATTCTTTGTCCATGTAACCTCTGCACTGCAGCTTCCTGGGGCCAATCACCCTGTGCCACCTACCCTGCAGAAAATGGAGTGGATGAAGAAGAAAAAGAAGCTCAGACAACACCCAAGATCCTCTATCTTGTCTCCTATCTACTTCCATACTAAAATCCCAAAACTCTAAATTTCTCACCCTGTGACAAACGACACTATTCTCTATTATCTATTTCACACACTTGTAGACTCCAATCCATCCTGAAGTCTTGGAAGCCCTCTCCATGGGCAAAGGTTAAAAGTAGTGTTTCCCTGGGGGTCAGGACCCCTCAGAGCAGGCAGGGAAAGATTCCCTGTGCCCTGGGTTCCAACAATATTTAAATCCTAAAATTATGCAAAAAGTGAAATAATTTTATCTCAAATAAATTGATGAGGAAAGGAAACTGAAATTTAATGCTCCTGGCAAATAAAAAAACCCTCAAGCAAACAAACAAAATTGAAGTAATGATAATTAATGATTGAAAGTTCTCCACTGATAATTTTTTTTTTTTTTCATAAATCCACATTGATTTTTGGTTGTTACGAAAACAACCATGCTGATAGAAATTAGAACAGTACCATCAGTTTTGCTCAGTCTCAATCTATGCCTAAGGATTTGAAAACATTTTAATGTTTTAAATGAATCCCTTTTCTGAATCCCTTTTTTAGGTTATTTATGACACTTGGAAACAGACTGTCAACAAACTGGAGATACACAAATTAAATGTACAAATCAGTTATTTATCAGCTAACCCACACAACTGACAGCTCAGCCTAATGAGTTAGTGTAATATTAATATGCTCACAACCCCTGCTGGGAGACAATGAGTCTTTAATGTTCAGGCAGTGCTCAATCAAGTGAAGACAAGCCACACTCTATGAGGGCTCTTTATGTCAGGCACATCCTCAAGGTTTCTGAGTTACCATTGTCTGGTGCCCTGGGGTTTTATCCTTAAGGTTTTATATCCTTTTATGCAACTATTCTTCTTAAATACTTGATCTGATAACTATTCTCAGTAATTGCAATTCTGTCTCTAATTTTGAAGTTCTCTCTACCTTTAGCTCACACACTTTCTTACAACTTGATAGCAGTTAGAGACCAAGGAGAAGGGTTTGGATCAGGAGCTGGCAGCTTCCTGGGATCTGAGAGCAGCAGGGTCTTAGTGGGGTGGCTGGGCAGCCAGGGCTGGTCCTACCTCCCCAGCCCAAAGCAGAGTCAGACTCCATGTTCACTTTGGGTTCCTTCCAACTCAGAATATTCTGTGCTTCTGTGAAAGTAACTTTTAAAAAAACAAGTTATCTTTCAATTACAAAGCTGGTATTTTTGGTAACATGACAAGATAGTTTTAAAGATAGATAGAGATGACGAGAAATCTCAATTCATTAAATTAAAAAAAAAAAAAAAAGTAGAAAATGTTTTTAAATAGCTTGTGTTTAAAGTTAAGTACAAACACCCCACATATCCCAAAAGATTTTTTGCTTACAGCTTCAATCCCTATGTTTCATATGCTTTTAAATACATTTTCCTCTTTCTTTTGCTGGTGTTTATCTTCACTTTTGAATTCTTCTAATGCCACATTTTGATTTCCCTCCAGCAATAACAATATCTATAATCACTTCAGTGACATTTTCTACCATTTCCCACTTTGAAAGTGTCACAAAATCACTGAAGATTGAAATTTCCAAACAATTTCAATCAACCAGTGAAGAACACCTGCTCATTTTCTTGGTAGGAAAATTGTCATTTAAATAAGAGAAGTGCAGAGTAACATTTAGGAAACCATTATTTACAATGCATTGAAAAATAAATACATAAAATGGGATGTTCTGATGAACCAAAATAATTGTATCTGTGACACCTAAATCAAAGTGTTACATATGGTAGCAACCAGTGTCCAATTATCCATAACTAATTGGTATTGTAATTGTCTTTAATCTGAAACAGACAATTAAACATGTTCTGGACTGTTAACTGGTTCATATTTTAGGTATTCAGCTAATTAGACATTTCCTAAACTATTCATTTTGCACATGACTAATTCATGCACTAAAATCACACCTTAATAGGATGTTTTATTTTTTACTGATCACTTAATGCTAGTGAAAAATTTCCTCAAGAAGTAAAATATAGATACCCCCCTCAAATATAGAAATAAAATTAACTTTTCACTCTCTATATATATAAAGAAAATTAATAACATTTTCTACAGTGAATGGTCTTAAATGGAATTGAATACCCTCTGCTTTCCTTTACATCAGTATCTTTCTTCAGACTTCAAAAGACTTGACAGAAAGGATATATTTTGGAGCATAGAAATTTGTTGTGTTATAAAATATTCTAGCAGCAGTTCTTTTGGACAGAGAGAGAAAAAATACTAGATCCACCATTTGATCATTTGTACACATGGGTTTCTTCTATAGTCTTTCTCTCTCTCTCCCTCTCTCTGTTCCTCCCCTCTCTCTTAATTTTTTTTTTCCCATCTTCATTCTGAACTGTATAGGAAATAGATGGTGTTATGTAAGTTATAAAAGAATTTAGGATTGAAACCATGTTGAAAATGAGCATGCATGTTTGTGAGAAAATAAACATGTCAAATCTGATCATGTCTCAGTAAAAATAATGATTGCATTGCCTTAAATCTGCATAAATGGCAGAGTTTTGACCTTTAAGATCAAAGAAGTTACACAGGGAAGTCTGCTTAAGTATAAAAAGTACTTTAGAAATTTAATTGGAAATACTAAAAAGTACTTTAAGGAGAAAACCAGGTTTTACCGTGGGTGAAGTGGAACCCAAATGACTGTTCAAAGCTAGAACAGAATTTTTGGGAATTGGTTACTCCCTTGCTCTCACAAATCAGCTGCTGTAAAGACTTGGAAGCTCAGAGGTTTTCTGCAATGTCTTCATAAACACCATTAACAATACAGGCAACCTAGCTGCTTTCTATAAAAATGTATGGGTTGTACTGCTGTAATAGGTACCGGCCCAGCTTAGAGCCTTGTGAGTTGAGCCTGGTAGACAACTGAGATCCACACAGATGTTTGCTCACTCCCTGCAGTGGGAGTGGGAAGAGATTTCAAAGGGCAGAAGTGAGAAAACTTGTGCCTTGAGATAATGCAACAAGCAATAATAAATATTTAATAAATGATAGAAAGATGTTCATGCAGCCAAAGAAAATATGGAATTCACTCAGTACTTTATGACCACAGGCAATGTTTAGCCAGTTGCTGGAAAGCAGGTAACAGTTACCTGGGAAGACAAATTTCTTAACTTTGAACATCTCCTACCCCAGAGCTCTAATTATAGAACATGACATCATATGGCATGGAATGTCATAGAATCATGGAATGGTTTGGATTGGAAAGAACCTTAAAGATGATCTATTTTGAGCCCCTTGCCGTGGGCAGGGACACCTTCCCCTAGAGTAAGACGGTCAAAGCTCCGTCCAAACTGGCCTTGAGCACTTCCAGAGATGGGACATCTACAGCTTCTCTGGATAACTCATTCCAGAGTCTCACCACATTCAGGATGAAAAGATGCATCCTAATATCTGATTAAAACCTACCCTCTTTCAGTTTAAAGCCATTTCCTCTTGTCCCATCTCCATGCCCTTGTCAAAAGTTTCTCTCCAGCTTCCTCATAGGAGCACTTTAGTTACTGGAAGGCTTCTGTAAAGTCTGCTCTGAGCCTTTTTTTCTACAGGTTGAACAACCCTAACTCTCTCAGCCTGTCTTCATAGGAGAGGTGCTCCAAACCTCTGATCATCTTCATGACCCCCTCTGGACTCACTCCAACAGATCCATGTCATTCTTAAAGTCTTATATCTGTTTGATTGATATGGGTCAGCTGTGACCCCTCCCAACTTGTGGATCCCCAGCTTACTTCCTAGGATGGGTGCTACATCCTAGAAGAAACAGACATCCTGGACACTGAGTGGTGGATTGACCATGGCTGATGCCAGGTGCCCACCAAAACAACTCTATCATTCCCCCTCCTCAGCTGGGCAGGAGAGAGAAAATATAAATAAAGTCTCATGAGTCAAGAGAAGGACAAGGAGAGGTCACTCACCAGCTACTTGTCATGGGCAAAACAGACTTGACTTGGAGAAGTGATGATAGAATTATCACTCAATTCAGAGTAGAAGAATGAGAAACAAAACCAAATCAAAACACCTTCCCTTCACCCCTCCCTTCTTCCTGGGCTTAACATTACTCCCAGTTTTCTCTACATGTTCCCCACAATGGCTCAGGGAGCAGGGAATGGGGGCTGCAGTCAGTTCATCACACACCATCTCTGCTGCTCTTTCCCTTTTTGGGGACAAATTCCTCCCACTCTTTCCCTGCTCCAATGTGGGGTCTTCCACTGGTTGCAGGTGAATATCTTCCCCACTGTGGACCTTCATAGCTGCAGAGGTGTCCTGGTTTTGCCCAGGACAGGTTTAATTTTTTGCAGTAGCTGGGAGGGGGGCATGGCCAGGACTGTAATGTTATTCCATACCACATTATGTCATTGAAAGGTGGGGAATTCCTTCCAGTCAAGAAAAATATTGGGGGGATGGGGGGAGGCAAGCCAATGTTGTTCATTAACAATTAATTACCCCTTAGGGTCTGGGGTAAGCATATTTGCATGTGAATTACTCTCTCTTTCCTATACTTTCATTATTGATATCATTGCTGTTACTTATCATTACTGTTATTTCATTTTCTTATCTCACTGCTGTTTCTATAAACTGTTTTTATCTCCACTTGTGATCTTTGCCTTTTGTGCTCCAATTCTCAACTCCATCCCACCTCACCACAGGTTGTGGGAGAGAACGAAAGAGACCAATGTACAGTTTTGGAGAGTCGTGGTGGGGGTGCTCAATAGAGGAGTATCATTCCTAAAGCATGACAGAGGCACAGCTGCTTCACCATGGTCTTCACCATGAGCTGCAGGGGAATCTGCTCTGGCTCCTGGATTACCTCCTCCCTCTATTTCTGCACTGACCTTGGTGTCTGCAGAGCTGTTGTTGTCACATGTTCTCACTCCTTTCTCTGGCTGCAGTTCCTGTTGCTTAGGTGGTTTCCCTGCTTTTAATGGTGCTATCCCAAAGGCTCTACCACCATCACTCATGGGCTTGGCTTGGCCAGCATTAGGTCCATCTGGAGGTCCATCTGGAAGTCAGCTGGCACTGGCTCTGTTGGACATAGAGAAACTTATAGCAGCTTCTCACAAAAGCCACCCCTACAGCCCTGCTGCTACTAAACCCAATACACAGTACAATACACAAGCAAACCCAATACACAGTATAAGCACTGTTCAGCAATAAATAAATAAATAAAACATCCCCATATCACCCATACCATTTTTATCACAATTCCAAATCAAGACAAAGAGAATTAATAGTACAAAGAGAATTAATGCTATTACAGAACAAAACAGTCCATAACTTAACTAGAAAAAACTTTCACATCCCTTTTGGAAATACCACCAACATTATGAATATATAACTTTCAAAGCGTTCAAGAAATTTAGAAGCTCCAGCTTCACTGACATTTTTAGAGTGAATTTTCTATTGCCGTAGAAAGTTGGAACTAGAATGGAAAACCAAATAAACATTGAATCTTGATATGCAAACAGTGAGGATACTGTTCATGAGGTTTCTCATAATATATTTTAATATGCAGGTGTTGTTGCATTTAAGGTCCATTTGCTAAGGATTCATTATTGTATCCGTTTGCCTCCATTAGGTATCACTGATAATTTTTCTCCTGATTAGACTACCCAATCCCTCCTGCATTTGCTACTGTGTTGTCATCCCTAAGTGACTTGTGAATTGAACCACTTAAAATAGCCCATTTGCCAAGCAGTTCAGCTAATGATTAGATTTCCTTAGCTTGGCAGTTAAGTTTGTTTATTGCTTTCATTCCTGATGAGATATATTACAACAAAAAAAGGTTCTCATGCATTCCTATAGATCTTCCTGGATGTTCCTTGCGTTCTTCAGGGACTTATGTTCAGGGTAAAAAGTTAACTAATCAGCTCTTATTTTTACTTTATCCTTTTCTGGTTGTTTTGGATAGCATCAGAAAGAAATCAATCTTTGGATTGTGACTGTAACCTAGACATTGGATTATAAACTCACATTTTCAAGTCAGGGACATCAGCTCACTAATGTATGAAGATCGTCACATTTAGACCCAGGAGTACCTTTATTCTTACAATGAAAGAATAGTAAGTTTTGGACATACATTTAAATTAATACCTTGTGAGAAATTAAAAGGCTATGGGTAATGGCTTAAACATTATTGAAAAAGGACCTTGGCCACTGCCAAAATTGTATAAAGAAACTGCAACTAGCAAAGCCTACTCCCCATCTAAATATTCTTCCTGACTGGGACTGGACTGTGAGTCAAGCCACCTAACATGAGCTTGAGATAAGCCTGGTACTATTGTCCAGCTATCTTAAGTCTAAAAAGAGGAATGTATCCACAAGGAAAACCAAACCCAGCAGCTGTCCTGAAAATCAGCTCTGTCTGGGTTTGGGGTGGAGGAGGCCATAGCCCACAGAAAAATAACCTCTTCTGAAGAGCAGCAGAAGGTGGAAGATGATATTCCCTCCATACACAAGTTAATATTTTAGAGATAATGGTTATATACAAGTAAAATAAATTGCAAATCAAACTAAGAGATAATGAACGAGCACGTCTGTGTTCTCTCACAATTTTGCACATTAACACTTCATAAGAACTTTACCTAAAATGTTGCATACTCAAACTATAGAAGACCTATTAAAATTAGGAAGAAGATAGAAATGGAAGATGACTCATACTGCTTGAATGGTTCCTAACTAACCAGAAAATTTTTTCCTGTTAATTGGCACAGAGGTTTTTACAACTTCAACACAGTGAACAGAATGGAAGTGCAATTTTGAATGAAAAATGGAATACTGAAAAAAATTATTTTTTGTTTAATAACTCAGTTTATTTAATATTTTATGGAATTGAATAGGGACAAGGTCTAACTCACTGCCTGATGAGCATTCAAGTTATTTAAAGCCTTAGAAATCAAGGACACAAATTTTGATATTTTTTTTAGACTGCCAAGACATACCTCTATCTTTTTGTTACATTAATTCTCCTGAAAATGGATTAATTTTCTGCTCTTGTTTCAAACTTTAAGATTAAGAAGAATCATCAGGGAATTTTAATATCCACTGTAGACAGTGAAAAATTATTAACTTTTAATATGTTTATTGTATAAACAAGAACATTAACTCTGAAACTGTCAAAGATTCTGTCTGCTACTCATTACTCAACATTTTCTTTGGGTTACTGCAGCTGTAAACATTTTCATTATATTTTTAAATCATGATCAGCTTGTTGTGATGCTTTAAATGCATTGTTTTGGGAACCAAATCATATTGAAACAGATCTCTAAGAAATGGGCCATAAAAAGAGGAAAAGATTAGTAAGACGCTATCTTGGACAACTACGATTTTAAAGTTGTCTTTCACTTAATATGATTTTTACCAAAAAATGAAATATTATAACAGAAACAGTGTGGCCAGTAGGACCAGGGCAGTGATTGTTCCCTGTACTCTGCCATGATTTAAAAAAAAAGTCACTTCTAGAAATTCCTACTGAGAGACTTTGGAAATGGCAAAATATATGGGTTTATGTTTTTAATCTTGTTCTGCTGCTTAGACTCTGTTTGTTTTTAAATTAGAAATTTTATAATAAGGGTGGGGTCACACCTTGAGTGCTGTGTCCAGTTCTGGCCCCTCACTACAAGAAAGACACTGGGGGGCTGGAGTGAGTCCAGAGAAGGGCAATGGAGCTGGGGAAGAGGTTGGAGGACAAGTCCTGTGAGGAGCAGCTGTGGGAGGTGGGGTTGTTTCATCTGGAGAAAAGGAGTCACCATCCCTGGAAGTGTTCAAGAAATGACTGGACATGGCACTTGGTACTGTAGTTTAGTTGGCATGGTGTGTTCGGTCAAAGGTTAAACTTGATGATCTTGGAGGTATTTTCCAGCCTTAATGACTCTACAATTCTATGATTCTATGACAGCCATTCTGCTTTTTTTGCCCTTTTGTTGGCAGAAATAAAAGCTAACAAAAGAGTGAGAAAAAAATCATAAAGGAACATGCGTTACCCTTTTTCCTTTAGTGCAGCAATAAGTACTGCTTTTCACTGAAGGCTTTTGTGAAAGTTGTTGAATATATAGAATGAATATTCAAAACTTCTGTGTATTCTATTCCATTAATTATTCTCTGCTCTTAAATATTTTCTTTCTTTTCTTTATCTGTGGCTAATATTGTCATGGAAGACAGAGGCCATATAGCAGGAAGACTATGTCATTTGCCAAGGATGCATGATTTGGGGATTCAACATTGTTGACCCTGTGGAGGAAGAAGGTAAAGCTAAGGATCCCACTTTCTGAACCAATATTCGAAATACTAAATTAAACTTCTTGTGGAAAGAATTAATTCTTATATTTCTATGGCTGCATCAGATTTTTACAGAAATATGGCCTTATTGAAATCTATATTATAAAAAGCTCTATTTTCCCCAGAGAGAAATTGTCCTTATACCTTGGTTGGTGTCCTAGTTCCATTTTTAACCAGAAAGGGTTGATGTGCCTTGTTCCCTTCATCATGTCTTAGACTATGATAAAAAAATGCTATTTTGTTGATATGTCTTGAAATATGTCATATTAATATTTATATTATAAAATTAAGAAACACTAAAATTGTAAACAAAAAAATAAATAAGAATTTTTATCTGCAAATACTAAAGAAAACCATTTGAACTCTTACTAGGTTTAAGAATGTTGTATCTATTTCATTTCACAAGAGCCACTTTTTTTACATATGTAAACATTAATATTCAGCCATGAAAGTTTAGACATACTGTGCATATCTGTGCACCTGTACACATTTTCATTTTTGACATTTATAAGCAGGCATTTATATATAACACCACTTTGAAAATGAACAACTTCATGATAATTTTCCCATTAATTTTGGCAGGATCAAGTTAACTTGCCTAAGGAAGATTCATATCTAAATTACACAGAGAAGCTTCACTAAGTAATATTGCAAGATAACAAAAAATCCAAGATAACAGAAATGAAATTGAGTTCAGCATGTGAACAGAGGTCCTGACAGCTCTTCACTTTTTTTTGGTGACTATCAGGAAAGAGTAAGTTGCAAAAGTCAGTGACTGTTTAGTCAACACTGATTTACAGGGACCTGCTGACCTAAGCAGATGAAGTGGATGCTAACAAAATATTTAAATTTTTTTCAAGAGGAAATAGTCTATTTATTTTTAGACCTCCTGCAAAAATATAAAAAAAAAATATGAAGGAAAATGGTTTGGTATTAGACCACAACAAGATCATTATCAGTAAAGTAGCTCAGGTCAAAAAAGTTGTTAAAAAGGCAGTTAGTTATTGTGGCTGAAAGAGTGGAGGGAAGCACTACTGCTGTGAAATGAGAGAAAGATGGTGCAGTAGCACCTGCACAGATGATGAAAGGAAACAAACAAAGCAAGGAAAAGAAAAGAAAGAGCCACTCTGTACAATCAGATGACGGCATGGATACATTATCATGAGATCAAACAGCAGAAGGAGAACAAGACATATTAAAAAACATTATTGAGACATGTCCTCAAAGCAAACAGACTTGTGAAAACTACCTGATAGGACAGAAAAGGAAAGGTTTACTTATGAGCAGATAGAATGTCTTGTCTTTCATTTTGAGTTCAACCACTGAGGACTGTAATTTATTCTGTGCTTAAAGCAGGAATGCTTACTTTGACAGCACCTGTAAATGACAGTGTTGCTAACCTACAGCTTTTTGTGCACTACCAGAGGTTATGATTTGAATGAAAAGTCAGTACCTTGGAGGGGAAGTATCTTCCAATATGTCTTCATCATTTGCAGAATGCTCTTTTCATATGGAGTAGAAGTAAACTTAAAAGCACAAAGACAACTTTGCTTTCTTTTCTGTCCAACTGTTCATAAAGTTAATGAAGGTAATGCGAAGGAAGAAGGAGCTATTCTTTGGACTGACAAGCTGAGGAAAGCCTGCAAGGTCTTAGTATTAAACATCAGATGTCTGGAAATTATAGCAAACCATAGAATTTCTGTGTTTATACAGCAGTTTTTTTCAGTCCCACTACACACAAAGCTACTTGATGCCCAGTTTATAGCACCAGCAGACCCTGTGAAACACCAAACAAAAATTAGAAAAAAAACCATGTCCTTAATTTTATTTACTTCAGTTATTTCCCAGTGAGTATGGTATCAACCACTTTATTTAAAGACTGAAAAATGTCTCAGATGGGTTTTTGCTGGGGGGAATGTAGGGGCAGAATTCAGCAGTTTTCATCAGATTAAACAGTTTTACTGCCTCGTCTATACCAAAAGCAGTGAAGATCAATAGGTGGCTGAGCCACTGAATCTAGAGAGCAAAGACTAGCACATGATATAAAACAGACTGTGAACTCACAGCACACTATTTCAGAAGGAAGCAGTATGCAATGAATTCCATAAAAAACCAACCCAAAAACAAAACCAAAGATTTCATAACTTTTATTCTATATACCTGACTTACAGGTCTTTATGTAACCACTCTGAACTCCAAACTTTTCAGTTGCAAACAAATCACACACACACATATATAGATATGAGTGTATTTTTTCAGCATAGCATGAGCAGTATGCAACAAAAACTAGAATAACCAGACTGATGATCCTCTATCTTTCACAGTATTAATAAGAATGAAAATTGAACTGGTCATGAGTAAATACACCATGACCAGATTGAGTTCAGAACTCCATATATCCCATAAAACTCTAGATTCCACTTTTTTTGGGTGCTGGGTTGCATGCCAATTAACTGTAGGCATCTATTGGAGCAACATAAGGCTACAGATACATTGAAGGGCAGATGTTGCTCTTCAGAGTGCCTTCCAGCCTGCTCTCTGAAGTGACTTTTGACATAACACAAAATCACAGACTCATAGAATGATTGAGGATGGAAAGCATCTCAGAAGGTAAGCCAGTCCAAATCACTGCTCAGAGGAGGGACAACTATGGTAGGATCCTGGAATGGTGTCCAATTAGTTTTTTAACATCTCCAAGGATTGAGATTCCACAGAATCATTAAGCAACCTGTTCCAGTGTTCAAACATAATTTGTACCCATTCACTGTTATCCTGAATCACTGAAACACTGACCCAAGAGTGCTCAATAGTCTCAATTATTGCTTCTCATCAGGTATTTATACACATCAATAAGGTTCCCTCAAGCCTTCTTTCCTCCACCTGCACATTCCCACGTCTCTCAGGATCTCTGTGTATGAGGTGCTCCTGTCCCATTGCAGTATTCATAGCCCTTGTATGGGCTTTAGTGATTCCAGGTGTCTCTGATAGTGTGCAGCCTGGAACTGGTCCCATCACTTCTGAGTATCACAGCGGTGCTGAGTAGAGATGAAGAATTACCTTCCTCACACTGTGGCACTGGCTGCAGCACTGGAACATCCCCTAATGGTCACAGGGATTTTGCAGTCAGCATGCCACCAGAACAGACCCCTCTGTCATCAGAACAGACCCCCTCATCTGGGGGTGCCAGAGAATGGGAAAAACTCCAGAGTTCCTCAACAGAGACGTGCAGTGCCTCATCTACCAAATGTCTTACCTTCCTCTAAGGAGAGAATGTCTGTCCTAAACTTAGGCTAATTGAATTGCAGCTAAAAAATGTCTAAAACAGACTAGTCAGTCTCTGTCTAAAACCAACTAGTCTCTGACCCATTTCTACCAGTTCATGGTAGAAAAATAAAAATCACACATATTTTTTTACCAAAAAAAAAAAAAAAATTTCTGTTATTATTTTTAATTAATAATGTTCACTGTGCTTTTTATGATAAAGCTGTATCCAGCATATTCCTTTCAATAATTGTATTCTTTTTAGAAACACATATTGAAACAATTAATTGTGAATATTTGTGATGTTATGTCACTTACTTAGTTCCACATTATCAGTTGAATTTGTATTGCAATTTTTAAGGAAAAAAAAGAATAAGAAAAGAATAATAAAGAAGCTAGTACAGCTACGCATGACTTAAATTTCTATACTTTATAAAGAACAGATTGTAATTTAAGCTCTATTTACATAATAATTCTTAGAGATGAAAGAGGATTTGTTTCAAGTATTTAGATCACTTCGAAATTATTTTATTTTGATTTGGTTTGATTTGTTTGGTACAGAAATATACAAAACAAAAATTCACTCATGTGCAGGATTCAAAGGCAGAAAAGCTATGTTTATATTACCTAGACCTCACAACTAAAGGCATTAGGTAACACAGAATTTAAGCCCAAGAGCTTAGACTGCTTGCATTTCAAAGTCGTGAGCTTGAATATTATGTGTGAGGCAGAGTGATGGGATTAGAGGCAGCGTTCACCCACCTGTAACCACAGTTCAAATTGTACTTCTGCAGTGCACGGAAGGAAAGGCATGACTGCTCCCAAAGCTGACATCTTGACAGACACAGCAACAGAAACTTTGATATTTCCATTAGGTCTTAAATTTCACACTCAGTAATGAAAACAATGTGTCAGCACTTTTAAATGTTCACAAAGCCACGCACCATTACCGCTTTCCCTAACACAATTGCTTCAAAAACTTCAAATCTCACAGCCCCCTCACAGGAATACAAGACTCTCACCTTCAAAACACTTTGAGCAATATTATCTAATACAAAACCCCAAAAATAAGTCTAAGAGGCAAACCTTTTTGAGGATAGGACAATGATGTTTTGGGGTTTTTTTTGGTTTTTTGGTTTTTTTTTTTTTTTTTCTGTTGCAGGTGGGTACAGTATTCCTACACTTTGGGGAAAATTAAAATTTTGTTTGAAAAACTCTGAAATTATACATTCAATTAACTCAAGTCCCCAGAGACAATTACACACACAGTAACTATTGATGGTGGCTCACATGAGTTTCTGTCTCTCACCATGTCCTAATGAGGATAAGTTATTCTAATAAGTGTCAGGTTAGAACAAGCTTCCCAAAATTACTCTCTATGATGAAGTGAAATACAAATTTTAAATAGGGTTTACTTCTACTTGGCATGCAAGAACTACAGCAATCAGAAATTCAGTATAAAGTAGAAAAAGCACCATGTTATTTTCAAAAGTTCATGAATCTTTTACTTTAAATAAGACTATAAATATTCCATATAAATTCTTTCATTTAAACATGACTTGATATTTGCTCAAGTGTCAGCTATGTATAAAATAAAGAAGTTTGGTGGAGAGGAAACTCACACACACTGGACATCAATGTAATTTTAAACTAAGATCCATTCCTTCAAAAAAAAAAAAACTATAGCACAAATAACTGATCCAAATTAAACTTGAGATTTGGTTCTTTTTTGGTCTCTCTTTTAGGAAAACATATTTAACACAAAACAAGTGTAAATATCTGATTCAGTATCGTGTGAATAAGGATTTTGTGACTGAGGACTGTGCATTTTATACGAAAGAACAATGAGGTTTAGCTGGGGGTTAATGTTTATGAAACCTGCTAATGTCACTTGAAATATAAAAAGATGCATGTTTCCAGGACAGTAGATTTTGACAAAATATATGGAATGAAATAATTCAATTATTCAACAATTATGTTGTCTGCATGGTAAATTTTAAGACATAAATCAAAATTCAACTAGGTCCTTTTGCACTGCCTCTAGAACAAAAAGTATTTGCCTTGTTTAAAAGATAAATTCTGTCTTAGAAAATAGTTAGATTTTGTGGGCACAAAAACCAGGTGAAACTAATAGTTATAGAAAAACATTATTAGTTAAGTATATTAATTTTAAAAACTAAACTGTTCTAGATGAGTTTTCTCTAAATCTAGTATTATCTCCTTTGACAACAAGTTTTTAACATATTTTTAACACAGCACTTCAAAATGTTTAATATTTCCAGTT
Source organism: Urocynchramus pylzowi (assembly GCA_013397555.1). NCBI lineage: Eukaryota > Metazoa > Chordata > Aves > Passeriformes > Fringillidae > Urocynchramus > Urocynchramus pylzowi. The sequence continues at coordinate 780,474 of VZRH01005782.1, forward strand.
CCAAAATATTGCTTTCCTAGGAAGATCAGTAAGTTTCTGAAGATGAAATACAGCTTGTGGTTCATTCTCTTAACATTAGCATATAAATCTTAAAAATAGAAAAAAAAAAAAAAAAAAAGAGGCCTGCATGAAACACCGTAAATCAAGTTGCCTGATTTCTACATTACAAGGCATGCCACAAAATGCAACATAACATAAAGGAATTTCTATTACAGAGAAATATAGAAAGTATTAATTTAGATAAATGTCAAAAAGTTCTCAGCATTAATTGCTTGAAGTTGTTGGGAAGCTGACAGGGTAGTAATAATGGAAGCATTTTTGTATCTTATCAAAAAATGCCTGGATTAATTTAAGGTGTCAGCTAGGTGCAAATCTGTTGCTACCAACAGAATAGAATCTGTTTCATGGAAAAGCTTGATACAAAGTGAGGACAAAACTGTATTATTCATACAAAAAATTATTATAAAAAGCAAGTATAGGATCTCTACATATATGTCTCAGCTACTTCAACATAATTAAAAATCAGAAAGATGTAAGCATATGTTAAATATTTCACAGTAACCTCTTTTGAAACTTTCATAAAATAAAGTGAATACTTTTTCATTGTTACTTAAAAAAAAGAATAAATCTGAAGGTGAAATATTTCTGCTACCAAAGTTTAGTAACTTTATATAGTCTATATAACAAAGCAGAGAGCACATGGAGAACTAAAAGAACGAGAAATTGAAACTTATGGAGTGTGAGTAAAAATAATTAGAAGTAAAGAGAGCATAAAGAAAGCTGTGCTCTAAAGATTTCTACAATTGAAAGTTTTCTATATTGAGTTTTCTATATTGAGTACAATTGAGTTTTCTATATTGTCTGTGGTGATTAGTATAGGCTGCTGCAAAGTTTGTACAGTACATATCACAGCTTCATCAGCTGCAGCATCTCTTGAAAATGCTGTTCTGCACAACACCTGTTAGTTAGTGTAGGTAGTTAGAGAAAACCTGAAAGAAAATGCAGCAGGTGCACTAAATAGTAGACATTTCTGTATTTTCATTGATTAATGACTCAGTTTAACATCACCTTTAAAACCATCTTTACTATTTTTATTCATTTAGTATAAAAATAGTACTTGTATGAGATTTGTGAGAAATGAAGCAATGCAATGAACATATTCAATGCACCTGGAGGGAAAAAAAAAAAAAAAAAACCACCAACAAAAAAGGTTATGCTGTAACTAAAGATCAGAAATGGTTTTTTTAACAAGGAATAGTTATTTGAAGTCTTATTTTTTCTGAATGTTCCCTAGCTCACAAGTGGGTTTTTGCTAGCAATAAATTAGCTTAATATTTTTGAAAGAAATTCTTAAGACCTTTCCAGATATCTCTTTTCCACTCAGAAAAAGATTAGACTCAGATTTTAATTTGCTTTTCTGATTTCCAGATATATAGGTACAATCCTTGCTAAAACAGCTTACCCTCAGGACCAGAGAGTGCTCTTTGGTGCTGTTTTATTTATTAGCACAGGTGAAGCCCTTGGTTTCACTTTCAGTAACTATCTGGAGCACATCACACATGAGGAGAGGCCAGGAGAACTTAGGAGCCTTAAAGAAGGATAATGGGAGGTCTCTCTGCTATCTACCAAGCCAGACTCTCCTCACAATGGCAAGACAAGAAACAACCAACATATTGGTCCAGTATGAGGACTGGCCTTGCTTAAAGGTGGAGTTTTTGGCCTCTTGAGTCTCCCCAAACCTACATGAGTCTGTCATTCTGTGGATTAATATGCATATATCCTGTATGGATATGGACAGATGTTCACCTGAAAATAAACTTCTAAAAGAAATTAAGCAACTAAAAGCCCAATGATACCTTTCTTAGGAAAGGTTTGAATCTTTAGAAAATTATATTAATTGCTTGAGTATTGCACAAGCCTTTTGACAAGGGCTGGAATATTAACAATGGCAGTATTTTAGAAATTTCCTGAAAAGAAAGGACGAATTGGTTTAAAAACATGACTAAAACTAAAGTAAACAAGACTATGGAGGAACTAGATTTTCTTTTCATTCAATTTCTCATTTAATTCCTGGCTTTAGGAATAAACTTTAAAACCAGTTATAATTAAGATACTCAGAAAAGGTATTCTAGGAGTTGCAATTAGGACAATAAGCTATTTACTCTACATTACTTGAAGGACTTCCTCCAAGGATAACTTTAGATTAACATTTTCTGTAGGGAAAGTAGAAAGTGAATGTCACAATTTGAGCAGGTTATTGATATGAAAAAGAAACCACAGTAGATACAGTGAACTTTAGGCAAACCTGTGAAGACACAATAGTAAGCTATTCAGGAAATGAAGTGCTCTTATATTCTCATCATCCTTTAGACTTCAAAGAAAGTAGAAATAAAAAAGACAAAGCATTAAATCCTGAGAGGCCAAATGAAAGCTTAGTAATACCTTTTTTTTCTAAGGCAGCATTAAATCAGAATGATGAAACAAATAGATGGAAGAATCAACTAGTAGATAGGACAAGTGTTTTCAGTAAAACATCACCAGGCACATGAAGGACAGGAAAGTCATTGGAAGTAGTCAGTATGGAGTCACAATGGGGAAGTCATGCTTGATCACCTGTTCGTGTCCCAGGTGTGATAGCTGCAGTGCACTAAGCCTCTCACATTACAGCAGCAGTTAAAAACAACAAAAGTAGCCCTGAAATAGATTAAACAATTCATTTTGCCTTTATTTCCCTCATATGCAAATCATTGCCAACCTACCTGACTCCCCTTTTGTTTATTCTTCACCCTTGCCTAACCATACCAAGCTCTGAAATCCCCTCCCAACCACTTAGATGCATATCCCACCTTAACCAGACTTTGATGTTCCCTAAAATGAAAAGTCACAAGTAAATTCCTTATGAACTGCATATTTAATTCATCAAGTCATAGAAAACTGGAGAGTAAATTACAGAGAAAATAGAGACAAAAAGAAGGGGATCAAGAGAGTGTGATGGATAATATGGAGAAAACAAACAAAAGCTGATTATGAAAAAGAAAAAGGATAGTTGGGGCTGGAAGGGAGAGGGAGGGAAGTGGAAGTGAACTGTTTGTTAATTTCATTTTTTCAGCAATGTCAAGATGATCAGCATAAACCTGGCGGTTTTGAGGAATCCTCAGCCTCTCTCAGGGATTCAGGAGCTCTAGGAATTTTTTAATCTAACCTTTCCAGATCAAAGGGTTCTTGAACAACTTTGTTCCCATGCTTGTTGGTGCATTCACCTACCTTGTCTTCCTTATGACTCTATCAACAAAACCATCAGGACTGACAGTTGACCCCCTTGCCACAGCTGACCCCTTACCACTTTTCCTGACTATTTTTCTACTTCCAGAGAGCTCTAAACAGAGCCTCATCCTTCTGCCCTCTCCTAACAACCAAACCTGACAGCCTGTCTCTGCCCAGCTTCTCAGGTCAACCCCCTTTCACGACCAAGATGTCTTCAATGTCTCTGTGAAAGAAGCACATCAGACAGGATATGTTAATCCCTCTAATTGTCTTTTCTTTGTTATTACAAACCACTTTATATGAGCAGGGATCCAGAGTCTTATCTCAAGTCCATCTGGAAAAGGGCAACTCTTCACGTTAGTGGAAGAGCTCTGTATCAGGTTGCCATAGTATTGCTGTGCTGTGGCCTATCAATAATTCAGCCAGGTCTGTTCTCTGTGCCTTGGTATGATCACACATGGATTACTGCTGTAGAAGTGGATCTACATGGAGTACACCCTGAAGTCCATAACCCCAGTAATCCAATATAAGTGTTGTGTCCTGTGAAAACTTTGAGATGAATAATGGAAATCCCCCTCTTCTGATTTAAATTTACTTGTTTCCCTTCCAAAACCTATTTTTCCTACCTAATGACCTAGATCAAGAGACAGCTTCATCCAGAATGCCAGATGGAGAACACATTCTTCTTCACTATCCTGCTAAATCACATCTAGATTGAGCCTTTACCTTCAGCCTAGATTCCTGCACTGTTTAACTCTATTTATGTGGATATTATGGGCATGGATGAAGACATATAAGAGGAAAGGGCAACTAAAGGACTTCAATAGAACTGTACTAAGTTACAGATTGTCTCCACACTGTCTCAACAGCTTTACTCAGATACCACATCCATGGAGGTAGAACTTAGTACATCTCTCTTCAACTCCATCTTAGTGTATCTCAGCTGGCCACATTTGAGGTTTGGATCTGTCTAGAGCTGTTTTAGAATAAGCAGCTTCTCATGTAACCTATAACTGAACTTGAGAGCATGATCTTCTGCCAGGTATGTCAAAAACTTCAGTCTGCTGGACACATTCTGCCCATGCTTATTGCACACTGTCAGGAAAAGGTTCCATCATCTATTATACTTTTGTTACAGTTGCCAAATAAGATGGTTATTAGCCTTTATAGAAAGATAACAATAAAGTTCATTTTGGTTTTTGGTGAGCTATTCTGCTTTAAGAGCCTCTCAAATTTTTAAGGCTGTATTTATACTAGAAAATATAACAGTGTCAGAGAACATTCCTGAGCATGGGAGTATGTTCTTTTAACACTTCATTTCTGTGTAATCTTTTCCTTTAAGGATTTTTCCTTGTGTTCTTTCACAGCATGGACAAACTCAAACTTTTGGTACACCAAAAGTTTAAAAGGTCTATAGTTTCTGACTTTCATATCATAAATTCGAAATTTATATCCTCAAAACCCTTTGTTTTGAGGGTGTTTTGATATTCAACCCAACTATCATTTCTTCCTGTGTAGACCACCAGGCACACAATTTTATTCTTCATGCTAATTTACCTACATCAGGATTAAAAGGATTCTTCCTCCTTTAATATTTTGTCTGCAGGGCACAATCCAAAGGAATTCTTCAAAATTTTTACTATGTCAAATACTGCATTGCAGGGAGAAAGAGGTACTGATAATTTCCCAGGACTTGCTTAGTGCTGAGTGCTTAGAGCAATCTTAGTTATGATTAACAACTCTGTTTCTCCTCAAGTGAAAGAACTTTTGACCTCTGACCCTAAATGTCTAATTTGACCACTTTAATCAGTACACTCTTGGGTGTGAAGGGGAAAAGGAACACTAACTCTCCATTGTGTTTTGGGGCTTGCAGGCAAAAAAAATCCCCAACTGACATGACTAATCTGCCCATCTTTGAGTAATTTCTGTCATGAATCCAAATGAAAAAATGTATGTTCCTCAGGCCAAAGCTAAGATGCTTAAGCATTACTCTTGCCTTAGTATTTCCTACTGTTTAGTTCAGCTGGCTCTACTCAGCTTGCTGAGCTCTGTGGAAATTACATGCAAAATCTTACAGCTCTCATTTTTTCATGGATTGTAGGTACACGACTTGTTGCTGAAGCTTCTGTCAAGAAACAAACATTCCTGTAAGTTAAACACTGAAAAACTGAGCCCAAATTCCTTAGTGGATTAGGCTCCAAGCTTATTCGCACTTCTATATACTTCTACATATTACATATATCCATAATTTGGTATAATTATAATTTTATATATATTAAAAAATTATAACTCCCTAGGAGGATCTGCTAATTCCTCATATCATACATATATAACCAATTTCTGATAACTAATCACTAGGCATATGTATAGGCATATCATAACCATTTTTTGATTTTTTTTAGTGAGGTTCAGACTATAATCCTGTGCTCTTTGGTGGAAACCATTTTGTGTTTGAAACTGTCATCAATAAGGTTTTGAAACTGTAATACTGCTTTACTCTAAAAAAATATAAAGGCCTTTGGATTGAATCCCTCAAGCATGTAAGATGTCCCTGCATATGGCAGGGACTAGATGATCTTTAAGGGACCTTCCAACCCAGGCCCTCCTATTGTTTTATGATTGCTTTCTTGTTTTCTTTTTGTGCATTACAGATGCATGCTTAAAAGCAATTTATTTGACTTATTTAAATGCAATATCCTGCAGAAGACCTTCTTCTTTCACCTTTTGACCCCAGCTCTCTCAAGCATTGAGCCATATGATGTCAAGGTCCTGTGGTTTAGAGTTAGCAATCCTGCTGGAGCAGGCAGCAGTGTATTTAATGCAGTTTATTGGATTTTAAAATTAAATGCAGCTTTAAAAAAAAAATTCCATTTTGAGTAAATCATACCAGTTGTTATGCTTTGATACTGTTTATGAACTCACTGCTGCTACAAAGATAGTAGATGCCAGCTGGAAAACGAGTATGTTCATTCTTTACAGATTCAATTGAAAGTGGCTCTTATATAACTGTATCCTCAACACCCAGAAAATATCTCTTTTCTAGAAATGATTTCTGTAGAATCTGAAATTAGATATACTATGCTGTGTTTTCCAATAGATCATAAGGGGAAATAATTTTAAAAAGCTGTCACTGCAATTTGGCAATAGTGAAAAGAACAATAGCTCATTTGTTTAGCATATTTAGACTCCTGCTTGTGAAAGAGGTAAAAATCATGACTCCCTGTCAGATAGAGCCTCAATATCTGCTCTGATAGTGTCAGTGATTACAGTTTACAGCTTAGGATAGTCAGATCATTGTGAGAGATGGGAACTTCTAACCCCTCTTTATAAGATATCATTACCAGAAGGATGGATTGTGAGGATGAGAAAGGCAGCAAGGACATGCACATATCTGAGTTTTTTCTGAAAGTGAACCACACTCATATACTATCACTGATTCCCAAAGGAATAATGGGTAGAATATTCTTGAAGACTGACTCTTTGTTAACCTGCCAGCAAGTAAATAAATTCATTTTTTTTAACATGAATACACACTAAAATATTTTTTTAATGTTCAGAATTTCATATATTGATTCTGAAAACAGTAACATATATGGCTAACTTTATGTATAAAAACATTTTAAAAAGCATTTTTATTTCATTCAAAGTATGTACATTTGAAGAACTAGCTCTCAGGTGTCAAAATTGGAAATACCTCTAGCTCCATGTGATCCATCAATTCCGCGGGTAGGATGCAGGCTTGTGGGAGAATAAACCAGTTATTTTTTATAAAACAAGCAAAAAGCTGAAGTCCCATTTTAAAATCTGAATCTGTAACATAACAGGAGGTAAATCCCACCTCACTAGAGAGTGCCTGAATTTTTTTCCCAAGTTACAAAATACTTGAGAACATAAAATGACAAGATTAAGATTCTGTTGAAACATTATGTAATGAAAAATCAGTATCTGAGATTTAAAAGCATAAAAGGAAATAGAAGGAACAAAGTTGATAAGTTGATAAGAAGAGGTCACACAATAGATGAAAATCTAAAATTAAATATTTAATTAGAACTCTGATTTTGTTTTCAAGGTAGGTGGCATTGCACAGGCTATATTACAGTCTTTTATATTTGTTTCTTTTTTTTTTTTTT
>VZRH01005782.1:787900-808066 GCA_013397555.1 Urocynchramus pylzowi
TTTTTTTTTTTTTTTTCCCCAAAGAGAATACTGTTTATTTTTAACAGGCCACTTTAATATTAATACAAGTGTAATAGGATCAGAACTGAAAATCAGCTAAAGATGGTAAATTTTACATTATTGGGAAAATTACAATTTCTTTTTGTATTGTAAAAACATTTATTTTTAACAATTTACCTACATTAATCAAAAAAGTACATCATATTTAATAATTTTACAAATTCTTCATAAAAAATATATCTCTGTACAAAAAGTTCTTTTGCACCTACTTCATGTCACAGCAGCATGTAGTGAAATGGCAGAATGGAATAGTGGGAATGAAAATTAGATTGACTTGGTCATTATGCGGGCGTTCTCCCCAGTCCCCCCGCCCCCACCCTCCCACTTTTTTTTTTATGTTTTTAATAACAACTTTTTTTGTTTACAAAATATTTTACACAAGAAAAAAAATTATTGCAGCTAGCCTGGAGAAAGGCAAGATGTGTGATACAAGCAGCAGTTTTTAACAGCTTTGAAGCACATAACCTGTTTTTTAAAAAAAATATAGCATGTATTATTAGCCTGTCATAATGATCTGGTCAACGCTGGGGGAAAAGTCTTCTGCATTTATATGAAAAAAAACCAGATTTCCTGGCTGCCATTACCCAGCCACTGCACATCATCTTAAGAGCCTCACTCTGAAGAAGCACCATGTCTAAGTGCATGCATGCATACACAGCCCTCTGTATAATAACTTCAGGAGAAGGAGATCCAACCTGAACAGAAGACTCAAACACAGCAGGGAAGGAGAGCAATTTGAAAGGTGTGGGTAGAACTCATTAAACTGCAATACTTTAGTTTGACTTGGGTTCCAGTGTGAAGCTCCTGTTTAATCAACACTCCAAGCAAGCTTCTTAGGATAATTTGGTAGTGTGTTCCTTTCGAGCGTCCCTGATCAAAGAGCACTCACTCAGGCTAAGAAATCGTTACATTACCTCCCAAAATGTACCACTGAATAATGGATTAATGGAATCTGGGCGCTCTAATACAAAAGACAAAACCATTTAACTATTCTCTTTTATCCTGCAGCACCAATTCCACCAATTCCTTGGTGGTCATAGTGAGACAGGGCACTGAAGCATACACTGTAATGACAGGACTAAAACTCATCAATAAAAGCTATGTATTTTCTTTTCAAAACTCCATTTTTGTTTCTGTCATTGCCACTACAGAAAGACTTTTAATGCAGTAATGTCAATTTTTAACACCTGTTAAAAAAACTTTACTCAGACAATATCCTCCTTCCTGGTCCACTGTTCCTACAGAAGCTCTTCATTTGCCAAGCAACTTCCTCTATGTGGGGGAGGATCAGGACAACTTTTATCTGATGACTGTTCTTTCTCAGAAAATGTGAAGGGCTCTGAAATGGGACAGCTAAATGAAACTTACTGCACAATAACTTCAGAAAAAAAAAAAACAACAAAAAAGAAAGCAAAAAACTACAAACAAAATTAACAAGGAACTGACTGGAAAGGATTATTTATTAAATTTTCTTCTGAGCAAGAGTTTCTTGCTCATATGAAGAACATAACAGCTGCAGGCCCTACAATTATTATGTATTATATTGCTGGTATTTTTCATCTAACAGATGTAGTTGTTAAGCTGACCAAGGGTTACCTTTGAAATTTTTGTTGCATTCTGCAACATTAGCTGAAAAACCTGTTGCTGGGCTTCTATTACCTTTTTGTTTTGTGTATAACAGCCAGACCTACACACATATGGAGTTCAGAAAAAAACTTTTCAACAGGTTTAGATGGCAATAGGACAATAGGACATTTTGAAATTCAGAAAACTAAACCAAAAAAAACAGCATCAAAAAACCAGCCCATAATTAGAAGAAAAGCAAAACAACTTTCCTGATTTTTGAACTCCATGTGTATGAATAAAAGAAGATTTTGCTTCATTATGTACTATGATTTCCTAATTTTAAAACTCAATTTAATTAATCTGCCCAATGGCATTTTTGTTTGTTTATTTTCATTCAATAAAACCTCTAATTCTATGCAAAAATTAATGATTACTCAACCTTTATACGTATAAATGTCTCTGTCAAACTGTGTAAGTACAAAAGCAGTAAGCAGTGTGTTTAAAAAAAAATTAAAATATACAGAAAGCAAAGATAGTTGAATTTTTCTCTTTGTTCAACGTAGAAACTGAATGACCACTTTTTATGGACAATTTGCCCTGGGTTTTTCTATGCTACTGTAATGAGTTTTAGTTCTATTTAACATCAGAAAATGATGTCATATTAAAGGAAAAATGGAAAAAATGCAAAAGGGAAGACTGTATTATGAGCACAGGCTCACAGGCTTTATGAGCTATCTAAAATAAATTACTATTCACATTTGTACATGGCAAGCAGCAATAGCTGCTAACCCCCCTGCTGTTAAATAGTATGATACTGACAGTGGTGACTGATGACTGATTTCAGAAGAAAACAATAGTGGCAATGAAAATTTCTTAGAAATGGGCTCTTGTTCTGGCTGAAAGTCTCCAGTGACTTGTAATCATGTTTACAATGAAATTTAGTCGAAAATTGTCAAAAGAAACATTATCCTCTATAGCACAAGATTTTAGCTGGTGCTAAACATGGGGTCACTTTAATACTCCAAGTAAATTTATTGTGGAATGTTTTGCTTGGCAAAGAGTGAGTGAATGTCTATATACAATGGACAGTGTGTAGAAACCCTGTATTTTTTTACCAGCATCTTACTCAGTCAGCCATTACACCCTAGTGCAAAAAAAAATTGTGCATTAATATTTTGCGATATTAATGGCTGAATGGGGAATTGGCAAAACTGCCCTATGAATAAAATATACTGTGAGTTTTCCTAATCCTAGCAAAATTTCAATGGTAAAGCTTTTGCAAGTGTATGCAACCTCAAGGAAGGCTGTCTCCTCCTTCAAGAGAGCTTTATTTCTTCAGAATATTCCCGGGGATAATCTGTGGTGCTATCATTTGTCACAGTACTCAAGGGATTTATCCAAGTGCCCAGAAGAACACATTGAAAGGCATTCAGCCGCATACAAATATGAGAGTCTGAGGCATTAAATATGACAAATTGGCATGACTTGGCAGTCTTCCTTAAAGTGTGCCTTGGTTTGAAGCAGATGCAGCCAGGCATTTTGATCCAACTTTAAGATGAAAAAATATTCTTTGTCTGATCCCCCGAAGACTGACACGTTTTTACCAGAAAATTTAGCTGCATGTAGGCTGACAGAAGATGTTAAAGATTACAGCAGCAAAGCCAAGAGAAGGGAAACTGGTATATGGCACCAAAGGAATTACTGCTTGTCCATCAGAGGTATGGCTATGAATCAGTCATATTGGGCACTGAAGGCTATACCACTGTACAAACTGTGTTCAGAGTCGTATCAAACCTCACAGCCTTTGCCTCTGTGGGTTTTAAGTTTGTGTCATACATGGGATTTTCAAATGAAGCTTGTCCATTGCTGTTTTCATGTCCAGCATATCCATTGTACTGTACTTTTGGTCTTGTTCTGGGGGAAAAAAAAAGACAAGAAATTATCATTAGAAATAATAAACACTCTAATTTCCCCTCTGTCTACATACAAAAGCAAGTGCCCAGAATATCTTGCACTGCTAGTGGTAGTAACCTCCAGGTAAGTGTCTGCAATTCCAGTTATTCCAGGTAGATCTCCCACAGCATATCTTTCTACCTCCATACCAACAATAAACACTGCTAAATACCTTTGTCCAAACTCCTGTAATCAGATTGATCAAATCCTGACTGATACTCACATAAGTCTTGACAATTCAGCATCAAATGATACTGAAACTAACCAATCTTTTATTTTTGATAGTGTTTTCCCACCATGAAAGATTTATCAAAATTTCAAGAATTTCAAAAATTTCAAGAATTTTGCTTTATGCAAAGCTCTGTTAGGACATATTAAGCCAATAATTAAATGAAAATAAACCAGAATTGTGCAGATTTTCCAATATATCTAGCAAAGTGATATCCCATGATATTATATATTAATATTTTAAACTTAAATATCTTAGTATCTAGAAGTATCTAAATAAATATAATAAGTTCAGTACATTGTTTTATACATGTAATTGTAATAAGGTAAGAAAGGATATAAAATATGTAAAATGTAAGTGCTTGGTGTTTAATAAAATAATTCATAATCTCATTATATAACTTCAGAAAAAGGGTTCCTGACATCAAATTCTTCTTATAAAATTATTCTGTTTTGGATAGCAGATAGGGAAAGCTATCACTGCAAGTTAACACTAATGGAAATTGAAAACATGGAAATAATTCTGTTACTAATAAATATGTTTTTATGCCTATTTTAATTTTATAACTACTAAACAATCTTAGAAGTTAACTAGTACCTTTCCTAAGTACAAGTAATTAAATATATTTCAATTTTGCTCAGAAAAATTGGGATGCAGTCTTCATTCCTGAAGTAATCCCTGTCAGGCAGATAAAAGGTACAACTGTGTAAAAAAGATTTAACAACTGGTTCTAATTAGATGATGTTTGTGTGAGATAGACACTACAGAAACATCCATAAAATTGTACCCTGAGACCTTCAAATTCTCTGTTAGAGAGAGCCTCTAGGGGTATAACTACCATTGCATCATTTTGAAAGTTTCATGTTGCTATTCTGATCATTAATGTAATTTCAAGAATGACCCTTCAAAACTTATAGATTCTGTTCTCTTTCCATTGGAACATCCTTTCTTTTGAAAAGAATAAAGTTTGACCTAAAATTAGTTTACCTCACTCATCAACTTGTTAAATTTTTGATGGCAATATGACACTGATATCCCCTCTAATACCTGAAGTTTAATGTAAGTAATTCACTGAAAATAGAAGAAAGGGAAAAATATTCTTTGCAATATTAAGTTATGAGAAACATCTCCTATCTCAAATATAATGCATTTAAATTAGGCAGAACTGCAATGCTGCAACAGCCAAGCCATTAACAGAGGGATTATAGCTGCTTGTCTAAAGAATGAGTTGTATCTCTCTTAAATATGTACGGCTGATGTAGGGCATTAAAAATTTTACAGGATAAACTACAAAATGTATCCCTATGTCACAAAATAATTTTTTTTATGAGTTTGGCTCCTCTTTCTAAGCAATATTCCCTTTTCATTCCATCTCTTCTCCAGATCCAAATGCCTGTGCATTCATGATGCTCTCAAAGCTCCCCCCACCACTGCAGAACAGGAGCTGTCTGGAAATGTAGACCTGTAGGCATCAGAAAAGCGTCTTACAATATCAAGTTTGAAGACATAGTTGACAGCTCTTCCTGAGCAGTTTTTGTCAACAAAAGGCTATACTACATTTCAGGACGTGGATCATTTTAACTGCAGTTCCCAAGTTCAAGCCCCATGGCACTTTGTTTTCCCAAATCACCTAATGCTGAGGTGGGCAGACAATTTACTGCATCGTAGGGCACTGGTGGACCTCAGATTGTCTGCGTGATTTCTTGCAATCACAAAATACTCTTGGTATCATGATTATAGAGCAAAAGTTTAAAAAGCATGTTCCTATTATATACTATTTTGCAAATAGTTCTCAGAATGAACAAATTTTCAGAAGATACATAGATATCAGCCTTCAAACCAGATTTCAGACCATATTGTTGGATTTATTCTATTATTTAGTGACATATAAAAGTTTCATATGACCTGAAGTTGTGCCAATTCTTATAGCAATCACTAGCTGACTCAGCACATACTACAAGTAGTCACATTATGGGCTGTTCCCTCATGGGACTTATGGATTTTTCAGCTGGTATAATTAATTCCAATTAGCTTTTTGAAAGAAGCAGCATACATTCAATTTAATAAAGCATTAAAATGAAAAAATAGAACATGTGACCTCAGATTTCAATCTGATTCAGCCTAACGAACCAAGAAGGTTGAAAGGTCTTTATTCCTTAACAGAGCAACTCATTTTTCAAAATGTACACCATTAAGAACTGCCCTGCACTGAACTCCTTCATGGGAATACCTAGAAATATTTGTCTTTCTAGAGCAAAGAAGTTCTTAAAAGCTTTTAGCACTGTGTTCTCTAGTTACCTATCAAAATCAAACCAAAAAGCTTATTAAATTATTGATAATAAATAACATTTACAATACCTGTGTTTGTAGAGGTAAAATGCAAACCCTGATAATATTAGAGCAAAGAATGGTACCAGGATGGCAGCTGCAACTGAACTGCTGTTTGTACCATAATAGTGATTTGAAAGGTCTGTGTCTGTACTTAAAGGACCTGAAATGAAACAAAAGGGGCAGAAATAAAATTTCCACATTATCTACAGGGAGAAATAAAATCTCCTGTTATCTAGGTAATTATGTTCTTTTTATTCAACAGTTAAAGAAGATGATGTCTTGACCAAATAATTCTATTTAAAAACTTGAAATAAATAGCATACAGAATATTAGTATAAACATTGTTAATACCACTTCATGATATATCAATAACTATCAAAATTATTTGAAAATAGTATTCAGCAAGTAAAATAATTATGATTATTGACATAATAATCTGATGATGACTCAATTTAATAAAGTTTAGCCATATAACTTCTAAAAAACAAATTAATTCTGCAAAAGTACTGTATGCTGGCAATCTTAATAATTCAGCTTGGAAACAACAAGCAATGCAAGACTACAACAAACAAGAACAAGGAAAGAAAAACGGAGGTGACTGCAATAAAACAGTGGTTCTGCTCGGCTCAGTAGCCCTTCCAAGTCTGCACCTGTGTCCATGTCCCTCCAGCAGCTGTGGATAGAACTGTGCAGAGAGTGCAAACACAATGGCCTGTGGCACGGCCTCGCTGGGCTCCTGTTGTGGACAGGAAGACAACTTGGACTGTAAAGCATTTTGCAGAACACATTTTTTCATCAGTATAAAGAGACACACTGCTAAATTGCTTAAATAGCTGACCACCTTGGTAATTCAAATTGTGAAGGATGAAAGACAATTTAATGGTGAAAAATACAGAAAATTTTGTAGGAAAAAAAAAAGATTTTTGAGATGCAACTCCATTTTGCCAGTTTGAACTCACAGCTCTTCAGAAAGCAATATAGGTCCCATTCAAGAAAGAAAGACCAGGACAGAGGGAATGTACAGAGAGGATCAGGCTTGGACAAATATCTGTGCTTGATATTCTGGGGTATTATTGCTATTGAAAGTAGAGAAGAACAGGAGACACTGCTGTTTACCCCTCAGAAATGCTCCAAATCACCAGTACAGAGTGTTTCAAACCCCACAACTCCCTCATTGATAGCAGCAGCATCAATCAGTCATTTTAGGACTCTAGTGCAAACCAGTTACACTGGCAGTAACTAGCAGAGACACGGCCACTATGCGAATGTCATACTAAATTGAGTCTACTAAATCATCTAAATAAGTTCAAAAACTGAGAAAACAAAAAAACAGAGAAAAAAGTAATAATTCTCCTATAATCCCAGGAAGTGTTCAAGGTCAGATTGGATGGGGCACTGGCAATCTGATCTAGTGAATAGTATCCCTGCCCATGGCAGACGGTTTAAAACTAAATTATCTTTAAGGTCTCTTCCAATCCAAACCATTCTACTATTCTATGATTTCTTGCAGTTCAGGTTCTATGGAAAAGACAAATGAGATAAGATTTTTTTTTTTCTGTGAGATATCTTTAAACCATAGATGTTTCAACTGTCAATATTAAAATACCTTTTGCACATTTAATTTAAAAATATGAAATTTTAGGAAGTAACTAAGTTGCCTTTAAAATTAAGCCAACCTCCCTAGGAATTTCAGTATTGCTGCATTTGATCACTTAAAATATGACAAAATATTGCACTATAATCTTTTTCACTGTCTTAATCTCCTGTCACGTTTTAGACTTCTCTACATATTTCTTCATAACTGGTGAAGGAAAAACCTTTTCAAATTAATAAACCTATTATTGTGGTAGATGGGATCATGTTATGAGCTTCATCACACTACTCTTAACATTAAACTGTTTTAGAATACAACCATTTTATAAAAATCTTGGGATTTAGTAATCCAGTACTTGTCCCAGAACTCAAGCTGTGGAAATACACTTGGTGTAAATTTATGTATTTGTATTACATTGTACATGTACTGGACATCCTCCAACTTATCTAAATTAAAGACAGACAAACTATGGTAGGTCAAACAGTTAACAGAAGTTTTAGAAGTACTGATTTAAATGTTTTTCATTGGTTAGAAGAAGTGACAGACTCTAAAAAAACCCAATCGAACAAACACATTCAGTTATTACTTTCTTCACCCTTTACCACCACAATCTCCAGCTGTTTTTCCAATTATTTGGAGTAATTAATAAAAAAATAAGGAAATTATCAAATGCATTGAAGTCAATTTACACCAACAAAAAAATGGAATTAATATTCAAACTCTTATACAAATTTCAAATAGAAATATCTGTGATCAATGATATCTTCACTTATATCTCAAAGCTATCATCATGCCACATATGATAGATACCTTTTAATGTACAAGCAGAAAAGTTATAAAATTCATAAAAAAAATCTTTTTGGTTTATTTATTTAATTTTTAAAAAGTATTGTGTAGCTCAAGATTTAAAATCAGGCACAAATTTACACTTAAAGAGTTTATTTTAAGTTTATGTTGGATAATCGATTCACATTTAATAGTTTACACAAGACTTCTAGTGGAGGTTATCACATATTCTATATCTCTACAGTTTTTGAAGAACCACACTTGAGGTAATGAAATTTGAAACTTTTGACTGAAGTTTACAAGCTTTAAAAGAAGATTTTCAACCTGGAGTCAACCAGGTTCAGATTCTGCATTGCACGTGCTTTTCTTAGGAAAAGAACCTTCATTGCAGTTTTTCATAATCTGACTTTTAGTCATGTATGAGACTCAGTATAATTTCAACATAGTCTGGTCTACTTAGTATAATAATTTTCACATCTGTTTGTGGTTAAAAATATCCTGATGTGAACTTTGTCATTCTTCTGACAGCCTTATCATGATAAGAAATGGAAAGCATATTGTACTGCCCAAACTAAGGCAGTATTTGCTGCCACATCTCAAAACAGAAAAGTGGAAATACCTAAATATACACACAAACACACACGCAAAATATATGCAAAAGATAATTTGATTTACTCTTCATTAAAACAGCCATACTTTGTCACTGGGAAATGTGTTATTTAAAAGAGGGATATTCAGTAAGATTATAAATGTTTTCGGGGGTTTTTTAACAGTTAACATAATAACAGGGCTTCAGCCTCCTAAAACAGCAGCAGTCAAGTGAATTCAAATTTTGATAACACACAATGAATTCATTAATGTACAAGCTGTGTACTTTTATTCTTGAGGTGATTGAAAAGTATTGTCATTTATACTAATAAAAAATAATATTTTTTTAAAGAAAATACTGTGCAACCTGATCTCATGGTGGCAATCTCCCTTCTGACCCAAGCCATTTCATGATTCTGTGATTAAGAACATTTTCTTATCATTGTGTGGATATATCACATGCATTTCTCCTTTGTCTCCTAGCTCGGGGTTTCAGTTGACTGGCATCTGTACATCATGGCTCAGTTTTACTAAGAGAAATGCTGTTCAAGTCAGAGAAAATGTGACAGTAAAAGCCATGCAAGATGAAGAAAAGTAAAATTACATGCCTAAGAGTAATTTCTAAGACAAGGATGGTTAGCAGGTCAAGGATTTAAGAGAAAAAAATACCAACGCATAAGGAAAAATCAGCAGCTTCCAAGGAGCAACATAAATTGGAGCTTCTTCACCTGACTGAACCTGCTGGACAGCAAAGACTGTGGATAGGTGCCTCATTGGGTGTAGATGTGTGTTGCCAAACACTTTCATAGCTCATTACTCCAGATACCTGTTTGTGCTTTAGCTAACACACAAAGTTCTGTACTCTGGAGCTTTCAGTACCCTCTTTAGATGTAGAGTTTTCTTGTGAATGATGAAGTTGTGTGAAATGATCTGGAGCGGAAGGATGATTTATAGAGTGAAATTTAAAATTCACATCTCATGATATTCAACACTTTTAAGACTTAATTAATTTCTAGTAATGGATGTGTATTCCACAGCCATTGATCTAATATAACACAGATGCAAATTAATTATTCATATTTCATTTTTTTTGTTAATATGTTATGTCAATCTAGACAAGTCAAAAAGTACTTAGAGGAAAGAAAAGAAGTGGATCATTGTATTTCTCCTGAGGAAAAAAATACAGGAAAATGATAATTTTGTGAAGAAGGTTTCTCTTCTCACAAAGCCACCTTTTTACACAATTTTAAAAGAAGTGCCCAGACTGGAATGAAGAAGATTTTAGAATAAACATCTTCTAGAAATTTAGCGTTGAGGCATAGGCACTCAGCAATTGCTGAAACTGAACTTAGCCACAGACTTGCAGCCTTTAAAAACCAAGTTGCTATAACCTAACAGACAACAAGCCCTCAGAAATTAGATTACTGGGCAAAGGGGTTAAATAATTTGGTGTCACAACTTGGGCCTTTTAAGAAGGCTCAGGTATAGTTCTCTAAACAGACTTATAACAGATTTCTTTGTCCTTTGGGTTGTTTTCTAAGGTTACAACCAAAATTGCTTATGAGAGAAGATAAAAAGTACTAAGGAAGAAAGGTTCTTTCTCTTTTCATGTCATTAAGTTTGAAGACTGTGCATAGTCAGTTGTTTGAGCACAGTTCTAATAATGCCAGCATTGTGGGTTTGATTGAGTTATGAGTCATTAATTTAAGAGCTGGACATGATTTTACTTGTGGGTCCCTTCCAACTCAGAATATTCTGTGATTCTGTGATACTCACTGAGACCAGTCTTTTTCTAGCATTGTGTTATAGAAAATTATTCATAAAATATATTGGTCTTTCCCACTTAACCACGTAGTTCTCCATAAATGCTGTCTTTGAAATATGCTTGCAGATGGAGACTTTCATATTGCTTTATGTATGCACCAGTTTATGTATACTTTTGGCTTACTGTAAAGGCAGCAAATAATTTAACTTAAAAACCAGAAATATGTTAAGTCTTCAGACAGAGGATATATGAGATCATCATCCCAGCAAAAATATTCATGAACAGAATAGCTTTAAAAAACAAAGCAAATTACCCTTGAATATAAGAGAGTATTGACAAATATGACCTGTATTGGATGGAAATTTGCTGTTTCCTTTTAGCTGTTAATTATTCAATAGAGAATAAGCAATTTATAGAAAAACAGTGCCTATTTAGCAATCTTGTAAAAGAGATGGTGTCTGCATTTGCAGCAAGATCTCTACCAAGATGTCAAAGCTGAAGATGAGAGGTCCTCAGTCCAGGAATGCAGGATTAACTTGGACACCCCAGCTCCTTACTAGCCTTATACAAACTGATCTCTTATATCACAGCTCTTACATCCAAAGGGTAATATGGACAATGTTTTCCACAACTGTAGAATACATCCACTAGAGAATTCTCTTACTGTTTAACTTTCTGCTTATTCTTCAATTACCACTATGAGTTATTAATTCCACATAGAATCAAACTTTTATTTTAGCTAGCTGGCAAACCATGGATATATTTTTTGATCTTGCTTAAGAAAATAGCAAATACAAATATATATCCTCCCCAAACAAAAACAAGAAACCACATTCTCATTGTTTCAAGATACCAAAGGCTGCTTAACAGACAGATGTTTGAACAAATTTACAGTATGATAGCTAAAATCAGAAAGCAAAAGCAGCTTAGATATTACAGTAGGAAAGATTACATGAAAGTAGAGGCAGACATATAATCTGTCCCACACAAGAGTTTACTCTGAAGATTGAATTTGTATTTGGCTTCAATAATTGGCAGTTCTTAGGCTGGGACTCTGAAAAGATGGGTTTCTGACCCTAGTCACTAAACATTCTTAACAATTTAAGAGATGAGAAAATCCACAGCATAACTGCTCTTACAGTACTTAATAGAGCAAAGAAGTACAAGAGAGATGCAACAGCACTCTAAAGAGCACTGGGTACAGCACCAATGAAGCTAATAGAAACTTGGCAGTTTATAAAATGTGCATACAGTCTGCCATAGATATATTGGCTAGGCTGTCTCCTCTTCCTAGACCAGTACTTTTCTGTGTATATATAGTGCTTTGACCACTTTGCAGTAGATCCAGGATCAGGAAATGCAGATGCCTACACTTGATATTTGCAAAAAAAAAAAAAATTATGAGTGAATATTTCATAAGTAAATACTTTAGTTTTTATGATGAAACTATCTTATGAGTAAAATAACTACTCATATACCAGTTGCTAGAGCACTTGAGCCCATAGCTGTAATGCATACCTGAGACACTCATTTAATACTTTTGACAGTGAAGTAAAATTCTGTCCAAATAGACATACATTCTGAAAACATCCACCAACAACAAAATGATACTGTCAAAATTAGGGTTGATTCTGTCCTTTCAATTTCTTATATGATTCTGACTACAATTTATATATTTAAGCAGGAAATGTGTTTGCATTGCATGATAGCCTTGGTACTTTCAAAAAGAAATGCAAGTGCTTGCAATGGCATTCTCTTTAAGAGCATCCTGGTTTTTTTAGGTTGCTACACTAGAAAACCTGTGATAGTAATGTGTTAAGCAAAGTTAAATTAGGATCTGAACTGTATATTTCAAATATGCATACTTGGTTATGTTTTGTAATAGCAGCAGTGTAAAATAAACATGCCTACTTTACCTAAATAGCTGAGTAATTCTTTCAATTCATTCTTGCAAGACCCCAAAAGATGATACATATAAAAGACCTATGGAAGCATGTACCTTGTCTTTGGAGCATAAATTTTCCAAAGTCTTTTCCATGTATATCACCTTGATAAGTAAAAACTCCTCTTTCAAGCCCTGAGGACACCTAGAATAAATTGAAACAGAAAAAAGGATTCCCGAAATTAATAAATAAAATTTAGCCATTTTTTCTGATTCAGACTAGATAACATGGAGCACAGATTTTCACTTTTAGCCTTTAAAATAGTAGCAACTTTTCTATGCTTATACAACATTTATTGTGTCAAATATTTTATTTTATTTATTTGCAACAGTATTAAACAAAGTTTCACAATAACACCTGGAATGATTTAAAATATCTAATATATATTGCTAGGTCTTAAAATTCTTGAAATGCCATACTCATAATTGAATTAGTATGCAGATATAGAAGCTTGCTGAATTGTCAGATTTAAAACTATTTCCCATAGAAAGTATCATGAGGCAGAAAGAAAAAATGCAAAAAATAAAACAACACCATTTTCCTTCAAGATTAGGTGTACTTTTACTACAGTGAACTATTTATCAAACCAAAAATGGACAATATTACTAAAGGTAGAATTCCCACTCCCATCTAAGGAAACAAGGCAAAACCATGGCAAAACCTGCTGATTCCTTCCTTCTTCCCTTTCATAAACTAAAATTTCTAATCAGGGTACAGTAGATAGAAGTTTGTATACATATTTTTTAAAGAGAATGGTAATCCAATCTCCACACTGACATCCAGAGTGCTGGACTACATATTTGTAAGACAAAAAAATTTGATACAATTACATAGATAATCACAAATTACTTCAGAATTTAATCTCAGCCATCTTTATCCATGGCAACCTGGGTACTTACATAACCATCTAGTGCCCAGTTGTCGTTTTCATACTTGCTTACAAAAATGTCACTTGGTCCTTTAATTT
The DNA here is from genome assembly GCA_013397555.1 of Urocynchramus pylzowi. Lineage (NCBI taxonomy): Eukaryota > Metazoa > Chordata > Aves > Passeriformes > Fringillidae > Urocynchramus > Urocynchramus pylzowi. The sequence continues at coordinate 801,683 of VZRH01005782.1, forward strand.
GAAAAGCTTTCAAGAGCAAATGGGCTTCTTCCTTCTTGTAAACACCTATTAAAATAAAGGAGGCAAGACATACCTTTTAAACCAATTTTCAACCAGTTTGTTCAAATATCCCTTAAAATGTAATTATATTGCTTTAGAACTAAAAGAGTTTGTAGAAAACATTCTGTAATAAAAGAATTTCATAATGTAAAAAACCCTCAAGATTTAAAGCACTTTAATGGCTGGATCTTATTTAACTGATCTTTTGCCTCAACATACTTGATAAGTGTATGCAAAGATAGGTTTGCATTGTTTAATTTTATACAGAATAGGACAAGAGCAGCTGTGTTTTTACACAGTATTTCAGGAATTCTGAATACAGATAGAACTCCTTTCCTGGAATTTCCTTGACCTGGAAAAAATGGATTTTACTGACATCACAACAGTATATTGATAAAGTAGATATCAGTAGCGCAGTAAAAGAAAATTCCTGTTTGGTGACCAACTACTGCAGTTCTCTCTGAACTCTTGACCTTAAAAGATAGTGATAGCTGATAATGTTCTTTCTAATGGAACTGTGATGAAAGGCTAATTCTGAACTTTGGTTAGATTTGCAAAAAGGAATGCATGATGTTGATTATAAGGTATGCATAATTTACGATGTTATTTAATTATCTGTGCCTATATTATGCTATGCCATTATTAATAACACATTGTTTTAAGGTACATATTAATCAACTAATTGAGATTTCCAGCTTTACAATTCTTGATATGCCTATATACACGTTGTCTGCCACTTCAGTATTTCCCGTGAGTTCAACACACCAATGCTATCCAACAGTCTGAGTTGAATAAACCCTACCTCAATATCTATTTGAAATATAATGGCTTAAATAGATGGGTGACTGCACATGAAGTGACAGAAGTCTGTGCAGACCATTTTGTTAAAACCTTTCCTTTTGCAAAACAAAATTAGTTTTAGCAAAAAAAATAAAGTTTTTGTTTCATTTTCCATTTGAATGAAAACACATCAAAACTGATCATATTAAAAAAAAGAGATAAAACTACAAGAACGTCTTCAACAGCAAATCCTGAACCTACCTGATAGTTTGAGCTGTATGTTGGATGCCTCAATAAATGTGGCATTCACTTTGCTGCTTGTAGTATTGAACCAATCAACAGTGAGAGTAGCAGGCTGTCTTTTTCCTAAATATTCATAAAACCCTTTCCACAGTGAATTTATAAAAAACACATCTGAAGGAACTAAACAAAAGTGGGGGGGAAAGAAACAAAGGAAGAAGTAAATCACAATGAAATAACAATCTTTCTAGCCATACTTATGTTCGTAATTTTTTTAGACAATCAATCCACTGTTCTAACAAGGTATTATAGCAAAAATTTGAAAAACAATACAGACAATAAATCTAATAACCTTTCCACATAATTGCCTATAATATACTACACCTGTCCCTCATGGTATATGTTCTCAAATAACCTCACACTTTATAGCTTGTGTGATTCAGTGAATGTCCTCACGACTATGAAAAACAATGGACTCTCCCCCTAAGCCCTGTACCTTTAAGGTATGAGGGGGAAAAAAAAAAAAATCTGAAATCAGAGATTCCTGGAAGGAAACACTGTCTCAGGCCATCCCTTTTGTTGGGGTCCCTTTTGTTTCATGGATCTATTGAAGCAGAACTGTGTGATTTTGAATTGAGTATCAAATGAATATTCAACTGAATTGACTGAATTTCTGGTACAGTTTTATCAGTAATTTTTAGACTTCAAAGCTTTTTTCCACACAATATTACTGCACCTATGAACAGCGAAGTTTTCAAAGAATGAAACTGGTTTTTTATTTAAAATAAACTGTCATTTCTCAGCAACTGCAGTTAGAACTATCTGAAGTACAAATCCTAAAAAATGAAGCATGGATTATTGTAAGAAGTATATGCATTTGGATTATTTATTTGATGTGATTGGTATCTTTACACAGAAAAAAATTCATTCAGGTATTGGTTAAATTGTTTAACTAATCAAATCATATCTTGACAAAGTGACAGCCCTAGGAAGTATTAAAATTCACCCTTACTATCCATGACCACTACAAATAATACTTTCTAAATAACTAAAGACTGGCATTAGAAGTGTTTCCACATCTTCTAATTAAATTCTTAAATTAAATAATTACTTTATTTTTTGCATTTTGTCAAACTCTGAGCACATATAAAGGCAGCTGTCTTTACTGAAGGAAATTTAACAGTGCAGGTATTCTCTGTATCCATTTTTAAAAATTACATGGATATTTCCTCATCTACCTATCACTTATTGAAAAAAAAAGAAACCCAGGGCAATAATACTTGACATTCAAGACATTTGAAAATTAGAGAGCTGATCAGCTGTTGACTAAAGGATAAATAACTTCTTCCATGTCTTTTGACTTTAAGTTGTGTAAAAGTCACAGGCAAATGTTCAAGCTCAGTGTGGAATGATTTGCAAACATCATCAGCATGTTATTGTTTCTATCATTGGATTCTAAAGGAGCAGAGACCTATTAAATGGCTTTGAATGTAAAGGCTTTGAATAACTCAAAGTGTTCCATTTCCAAAGTAAAAGTCAGTGGGTCTTTACATAAGGTTACCTCAACTTACTACCAAAAATCTGTATCATTACATTTCAATCAGTATGTCACAATCCTTGGAATTTGTATAATTTCTGCAAATACATGGATTCTGTAAAGGGTCTTTCAGGCTTTTCTTCCTATGCATTTCTCATTTTTTGCTACAATAGTGACATAACTAAATTTGAAACTTGGTATTCTAAAAAGAAATATTACAATTATTTTTGTCCTTTTTTTAATCAAAATTGTGTGTCTGACATATTCCCCTGGAGGTGAACAGCTAGCATTAGTGGCATGAACCAGAGAGGTACTATGTAAGACTTTTATAAAGGACTCCATATTTTCACCACATTGCAGCATCCTCAGTACATAGTTTGTCTAACAACTCTATCAATAATAGCTGTTAAGCTTTGCAAAATAGTACCACTGATTCAGAATTTACAGAGTTTGCATTTGCAGATGAACAGAATCAGTAGGAGGGAAAAATTGTATTACTGCTTCCCCAGCCACATTTTTTTAAACGTTAAAATGCAAGTGCTGCAGTCACCAGGGATGCTGCTTTGGAGAGGCTCTGAGAGGATTGTGCTGAACACTTACAAAGTCCCACCCCCTGTGGGCAAATGCAAAATGAGTAGAATGAACTGGCTATTAGTATTCCAATACTGCACTGACTGCACTGATTGTTCTCAGGACATGACAATTGGGAAAATCCATGGCTACTCATTAAAACAGCTTCCTAACTATTATTTTGAAGACTATACAGAGCAGTGAGAACAGTGGAAACCAAACAGTAATATAGTTCTTAATTCTCACATGGATATTGTAAGAATTCTTTAGTTGCAAATATACTGACTTATACTCAGTCATGTAAAAATGTTTACTATTGCTTATGAAGACATTAACTGCCAAAAAAAACTAAACAAAAAACCAAACAAAAAAACCCCCCAAAAATCAAATAAATATAACTTGCATTCAGTTGTCTAAAGGCGAAAAACCAGAACATGAATCTATTCTGTTATGGAAACTTTAGTTTACCAATATTAACTTAGTTCTCTTCGAAATACAGATAGCAGCAAATCAAATGGTATCAAAAGTCAACATAACAACATAAAGAAAGCATTTCAAAATACCTAATGTTCTGTAGCATAGAGAATTAACAATTTTAAAACACATAATAATAATGCAGAGCTATTTTTTGAAAACCACTTAAAACTTTTTCTTCTTAATTACTGTCATTTGTTACAGTTTCACTTTTCTGTTTACTATTATTGGCACTTTTAATAACAGCATTTAATTTTTTTTAATATCTTTTAAATAGTACTTATAAAAACTAGTTATAAAGGACATGATATTGTGTGAATTGATACTGACACTGCATAGTGAATATATTTGAAAAATAGGTCTACATTTTAATTTGGCATTGAAACTGCAAAACCTGTGTGGTAGCAGATTGATGCATACCTTAGGTGTTTGGTGAGGTGAAGCCTCCAAAAAATGAAGACTGTATATAAATTATAATGAATGAACACTATATTCTGCTTTATTGTGAGTCTGTAGAAGTAATGCGTTTCAGAAGAACTCATTTATGGATTCACCTGACACACTCACTAATAAACTCTCCAGGAAGGTTAATTATTAGCAGAAATACCTTTTTATCCCATCTACTCTACAGAGTCCTTCTGTGAATTGCCATGAGTGTGAACCATTAATCTTATTTTCCCTGCAGCTTTGCTAAAAATCAAAATATAGAATTGCAAGCTCATTTATTTGTAGACAACTCTGCTTATTGTTGAATAAGTTAATAAACAAAATTAGGACTTTCATTTTCTGAATGAGGATTTCTCAGATACATTTGTCTATTTTGTCACTGGCAGGAGGAATAGGTTAACTGCATACATGTTCATGAGGTGGCATAGAAAAGTAACAGTAATGTTTGCCTGCCTTGCCACCTGTCTGCTGGTCCACACTGTTTTGGAAACCTTATCTTGGAGTACATGGAGAGTTTATGTGAAATGATGGCCAAGAATATTTCCAAAGCTGGTTTTGGGGTGGGGTTTTTTAGACTTCTTACAACACTTGCAATGTGAAGGGCAGAACTTTGACTGAAACTAATCCCTGCAATTATAGTATACACGCATTATTATAAGGCTCTCCATTATAGCAATCTCTCTGATATAAAACTACATCAAATCTGAGGTTTGTGTAAAGAAACTTCTTTTGTCTGAGAAGAGATTTTGTGCAATTCACAAAATTGGCACCATAGAAATTTTGAAAAATTTCTTTGTGAAAGAATTTCCTTGACTAGGTTTCACATGTCACCTGTTATTATGAAAGACCTCAACATTTATATTCCTTGGAAATTAGTAACAAATACTTCACTAAAATATTGGAAATAGTTTTATTATCCATAACAATCTTGGGTGTAAATAAATTTAATTTATTTAGATCTAAAGCTCTTCTTGTATACAAACCTGGAGTTTTAGTTATTGTTTCATTAACTTCTCTCACTCCTTTACCTACAAGTAAAAAGACAAATTATCATTTTCATGAACATATTTGTGTAGTTTTGTAGTTTTTTAATAAAAAGTTAAGACAATACCTGTTGGATGCAATCATTTTTTATCCAATAGAGTCACTTTTAAAACAGAAATAACTTGTCTTGAATACTTTGCATGTTTAAACCTATCCACTTGCACAAAAATATCCGAAAATAATTTAGGTAAATAACACTTTTACTGAGGTAAGTTGTCTGGCTAGCTAAGTATCTCATACATTTAGGGCTAAAATGTTTATATCAGTCCCAATGCTATAAAAGAGAGCCTTATAGAGGGGAAAAATACTATATCTAATTATGAATAATAATATTTTAAATCTAGTAAAAATTGTGTTAGGAAAAACTGATGCATCAGTGACACAAATCAGCAAGAGCCAGATAGCTGGATTCATATAACAGGATCAGATATCATGGGAAAGGGTCACAATTTTTGAATTAAAAAGGGGCAGTTTGCTATATTTCTGGTACACTAAGCAAAGTTATGTCCATTGATCCTGATCAAGTTCTGGACTCATCATTTGGCACATTAGAAAGTGTCCCATTGGAAGACTTGGTCTTGCATATTGGGTTTTTTTTTTTCACTTTAGGAGCAGAAATTCACTAATTAGACTGATCACGTGCTAAGAAAGCACAAAAAGTGTAGGACACTCAATGAGAATTGTACCTAAAGACTGTAACCCAATGTTATAGAAATATTTACTGCATTTTATATTCAATAAATAAAATAACAATAAAAACCCTCAAAAAGATAATTTTTCTCCAATTATTAATGATATACAGTATCTATGAAAAATCATCCTTTAGACACACAAAATAAAAATAAATTCTGCTATGTAGATCAAATGATAATGCTGAATCAAAGAAGTCTGCCCTTATATTAAAGAAAAATAAATATTGCTCAAACATCAAAACTATTCAGGACACTGATATATTAAAATTAAAAATCATACTGCAAAAAAAAATTCCCATGGCATCTATTTTTCCTCTATTCATATTCTAAATATAATTTTATTTTATTTTTCTGAATTGAAAACTAACAGCCATGTTGATTTGCATGTGAAGAGCAAATTCAGACCTTATAACTGTATACTTCGATTTACTCTAGAAAACTATATGAAAGTTACACTGATATAAAAGTGGATTATAGTGCAGAGACTTTTTTTTTTTTTTTTTTTTTTTTTTTTTTTTTTTTTTTTTTTTTTTTTTTTTTTTTTTTTTTTTTTTTTTTATA
>VZRH01005782.1:808123-839505 GCA_013397555.1 Urocynchramus pylzowi
TTTTTCTTTTTTTTTTTTTTTTTTTTTTTTTTTTTTTTTTTTGTTCATTTTTATTTTCTAAGATTTCCTTAGACTAAAAGTATACCTGTATGAATCTAAAAGCTAGGATATTAAATAACTTTTTCTTATAGGAAATCATATATTAAGCACTGAATACATTGAAATACTATTTAAAACTGTGACATAAAGATAAATGCAGCTAAAGTAGTAATTAATATTGTTTAGGTTGTGTTTGCTGTTGTTAAGGGTAAACATGTATGTGTGTCTGTGCACTTGCACACCTTTTACTCTTCCATGAGTTCTAGATGTTATGTTCACTTTGATTTCTTCACTATTTCCTTCATAAAATAAAAACTGTTGTTCCATGTGTGTCATTAAATAGTAAGTGGAAAAAATTAATACTACAAAATAAAACAAAAATGTCAGGGAAACTTAATTCAAACCCAGTAGGATCCAAGAAATCACTTTAGTAATAACTTACTTTTACAAATAGGTGATTTTCCTGTCCATTTCATATCTGGTTTACATGTCCGATGCTCTGATCCACCAGCAAGAAAAAATCCTGGCTGACAGGTATACACCAAGGTATAGCCTAAAGTAGGAAGATCTATTGCTTTCACATCTACATGGGCCGGTGTTTCGGGCTGCCTGCAAGCATGAGCTGCAAAGGGGTTTTACAGTTAGAAAACACAGTGGTAAGCAGTTTCCATAGAATTAGAGGATCCGATTTGGAATAAATGCATGACAACTTTGGATAGTTTTTAGCAATGTCAAGTAGCTATTGCTTCTAAAAGTAACACTCAGAGTGCATAGTTATATTATTGTGGGATGGAAATGATACTATCATGTATTTTTAAAGAATAAACCAAAATCAAATCATGCTAGGAATCAGAAAACAGTTAAAATGAGGGGAAGCACATGGTGCAACGATTGGTCCTGTGAATTATTGTACTGCCACAGCTTCAAGCATCACTTCCACTCTGTGTTCTGAAAATTAGAGTGGTTACTGTGATAAATAAATGGAATTCCATTGAAATAAAGGTTCCAAAATAATGTTTTGTCATAGGACATTGACTATAACAGATTTGGTTACTCAGTATGCTTTTTTCTTTGTGCCGCATGGTGTTCATCTATAACAACCCAAAGATAATTTAAAACAGGATAAGAATCTAAGGTCATTGTAATGAATTACTTTTAGCTTAGGTCAGTGTATTTTAATACAATAGTTATTTGATGTCCTCCAACTCACACAGAGCTATAAGTAATTTGCATAACCAGGCATAGCCCAGAAATGATGGGTTTTGCTGAGTTCTAGTTTATGATTCACAAAATACTAGGTGACAAAATAGTTCCATGCATATTTCAGGTCACGTTCCGTTCTTTATTAATCCACTACACACACACACACACACACAATTTCTAGCTTAATTAAAGTAGCTAATGCAGTAGGTTAACTAGAACAGATGTTTTGAGTAAAAATGATAAAATTATTGTGAACTTCATAAAAAAAAAAATCTGAAAGATCTTCCTTCAAATTAATACTCCAAATACATCTTTGGTCTTTGAATAGGGAACAACAAATAAAACATTTAAAAATATGTTTTAAATAAAGCAAGTAATTTGTCATGAATTTCCACAAGTATCACTTTGTAACTCTTAAAATTGCATACTGTTCTAAGTCATTAGAATAGAAACCAGACTTACGAATGCATTCAGATTGTATGCCACTCCAAGTTAGGTTAGCAAGACAAGAACGAGTGGTAGATCCCTGAATATGATAACCTTTTCTGCATCTGAAATAGACAGTGCTCCCAACCTAAGGATCAAACCAGAAGGTTAGACAGAAGAAGAATCCATCATGTGTAGTCAGATATCAAGACAGTGGTAAGTTAATACAGCTTTTTCAAAAATAAAAATTTCTACTTTTTACAGTTTCTAGTTACACTTTTTTTTTTTTAATGTGATGAAATGGTTGAGTAATTTATTCTTTTGTGATGTTATTTAAAAGCAATATGCAGAAAAATATTGACAACGCTGTTCACATGGAAAAGAACGATATTCATACATTTCTTCTGATTAGTTTTTCAGTGTGAGAGAAGCAAACTAAATGCCTGAGATGCCTCTCTTTCCTGTATGTCACTGCATATATTTCAATAGAATTTGACCATAAAGTCACTTTCAAAGGCTTTTCATTGTGTGAGTTGACTAAAAATGGGGTTATTTAGAGTGAAAAGAAAAAAAAATAACTGTGAAGAACTGTTTCATTCACAAATACATTCACTAGAGAAAACTCCAGGTGAAAACTTCTTGTACTGCATTTATTACTATTAAGTTTTATTTGAGATGTTCAACTAGCAGAGTGAAGTCATGGAAAGCCTTCCTATGGTCAAATATGATATGACCTTGCTCAAAAGAAAAGGTAAAATAACTAAGAAAATGCTCTTTAGATTTCAACTGGGAATAGAAATGCAAGAAAACTACATACAAAATGTAGGTGAGAAAGAATTTACTAAAGAGGAGAGAAAGAGATTGTGTGGAGAGTTCAAGTAAAATGAAGTTATTGATGGTACTGACAAAAGTACCAAAATGTTACTTCAGGCCAAGTTATTTAATGATACGGGCTAATCAGTAAAGCATCATTTTTAGTTTGGAATAAAAGAATCTTGGCAATAATAAGTAAATAAATAAATAAATAAGACAAAATTGACATTATTGGAAATTATATTACTTTAATAAAGTAACATCAGACAGACAAGTTGCAAACGAGTAGTGATCAATGTGTATTAGTAAGAGCTTTCAGTTATAGAAAGGCAGATAGCTCTGCACTGCAAATGTCATAGAAGGACTTCAATGGAAATTAAAAATTAGTACCTTCAAAAGTAGGTACCTGCTATCTATACACTCAATTATATAAAACTTGCTTATCATGACAGATGTTGAGCAAATGCACACCATTTCTCCCAGAAGTAGCTTGGGAAAATCTGTGGTGTTTTTAAAGGTCATATTACTGACTTGGCTTTGTAGACTTATGTCTTTCTGACTATTTTTAAACATATTATTCTCTCTATCCTGACAAGGACACACAGCATGTCTTTAGTAGGGAGTAGAACAGTGTGTGGCTAGTCTTGAGTCTAAGTCACCTTACTTGTGCCAATTCTGCTATATATCAGTAATAACAAGATGCAAATCTTTTCTCAGTGCTACAAAAGACCAAGCAAAAAGTAACATAGGTTCAAGGTAGTTAAACACTTATATTGCTTTTTCATTTTACTGGTAAAAGTTAAAACGAATGCAGCACACTCTTTGTATAATACTTGGAGAAAAACATCAGGGGCATTTATAAGTCACACTGTAGGGAAGCACAAAAGACAAAAAATAAATGGGGCAAGACAGGATTCTGGTAGATAGGAAAACCCTACAAAGATCTGCTGTCTGTCATCACACTTATATAATGAGGAAAGACTGCTGAAAAGTGTTTTAAAAAAGCTTGGCTATGTAATACAAAGAGGGAGCCCACAAATAATGTATGAAAAACCCTAAAACAATCTAGTTCTGTAGCCACTAGAGAGAAGTGTCCATGTTGTGGTACAAGATAGCACTTTGAGAGTGATCACATACTGGAGAAAGACTTAATGCACAACAGAGGAAGACCTACTATGGCCTCTAGAGGTGAATGGGAAGAGAAGATCAGTCTACACAAACATGAGTAACAGACAGTGGAACAGTGAATTGGCCAGTACAATTATTAAAGACAAATTTGAGGCAGATAAAAGGGGGAGAAAAAAGAAAACAACCCCCTGTTAAAATTAGGTGCAAAGATTGGAGTTGTTTTTAAAGAGAAAATGGGGACAGGTACAGGATCAAGATGAGACATCAGAAAGGCAACTGCACCTATTACTGGAAGCAGAACTGCTTTGAGTAAGGCCACAAGATGTGGCTCAGGGAGAAGTGCCTCAGTATCTGTGAGCCAGTCAAGAGCAGAAGGTGAAGAAAAGAGCTGACAGCCACAAAAGACAGTAAAAAATTGCAGGAGGGAACCAGAGGATCTTACAGAAAGGATGTTTTGGAAAACAGTTCTACTAATTTGGTGGCAATGGGCACACTGCCCTAGGCTCAGAAATAAGCAGCAAACCCAAACAGAACTTATTTTAAATTTCAGTCACACATATTTATACCTGAAAGATCTATCCACAAAAATTTTATCAGTCTATATAATGATTGTGGATTGATCATTGTTTCACCTACAGTTATTTCCTCAGTAACTTTTCTGCCTCTCACTCATTAAACTAACAACCTGCAAGGAATTTGGAAATTATAGAAAGGATATTCATCACAGAGAACCTGGACACAACACAGAATAATTTTATCTTCTCTGACTGAATAAAATATAACATGAATTTCTAATTTAGTAAAGCCACTTGCTGACTTTTTTGTCAAGGACTACATGGCCTTTGAATCACACAGGTCTTTGGTTGTTAGGTATTTACCAACTATTCATCAATGTATGAAGGAATTATTATCATAAAGCAAGGTAATTATATTATGTCATATCATATTAAGTAATCAATTTATAAATAGCCCTCCCTACTGAAGTCTCCTAAAGGATTGAATGCATGATATATTGCAGGGTTAGAAGTTCTTTCTTTAAGCTGAATGTTTTAAAAAAAGCTTGGCATGAAGAATGAGTTTTTATTAAAAAGAGGGTGGAAATTTCTCAAGGTTTGCATCAGACATTTAAGACTCCAGATAATGTTTCTAATTAAATTTCTTATGTAATTATTAAATACATTTTCATTTTAAAAAGCTAATAAATAATAATTTAAAAATTACCTCATAACCTCTGGAACTATTTTGTATTCCAAAATGTGGAGTACCAGGGTCTGTACATGTATTGTGAGCTGGATCTAATGCAAAATGTGAAACACAACACATATTATTATGGTATGAAAAAAATACTCTAAAACTCTTTGCAAAGATTAAATAATTTAATCAAAGTCTAGTGATGACAAGAATTCAATTTTTAATTGAATGTGTGTTTTTCTATATATTACACTAGTATCTTGAACGAAATTACCAGGTATATCATAGTAATTTGTTTCAGCACATTGTCATTTCTTTAAAAGGTTTTTGCAGGTATTTCTGGTAGTGCAGACTTTACAGTTAGGGTTGCATTAAGTTTTAGCAATCTTATCCTTCTAAATTTCTTTGAATCCATAGTATATTTCAGAATTTACAATGCAATTGGAATACACAGAGAAACCTTTAGGAATCTTTATATTTTCTTTGTTTCAAATGAACAGCTTAATGGTAAGTATTTAGAAAAAAAAAACACTCCCAAAATAAAACAACCAAAACTTCTAAAACCCAAAAAAATCCCACAAACTAAAAACCCCAAACCCATAATCAGCCTGCTTTCTTATAGCAAGGAAATACTTTTTATTTTTTGTATAGACTTCTTTCTGTGCCACAAAGAAAGCAAATTTCTAATGGAGCACCACCTCAGTTGTTGCCAGAGAATAAAATTTCCTCCAAGAAAAAAGCACATGCCAACAGATTAAAACTAACTGTTCCATTTTGTGAGAGTAATTTAAAGCAGCCTGGAACTATTTTTTCATTCATTAATGCCCATATTCTGGTGGTGGCTTTGGAGTTGCCCAGTCATATCCACCAGTCAGACAGCACAGAACTTCATCCAGTGGATTTTTCTGTAGTATGTGATTCTCCCTTGGCAACTGAGTCTGCTGTGTGCTGACACTGAATTATGAAGACCACATCTTGCCACTATACTTCATCTGTAACAATTTTTAGTTTTCTGTAGAGCAAAAATTGAACCTATCATTTACAATAATGTGATTTTTCATTTCACTCTTGGCCAACTCCCATTTTCAATATTGACCATCAGTAGAGCATAAAAATTCAGCTGGACTGATATTTACCAAAGGCTTCAAAAGTTAGGTGGATGTTGACCCAAAGTGCAAGAATGAAAAGCAAACATTCTCCTGATGTTGAGGTGCTTGAACAGCTCAGGAACTTTTTAAAAATTATCAACAGCTGAAATTCTATTTCTAATAATAGACATGAAGCCGAATTTTAATTTTTAAGATTGGTCTCATCTGATGAACCCAAAGCAAGACTTCACAAAGTATTCTAAGGAAACCATTGCTATCCTGAAACAGAAAAGCCTCCACTTATGTTTTTTTCAGGTCTAGTTCTAGATATTGTTCATTGTTCTTAACCTTCAGATTGCTTAGAAATTTTATCTGTAAATATGTTAGATGATCTAATATTTTCCTTTTACAGTAACATAAAAACTATGATGTAAAAGAAAAACTTGTATCTTTGATGCACTACTTTCCATGTGCTTCTATATTATACTATATAAAATATAAACAGAAATGTGATTATTACATTTTCAAAGTTGATTCTTAGCGTCAGACCTGAAAATTAGCTTTTTTAAGCCTTCTTGCCTCTGTAGAAAAATATAGGTGTAAGATGATTGCCCAGTTTGCAAAAACCATGGAGAGAAGTTTTTAATTCATACAAAATAATTCTGTTGACTGTTATGTCTTCATTTAAAAATACAGGCTGCTTTCAAAAATCACTTTTTTCAGAGTTCCCAGTTCTTTCACACAGCCAATATCTCAGCCATGACAAAATATATAAACAGCCTACAATCTACATCTGAATATGTTTGTTTAGAAATATCAAAGAGATTTTTTTTAAATTATAAAACTAAACTAATTTTCTCTAGCAAGTCACCCCAAGTGGAATCAAATTCTGATGTCAGTGGGAGTTAAAGGTGTCAATATGATTGATATAACATGCTAAAAGCCTACCAGTTGCACAACAGTCAATGAGAAACTGAGAGTATTTCAGAATTAATCAGAATTTCAAAAGATCAGAGATGTACAAGCCATGTTCACAAAGTCGAAAACACTTTGATTTAGGATCGATTCTGAAAAATGCCTTTAACTCTCCAGTGACAAAATCTGGTCTTTAATCTGCCACAGTCTTCTGCATATCCAAGAGATTCTAAAAATAGATGGAACAAATGTATACACTTGCACTTATTGATGTTCTGCATTTCCAGCAGACAAACAACCATGTAAATATACAAATTACTTCATATGTGATTGTGTTTATCTTATAGTATTTTTACCCCAAATATAACCTTATTAAACTAGCTATTTTTTATATTACATAGAACTATTCTATACTTGGATAGCTAATTGCTAGATTTATGATAGTGTAATAGTTTATCAATATTCTCAGAAGAACATGCATTAGTGGTAGTTTATTACCAATGCATGTTGGCTGAATTCCACTCCAAGTACCATCTGCTTGGCAGAATCTTCTTGAAGAGCCTATCAGAATAAAAGGAGGTCTGCATTGGAAGCTAACTTCAGATCTGTAGGTAAAACTTTTTCCATTGAGGCGTCCTTCTGCTGGAGTACCAGGATCACCACAAAATACAGCTGATACATAAAAATGAAAAGAAAAAAAAGGTATTAAAATCTGCACATGTTTTTAACCTGAAGTATTCTACATTGTTTTATGTGCAAGCCAGGCATACTGGATATGAGTGCAAATGCTATGTTCATTTATATCTGTAGGACTGTAGATCTCCTAAATTCTTGACAGCAATTTAAAATAAATTGTCACTGTTATAGCTGTTGTAAGCATAGAACTTTAACCTGGAAAAACAGAGCTTTAAAGCAAGACACTTAAATATTGATTAGATTTGGATGACAAAACAATCCCGAAGTAGACAATGCTATATAGCAATGCCTGAAAATAGAACCATTTTTTCACATCTGACACGCTCTAATGAGTAGATTGGAAATTTTTGCCTTATTAGATAAAAGCAAAAATGTTTATCAGGATCCTAACAAGATTTCAAGCACTCAAAGAGTTGAGTTGACAGATTTAGAAAATGCTGAAAAATAAATACAAGCAAGATATGAGGGTATGTTCTCGCCTTCATAAAAAAAAAAATTGCTTAGAAAGGCTATAAGCTATGAGCTTAAGGGTTAGCATCCTTGTTTCACCTGTTAACGGAAATGGAAACAGGGAAGAAAAGAAAAGGAGAAGTGTAAGGGATTATTTTGGTCATGCTCACCACAAGTCAAATTCAGAACATCCAATAGGATTACCAGTAAGGCAAATGGTGATGGGTGCAATTAGGTAACAAGAGAGGGAGGTGACTTTTGGGGAAAGGAGGAAGACTGTGACCTTTAATGGGCCAGCCACTCAAATTTCATAACAAGGTAAGCTTTTTGGTACAAGGAAGGAGAATCTTGCAGTAATTCATATATTACCTGATGTAGCTGAGTCCTTTTTAAATTGTGACTCTGTGACTGTAGCCCAAGACAACTGGATGTAGCTTTGGTGAAGCCCAAGACAACTGTACCCTGAAAACTTACGCAAACATTGTGGGATGTCTCCCCGCCAAACTCCTCGGCCTTCGCAGGAGAGAATAGCTGTGTTGGACAGCTGGTAGCCTTCTGCACAGCTGTAACTCACACTAGCACCCCAACGATAATCAGATCCTTCCACTTTCCCATACAGTACTGCTGGAGGGGGGCCACAAGTAATAGCTGTGTCAAAAAAGAAAAGTTACAATTACAAGAATTTAAGGGGTTTAGGAATATGTAATATAATACACACTCATACATTTGAACCTAAAAAAAGATATTTCAGAGTATTGTTCCAACAAAGCCTACCTGTGTTGGCAAAGCAGCCTGTAATAGACAAATAACTAATTTAAAAACAAGAATAAAGGCTCTGGATTTAGGAAGTCCCTGAGTGCTAGGTTGCTAGAAGCCCAAAGAGTACATAGCTACCTAGTTTCATAATTTTTCACTACATATTCATTACTGATTATTTTTGGCAACAGGTTGCTAGCTGGGTAAAGATTTTCAATAAACTTTATTTATTTCAATAAATAAGTTTTTATGATTCTATATTTCTAAATATTTGCATTTTCTTTTAAACTAATTTTGCAGCACTATTTAATATGACTGTTCATTCACCTGCTCATTTTCTAAGGCTTTCTACACACAATGGTAATTAATTTTATTGGCAATTAGGGGCTAAGAAATTATTCGGACGTTTTCCACCTTATCAGAATGAGAGTGCCCAAAATTATGAAATCTGGAATGTCCACATTTACATTTCCATATAATTTCCTTTAACAAAGACCACAACCATAAAATCACTCAGGCAGTAGTTCTGATGACAGAAAAATGCAGTCAGTCGAATACATATGCCAAAATTTAATTAGTAGGCTAGACTTAGATTCCACAGTGAAGTGGTGCTAGGTGAGTTGGCAGCCTAGGCCTTCTATAAGCAGAAGATGCCCTAGGCTGTTAAATTTACTCCCTGGGCTGCTGAAGTTGTTTTAACAATTTTCACCAAGCTGCCATATTTGTGTTTCAGCCTCATCTCCACTATGACCTTCCTACTAGCACTTGTAATTAGCTATTTGTGAAGCATGTTTTGGCTGTTTATGATGACTACACTACTGCAGCAAGGGAATCTTTTACAGAAAGCTTGGCTTGCAGAATCCTGTTACAGAATTTTGTCTACCTAATCCAAGAGAAATGGGCCAAAAAGGAAAATGGGTACTACATTAATATTTTGTTAAGTTGAGCATTCTGTCAATCTTTATTGCAAAGTGATTTTCTACTTTAGTCAATAATGTCACTATTTTGACTGCTATTCTACCACAGCATATGTGCAAAATAAATACAAATTCTAAAGAAATATTTATCTAAATGTTTTAGTTGCATTTGGAACAGTAATTGTTTCAGAGAATATTTTTGGGTTTTTTAATAAATAAAGACACCAGTCAGTGAATATGACATATGTGTCAAAACAGTACTTGTAAACTGTTAAATTCAAATGCTCACCTTTGCAAATTGGTTTACTCTGGTTCCAAGTGCTGTCTTTCACACAACGCATAGTAGATGAACTTGCAGGTTCCATCAGATAGCCTGGATTGCACTGATAGCTGACTGTCTTATTAAAGGTAAAATCATTTCCAAACTGAATGCCATTTGCTAATGCACCTGGATCCCCACAGTTAATCACTAGTGAGGAGAAGAAAAAAGGATTTTTTAAAATAAATATATAACCATGCATACCTCATGTCCTTTCTTTTAGTTTACAATGCAAGAAAAATTTAGTTTCTGTCAAGAAAAGTTATCTTTCTGAGGTGTTTTAATAGCATGGACCAAATATCGTTTTCCTTTCAAACAGCAGCCTCACCTGGCGTGCTCTACAGCTCCTGCAGACTGTTGGTGGTAGTTTTGACAGGACGTTTTCTACCTTCATACTGAGATCTTTGTCACATCAAGCCTGAAGTTGGTGCAATGCAATTCCAGCACAGTTATGAAATGCCTCTTTTTATCCCCTTTTATATATTTCTTTTCTTTTGTGTGCGTGTGTGTGCATATAAAAGTACTGATGTACTGTGAGTCTGGCTTTGTCAGTGAAACCACTTGTCCTGCTTGCCTTGTAGCACTCCTCTGGTCCCTGCTCACCCAACTGATGGAATAGTCCAGTCTTGCTGCTCCCTGATTCTTGGTCCTTAGCAGAATGGTGATTGATCAATTCTGACTCACTTGGCTTACAATAAAAGCTGGCACAGTAATGTATCAAATTAAACAAAATTTGATTTTGAGTTACCAGAACTTCCTCCTCTAAGCATAAACAGCAAGGAAAAAAAGGAAAAAAAATGCTAAAGGAAATTCTAGAGGAACAGCTAAATACAACATTTTTCTAAAAATATTAATATCATCAAATTGACATTTCTGACGTAAACAAATACAATAAAGTTACCTATGTAACCATCTTAAGAAGATAGTTCTGGAAGCATCTAGCATGTCTTATAAGGGCATGTATCTTTAGATATATAAAAATATTCATGTATTAAAGACAGGAATGTGGAAAAATGTGTTATTTTATCAAAACAATAATTTTCAGTAGGAAGGCTTGATGACTTACTATGTTAAAGCTTTAGGGGAAGAAAATTTGTTTCTGACCTGTGCAGTCTGGAGCAGTGCCAGTCCATGTCCCATTAGCAGTACAATGTCTAGTAGTTAGCCCTGAAGTTTTGTAACCTTCCCAGCAGGCATAAATGACTGAGCTGGAGAATAATATTCCATCAGTGTATATTATCATACCATTGGCTGGTGTGCCAGGGTTCCCACAAGATACAGCTGCAAAGAACAGATTTAAAAAAAAAAAGTACTTTGATGATAGGTGACTAACTGGGATGAAAAAAGAGGGAAAAGAACAACTAGGTTAATAGCTCGTCTTTGAAAACACCTATAACAACGTCTTTGAAAACACCTAAGTTTTACTGAGAAAATATGTAATAGGTATAGTCTTGAATTAAGATTTTATTTCTCTTTGTTGATATTATTACTTGCATTTGATTTTGGTTTTTTTTTCCTTTTGTTTTTCAATTCCTGATTCAGATAGTTTGCCCTTTTTGTTCTACTCCACCCAATACAGTCACTGGAGCAAATAAAGCTCATTCAGGACTTTCTGACAGACCTGTACTTCTGTTTTGCCTTTTAGCACATTTTTCTGATCTCTTCCTGTCTTCTGGTATCCCCTTTTTCAATTGTAAAAATGCATAAATAGTAAATTGTGACCTTCTTTTTTGAATCAAGAAAAGAACAGACATTCTGTATTGGCCTCCATATCTTTTGGACATCTATATAAATTATTTAAGGCAATAATTATGTTTCAGCTTCATATGTCCAAGATTTGGCAGCGGTTTAACTTGAATATTTTGATTACATGTTAGGTTTTTTTTGGAAAGTGAGGTTGTTTTGTTTTTTTTTTTCCCCAGTGGAACAACCAATCATTAAAAGAATTTGGGTTTTTGTTTTGAGTTTTCCTAACAACTTTTCTAGCAACCCCAGTTTTTTGAGACCCCCACCTAGAGTACTGCATCCACCTCTGGGGTCCCCATCAGAAGAAAGACTTGGACCTGCTGCATGTGCACCTGCTGGATGGCCCCCAACATAATAGTCATAATCTAATAATTAAAATATAACAGTGTTAGGTTATGTGATTAAAACAATATGATTTGCCCATTAAAAATTTGTCCACTATTTATGTTTGGAATAATACCTCAATGACTTTCTTAGATAAATTTTTAATCACTTTTTAAGTTTAAAAGTTTCAAATAGTGAAGAGAAAATTCAACAGGTTGTAACCTGAACTTGCAGGAATGAATAGATATTCTCCTCCTAATTGTATAGTTACTTAGAATAAATAGGAAACAATTGAAGGACTATAGAAAAATGGGGAAAAAAAGAGGCTTTTTTTCTTGGTTTTATTTTTTTTTCTGAAAAGACAAGGTTGAAGCAAACACTATGATCAAAGCCGGAAAAAAAGCAGCATTCAAAACACTGATAATTGCCACTGACTTCTGCTGTCCTATTATACTTAATGTCTTCATGTAAGGGAAGTAGAAAGGATACTGTAAAACTTCAGTTTTCTGCTGAAAATACTGATTCAAATACTGATCCTGTTCCCACTGCCATTTTAATATAGTTATGATGCTATCTGCACTGCCAGAAGATTAGTCTGTGCTGAAGAATACTGCAAAAGAATAATTATTCTCAGAATAAAAAGTGTAGGTAAAAAAAAAAAAAATTGTAAAAAATATTTTGGTCTATCTTCCATTTTATCACATAGTTTAGGAGGCAACAGATACTACAGAATCCATTAACTCTGATGACTTAGATAAAGCAATTTTTCAAAAATTCTTGAAAAATGAGAAGTCATTATAAAACTGAATTCAAAGTCTTCTATTACTGCTTCACAATTTTAACTGCAGAAAAAAGGTAAAATTCTTTATTATGTTTTTTAACTTATTTTAAAATGTGATTTCAGAAATATTTTTGTTGCATTTCTTCTGAAAGAGATTGCATAAAAATATGTCGTTAGAAAATAGTCTAACTTTTGCTGAGAAATACACATTGAGTTATTAATTTATACTTAATTTATATATTAATTTATGCAACTTTATTTTATCATTTATTCAGTCCCTGATGCACAGATATTACATAGAAAGAGACGAAAGTATTTTATTATTACAAAACAGATGACAGATTTACTTATCACTACATTTTCATATCTTCAATGAAAAGCATTTGTTTAACATTTAACTCAGGTGTCTATTATTTATTTTCAGGCTAATTATTTTTTAGGTAAAATTATTTTCTCACAAACTTCTTATAAATATATATTCCAAAACTCTAGCAGTTTGGATTTCAGTTTTTAGGCAAAACATGAACTGCTTGTAAATATTTTTATATAATCTTTTTGAAGAATGCTATGAAAGCATATTTCTGTCTAACATAATTTTTCAATCAAAGAATAAAAAGTCATTTGGAAGTGTGTCAATAGTGTCAAAATGCTAATGTAGCAATACCTACCTTGACACACAGGCTGTATACCTGACCAGGATCCATTAAGCAAGCATGTTCGCTCTGCAGACCCTCGTAGCTGATAACCCATTTCACATGAGAAACGTAACAGACTTTTTGTTTTGAATTCATCCCCTAGTCTAGACCCATGAGCTGGTACTCCTGGATCATCACAAAAACCAGGATTATTTCCTGCAAAACACAACAGAGCACAATTATTGGCAGGGACATTGTGTGCAAATGTAGTGGCAGTGAAACTACTCTCTTGAGAACAGAGCCACTGCATTGTTTCTATTACAATCAATCTATTTTCTTCAGTATTATGGTGTGAAAATGAAGTCAAAGATGAAAATACATATCTTTTTAGCTGACTTTTCTCAGATAAATACAGTCCTAAACCCAGAATGTAATAAAATAAAAGCTAAAAGATAATTGAGAACATGGGAAGCACCCATCACTTTTTGCCAGTTCAACAAATCTGTTGCTTTTTAACATAAATTCTATTATCTACTCATTGCTTTTTATTGCTTAACTTGTAGTCATATCTTCTAATAACAAAAAATAAATAACAGCAAGAGTGAGGAGAACCAAATTCAAATTTTTAGGAAATGCGTTTGAAATACAGATATCTATAGAAAATAATCCTGTCCATCTGTGTCTGCCAAGAATGAACATATCTCATTATTATCCTTATCCACTAAATTTCTGTGCAAATACTGGTTACAAATTTAGAAGAGAAAGAACATGTTGCAAGACAGAACTCTCAAAGATGTCCTCATCAGTCTGATGAATCAGTCAAGTGCTTTATCACACAAAGTGGCTGTTGCAGGAGATACTACGCAAGATCTCAGTGTAGTCTCAGTATCAACCATTTTCAACCACAAGATCTCACAATGGTCTCAGTCAACCATTTACTATAAATTTTGATAGAAAATTGTATATCTCCTAAATCCTTTTGTGTCTACATTGCAGTTAACAGCAATATTATCCTTTGTTCTCCACTTTTGAATTATATGTCTAAACTCAAATTCTATTGAAACTATAGGTTTTGATTTTGGGCTTTGATTTTATTTTTGTGTTTGTTTTTTATTTTTCAATGCATGTAAATACTTTAATAGTTTGAAGTCTGTATATTCTTAAATGGGTTTTTCTTCATAGGCACCCCTCTCATATAAAATATAAAATCATAAACAAAGAAA
The DNA here is from genome assembly GCA_013397555.1 of Urocynchramus pylzowi. Taxonomy (NCBI): domain Eukaryota; kingdom Metazoa; phylum Chordata; class Aves; order Passeriformes; family Fringillidae; genus Urocynchramus; species Urocynchramus pylzowi. The sequence goes on from VZRH01005782.1 coordinate 822,774, forward strand.
AAACAATACCAAATTTTTGAGAAAACTCAAATAGTTCATTTAGAAATTAAAATTTTTTTATGTCAGAAAGCAAAATTACATGTCATAAGGTTTTAATAATAGCAAGTAAGACTGGATACAATCATAATTTCACATAAAAGGAGGCCAAGACAGTTCCTGAATTCAAGACTAAGTTGTGGGCTTTGATTGTGTTCACTTTGTTTAGTACCAGGTTCTTCTAGAATAGATTGCACTTGTCACTCTGCCCTACAGCATTTGGACCCATATTTCCTAGTATAAATACATGCTTGTAAACAGTGTGAGTGTCTTATGTCAGCTGGTATATTCTGGCTCTGTGTACAATAAAACTCACTCTCCAAAATACAGTGGCAGCCTCCCAACTGATCAATGACAATGATCTCCAGCACACACAAACTTGTAAAGTATTTGTGCATTGTTTGGTGGACTGCCAGGTAAAAATTATTCTGGGAAAAATTTAAAGAGTATAATGGTCTCAGGGACCAAGCACTGTCATCCATGACCCTGGCACTGCTAAAGCAGAAATCCAGATGTGGCCTCTGGATGCTATCTGCTTCCACTTACTCTAAGACATGACTATTTCACAGACGTTTCTGTCTGCTTAAAATGTGTGAAATAGCGTGAGGGCTCTGATTCAGGCTCCCACTGTGGCATGTTTATGGCATGAAATAGTTATATCACATATACTTTGGCTTGTGAACACAAAGGGATTTTTCAGGGCAGAATGATATATGATTCTGAAAATTTGATGATATCTCAGTTGCTTAGGAATTTTGCTGAGGGAATTATTACAAATGAATGACTGGACATTTTTTGTTGTTGTTGTTTTCTTGGACATGCCTAGTTTTGACTTGGAGAAAATTTGATCTGGGACCATGAAATGTTTTAATCAAAGGGTATAGACAAAGGCAGTTACAGTAATATGAAGGTCTAGACCTCTTTTTATTTAGCAATGTAGAAGACTCAGTATCCATTATTGAAAAATGAGTGCATCATTTTCAACAAAAATGTCAGGTATTGCTTAATTCATAAGCTACAAAAGTCCATCATTGCAACAGGTCCCAGGTGACAACAAACCCAGAGATCATATTTCTACCATCATAGAACCATCAGGCATTCAAACATATATTAATATATAATAAAGAAATGAATTCCATTCTGAAAGAGACTACAGGTTTTAAGCATTATATTTAGACTGTTTTTCATATCCCTGAAGTACAAAACCAATTAGAGTTCTCAGTCATCCTGGGCACAATCATTCTTTCACTGACATTATGGCAACAAATTATTCATATTGGATTTTGATGGATTAATCTCCTGAATATCTAACTTGGAAAGTGTAGTTCATTTTACAATTCTAAATACCTCAGAGAAACTAGACATCTTTTTAGGATTTTCTTGAGCTTTTTTTTTTTGGGAAGGGGTTTTACTGCTTTTTTTTCATTGAGCCAACAGATGTAGATTTTCATTTCCTAGAGAAACACCTTGCTCTTGAGATGGTGACCCATTGTGTTCAAACTTAAAAAATTGAATTTTGCATCAGTAACAATATTTTAGTTACAGTAGACATATCTTCCCCACCATAAAACATGAATGCAGGGCTCTTCAATGTTTTCAAAATCTATGAGTCTATAAAATACTGACATTTTCATGACTGAAAATATCTGAAGAGTCTCAATTATTAGCAATTAAAATTTCCCTCCACCAACAGGAGATTTTTCCTTGTGGTGAGAAATGTCAGATAACAGCAATAGATTGTTATCCATCCATTGAAGTGTTGGGGTAATTTCAGATCTGGGATATTATGCTGGATAAAAAGGTGAAAGTGACTTAAATGTGAGCTTAAGATAAGCAAGAAAAGATTTCTTGTTGTGCAGTGATGCCTTTCAGGTCTCGGCATAGAAACTATGATGGCAGTGAGATCTAGCAGTGTGAGAAGAATCTAAGCTATTTCCTTGAGAAGCAGAGAACAGAAAAGAAACAGTAGGGATTTAAATTAATTTCCTTTTCTTAGTATTTCAAATTCTGCTCAGCACCCTTGCAGAATCATCCTTGCAGCTCATAAATGGACCGTTTTCAACAAACACTTATTCAGAGCTTTTTCAAAGTACTGAAAATAATTCAAAGTACTTTACACCTATTTAAATTAGGTCAAATTTGAATTGAACCACATTGAATCACATCAGCCCAACAGTGGGCATGTCCAATAGTTCAAGGGAAGTCATAAGACTGTATAATGGGTAATTATGAACAATTTTCACTAGAAAATTTTCATCAAAAACCATTCAGATATTTGATTTTTATATGCTAAAAGTGTGTATAACTGTTTCCCTTACAAAAGCTATTAATATGCTGTGGGTGTCCTTAGTAGCCAATCCTTGCCTGAACTCTTCACTTCAACAAAACTGTGATGTTTTGTGGCTTCTTTTATATTTGCATATTCTAGGGGAGAATGAACTGTTCCTGCACTTCCAGACAGCATCAAGAACACATCAGACATTTATGGTGTTCACACATTGTGGCAATAATAAAGTATATTTCTGCAAGAGAAAAGAGGGGCAAAATGTACAAAGTTTACCTCAATACCTTTGGTGTGGGGTTTCTTAATCAAAATTTTCTGATGTAACAACCTTTGTTTAAGCAAAACAGTGCTCATAAAAATATAATGTAACACGTGTATCGTTTTTAAGCAAAACTTGAACAGGTTTGAAACACTGTTTTGCTGTATCTTTTACACACTACAGTATGCAACTAGGACATCTGGCTGAGGAGTGAAGTAGTGAAGTAGTGACAAAGAGAAGAAGATGATTATATTTCAGTAAATAGGTGTGATACAGTGAAGTGGCTATTGGTGAAATTAAAATATAACTGGGAAATAAAAAACCCAAATATTTGGCTAAAAAAAGGTGTAAGAATAACCTTACTCATAGGAGAAGCTGACATACAGAAAATGGTTAGTACAAGTACCTGAACAGTGAGGGAGAGTCCCACTCCAGTGGCTATCTTCTTGGCACTCCCTCGTAGAATTTCCTATGAGCCTTCGACCCGCTGTGCAAGAATAGTGAATTATGGAGCCATATGTAAATTTGTCTCCTGAAAGAATTGCATTTGCAGGTACCCCAGGATGTCCACAAGAAATGGCTAACAAAGGAAAGAACACAACTTTATGAGGTGTTCTCAAAGCACAGAAAAAATCTCTTAGAACTTTTAAATACAAGGCTGGTTCCACAAAATATACTGCTGTCTGGATTTCAATTCTTACATAGCTTCAGTTTTCTTGTTGCTATAGATGATTTATTGGTCAATTGTGAGATTAAGCACAAAACTATGTATAAAACCAGCCTATCCAATTTAGCCTTTCTCTAAAAATATATAGATTTATTTCCTTATTCATTTCTGTTCATGATCCTTCCCAACAAATAGAACACTTTATTTAGGTTAGCAATAGACAGGAAGACACCAAAAAAGGCTATTGCTGTAATGTGCTTATATTTTGCAGATATGATAATGTAAGTAGCTTTACTGTATCTACAACTAGGTAGAATTTAAGCAGCATAGTGAAATAAAATATTTATTCTGTAATATTATTATAACAATATGATGAACTAGAGCGAGCAAGAGGAAATGGATTACTGTTTATTTAATTTATAATTAAAATTTTTATAATTTTAAATCATAGTTATGATACGTACTTAAGATACAAGAAGTAAGGAACTTGCTGGCAAGTACAAGAAGTACTTAAGATACAAGAAGTAACAAACTTGCTGGCACCAGTAAATATTCTGGCCAAACTAAAAATATTATGCAGCTATTTTGTATTTAAAATTTTGTATTTTCCCTAATTATTTTACTGCTGAAATGTGAATAAACCAAATTTTTCAGGTTATAGCTCTTATTGACAAACATTGAAAGCATAGATTGTTGTAAAAAAAAAACAAAACAAAACAAAAATAACCCAAAAAAACCACCCCAAAATTGCTTGGGTCATGTGAATATTAGATACATAGCAGTATGAAAAGTATAATAAAGAAATAAATTCACCAACCTAGTGACAATTATTGCTCTGTTATATAAGTGCAAAACCATGAAATAAATAATTCTAATAAAAAATTGCAATTCTGTAAAGCAAAAACTTTAAAAACATCTGATGTGTTTCAAATTAAAATATACTTCAATTTCATTTACTACTTCTTTTAATTGCATTGCAATCAGAAATCATGACAGCAAATTAACAGTGATCAGAGAAGGAAAAGAAGGAAAATATCTCAATGGAAATTAAACTCAGGTAAATTGTTATTTTGTTTGATATGAAGCTTACTGATCATAGGAAACAGCAGATCTCCTCCCTCTCTGAGGAGAAAGTGATGGAGGAAATATGAAGTGATGTTATGAAAAGACCCTCTTGAGCAAAATTTTTCTACACAACATTTCACAGATTTGTTCTCACATATACACTACAATGACTCTGAAAAAAATATAAATATCTGATATAGGCATTGATAGTCTTAGACTATCATTCTAAATTATAACAAATAAATAATAATTGTAGATTTCCCTAGCTGTTTCCAGATACCTTAACGATTCACCGATAGGGGAAATTAATGTTGAATTTCGGGCATTTGAAATAATAGTTCCACAGTTCCCTGGAAACACATTTTTAATAATGGTAAGTTGAATGATATTTTGCCTTAATCTTTCCTTACTGAGATGTACAATTTGCAATTTATTGATCTTAAAGTCCACATTGTTCCTTAATAGATGGCTACACTTCTTTTTTCTATTTAAAATCATGCACAACTCTTTAATGTTAATCCAACCAAATGGACACTTACACAAACACTTTGGTAATGATCTATCCCATAACCCATTAGCTTTACAGGTCAGTGCAGACGAGCCCAAGAGATAAAAGCCCTTCTTGCAATGGTATGCCACACTCGTTCCGTATTTGAAACTTTCAGGATAATTCTGCTGTCCGTGACGAATTGCGTTCTCCACAAAGCCAGGATCAGAGCAGTTCACCACTGCAAGACAAACAGTATTAATTGCTGAGGCATAACAGAAATATCATAAGTTTAGCAATGGTTTTCATTGCTTCGCTAGAAGCTCGTGACTGTGGTTCATCTACGGCTCCTTTGTGGGCTTTTTTTGACGTAAATATCAGAAATATTGACTCCTAAGTAAGACACTAGATCTTATTGCTTTGAAAGTAATACTACAGTTTACTCCAGTTCTTTTAATAGTCTTGGACAAGATACATAGTATCAAGTATATAAGTGGTTCAAAGATGAAAGAGAAATTGGAGGAATTTTTTATAATTCCCTTGGTAGGCTTAGTTTGGTCTTCTATCTAATTTTTATGTGAAGGAACAGTTCAAACAACACTTTGACAGTTTTTTTTAATTTCCTCTAATGAGAAAATGTGCTTCAAATATTTAGGAAATTTTCTACTATTAATGTGAAAAACAGGAAAAGGACAACAGTGAAAATCAAATACTTGATAGGGGAGCAGGAGTGAGGGTAAGCACCAAAAAGCATGAAGAAATTTTTTCAGATAGCCATTAAAAACCTAAAAAATTGTGGGTATTTTCATGACTGTTTAATTTTTATATCAAGTATAGCTACCCTCCCCACTCCTTCATTTTATAATTTGCAATGACTGCAGGGTCATAGAATCATTTAACATCTTGGATTAGAAGGGACTTTTCCAAACACCCAGTTTTGCTGTCTGTTAATCTGAAAACTATATGAAAAGTTACAAACACCTACTCTACCCCTCCCATCTTCATTCTAAAGATAACAGTATAAATAAACTAAAAAAACCCACTTAAAATATAATTATTATAATAAATTAAAGCTCATCAAAGAACCACAGGAATTTACCTTTCAAGTATGTCACTCAGTTCAAATCAATTTTCACGAAAAATAAATCAATGGACAAGAATATAGATAAGATTATAATTTTAGAAGTAAGATATACATAGTCTCCAATGGACTGCTTTTTACTCCTTTTTATTAAAAAGCTTAGGTTTTACTATACATAAAATTTAAATGTGCTGATTAGGCAATACACTAGAAAAAAGCATCTTGTGCAAATATTCATTGAAGGGACATTTTATTCAATCAGCTAAACAGTATCAGGATTTTAGAAAAATTCTAACATCCTAAAATTTAATCTGGAGCAAAATCCAATTTTAATTTATTTATCCTTATCTTTTAAAACAATGCTCTTAAAAGTGTTAAATGTTCATAATTTTAACCTTACAATTCAAACTTATACCTAGGTCTAAAGAATGTCTCATATGAATCTAAAGTTATTCTTCATAAAAATTATTTTAGAAGTAATATTTGGGGAAAATAACTATTTTTGGCATAAAGAAGCCTATTTTTCCTGGACTAATTGTTATTACAAACACTGACAATACAATTTCACCGAAAAGTCCAATATATTTTTAAAAAATAGGTATTACAATGATGCACACAAAGCTTTAGAAAGGTATTATGTCAAATGCTTATGCTCAGTGAAAGAGATCAGTTTGGTGGGTTTTTTTTTGTTTGGTTGGTTTTTTTGTTTTGTTTTGGGTTTTTTTTTGTGTGTGTTTCTGAGCAGTAATAAAACTTTAGATTCTTCTAACTGAAACTATTCCAATTTGTTTTTGTGGTGTATCTATTAAATTATTCACCAGAGAAGTTACTTTCAGCTTACATTTAAATAGTTTAGCTTATGTTTCATACTAAAAACTTTTATTTAAACATAGTGTTACAACCATAACATTTTTACAGAAATCAGATAAATGCAGATTAAATAAATATGTGTTTACATAAGACTTCATTGACAGAAACAAATACCTCTTTAGCTCTTCACTTTTTTTTTCTGTCCCATAAGACAGGAAAAAATATCAATATCTCACTAATATCTCACTGCTCTTTGAAAACGGAAAAATTTGGATGTGGAAGTCTGTGTCTCTGTACTTGCTTTGAAGAGCTCCAAAAATCCTTTCTTCTGGGGATCTCTGTTTAAGAGTATTATGAAAAGATTTTTTTTTTTCTTTTACATGACACATTCTTTGCTACCGCTTTTTTTTCCATAGTTAGTCATTTTTGTCAGCTAAGTCTAATTCTTGCACTGGCAATATAACTGTCATTGTAGAACAGGGACACATGTGAAAGTCTGTAAAATGTAGAGTCCACTGACAGGTTGCCTTACCAAAACTTTAAGCTAGATCTGAAGGAGCTCACATATACAATACAGTACAATCCTTTCTTACAGAAACCAGCACAATTTCCAGAAGCAACACATGCTGCATCCTAATTAACCCTGTTTCCTAGGCAATTAGACATGGTGTAGTGCTGGGTAGATGCTGCTGTAGAGTTTCTGCTTTTGGAACTAGCCTGCATCCTCTGCATAGTTATAAGCTGCCTTGTACAAACACATCCTTAAACTTAATTTTTCCACATAAATGTACACATGTTCCTAAACGTTTGACTACACATCTGTATCAATGTTAATTAGAGAAGACAAGCAGCACTTGTCTTCTGGCATGAGGCCAGTAGATGGTGGCTCAGTCTATGCCACTGTGCACTGCTACCCTCCAGAAGAGAGGGAATTTCTCTGAACAGCTCATGAAGAATGATCCTCCTATCCACACTAACCCATGAGCCATGCTCCAAACAATTCCTGCAAATGTGACACTTGGTTCAAATGAAAAACCATCTATTTAAGTAAAAGCAATTCAGCTCCCATGCTGGCACTGTTTAATTTAAAAATACAGATAGATTTAATTTCAAACACAGAAGTGAATATTTCAAAATCTTCCTATTAAGCTAAAACTATTTTTTATGGTAATTTGATTCCCAATCTCACAATTACACAATATCACTATTGTGATCCACCATATCAAAAAATGAAGTCCAGGGTTGTTAGGAATATTTGTGCTGGTAGAAAACAGAATTCAGGTCTTCTTGAGACCTTTATTCCTGTTATAATCAGTATAACCCATGCTATAATAATTTTTTAGCAATCCATGCTATAATAATTTTATAATAATTTTATATATGTACACCATTTTGCAATGAAACCATGTATCAAAAAGTAACTATGGCAAAATAACACCTTTCCATTCCACTGATACCTACCTGTTTTAGCAACTACACCTTCAAGAGTAGCTGTTCCCTTAAATGACACAGATAAAAAAAAGATGGAATTGTGCTTTATGACTGTAACAATATATGTAAAATCCTGTGGAAAAATAATAATTACATTCCTCTGCCAATAGTCCAGAGGTGAATTAATATCAGTTTATAAATATATCAATCATATTTAAAACTTTTCTGTACTAGAAATTTTATCCTGGTACAAATATCCTGGTACTTGCTGTACTCAGAGATCCACAGAACAGATGCATCTTTAGTATCCTGCATTTAATATAAACCAAATTTGTTTTAGCTAAGGAATATGGCTCTAAAAACTGGGCATACACACTTAAACAGGACATCCACTTTTACAGTAAAATTTCATTAATGAATACACAAATTTAGTGAAAATTTCCATGAGGACACACACTACTGAATTCTTCCCAAGCTATAAGACAAGATTCACACAGTTTATCAGATTAAGTTTCTTATGATGTAAGAAGAATCTTTCTTCATACAATCTATATTTTTAGCTTACTTTCTGGTGGGATTTTTGGGTGGTTTTGTTTGGTGGTTTTAGGGGTTTTGCATTTGTTTTTTTTAAGGTTTTTGTTTGTTTATTTGGTTTGGCTTTGGGTTTTGTTGCTGTTATTGTTGTTTTGTCTGAGAATGAAGTTGCAGATGCTCTGGTATTCTGGATTCTCTTTGATGGAATGGGGAGGACAATAGAGATCTACAGGCACAAACCTTTAAAAGAAAGTGCCTTCCAGAGCAAAAATGTAGACAACTCGTCATAGTATCATAGACTATCAGTCACATAGAAATCTCATTTGGGAGTTGTGGGAAATCCAGAATATCAGAAAGTACTATTTTTTTAACTATCATATTGGCTGCTTATTTTATTTCTAGATCAAAATGATAAAAAGTCAAATATTGTACAGATTAAAATTATGTTAAAGAAAAAGCAGTAACATAAACAGTGAAATGCCATTTTAGAATTTGTTCAAAAGAAAATACAAAAAGTGCTTATTTTTCACTGCAATTTAAAGAAAATCATTGCTATTGAACTCAAACATGCACTAGATTAGTTGAAAGAGAACATTGAAAGTAATAGTTCAAATTATTTTAATCTCAGAACAGTCTATTGAAACAGAAGAAAAATCTGATGCATGTTAAAAATTCTCGCATTTATTGAAGGTTTTGTAGATTCATGAATACAACTATTTTCAAATATTCTCATCCTATGGATTATTCAATTCTCTCCCTAGGTTTAATTTTTAACCAGCATTCACAGGCGTTGTCCCTTTTTTTAGTGAAGTTGAGATTATTAACATAAAATCAAATAGAACTGTTTAAAATTAAATCTTTGGTTTAACAGGTAATCGTGCCAAACTCGCTTATGGAAAGTCAGTATTAGAAATTAAAAGGAACTTTGCTTCATGAAGATATGCTGGCCCAAAACTACCCAAAAGCAATTCTAACTGAACTGTTTTTGCAAGTCAATAGGGAGAACTGAAAAAGTTAATTTCTCAGACCAGAAACATGGAATGTTCAAGGAATATATTGCAGCCCCGAAGTATCAATTTTTCTGTGTGATTCAGAGTTTTCACTCCAATACCAGCAGTATCTGTTTAGACAGCTCAGTGATGAATGAAATACAAAACAGTCACCAAATGCATAATTTAAGCATGTGCTCTGTGAACAAAATCCTTGCATCATACATGAAGTCTTATCAAATGATTATGCAAGAGAATACAATCCCTCAAGTTAAAAAGTAACCACAATTATGCCTGCAGTGCCACTTAAGATCAGCTACCAGTTTTTAAATATATACACAAGTGTGCTGTTACTAAAAAGGGCTGCAGTAAGGAGTACTTTAGAAAAGAATTTGAGTTGGCTGGCATACAGAACTAAGGCAGTATTTCCCCAATTGCCTTTCACCCTGGGGACTCAATTGTAAATCACAGAGAGAGAAGATGGAGATTGCTCTCTCTCAATGACACCTGTCAAGAGTTGCATGGGAAATGAATTCTGTCAGTCTTGGTTTAGTCTTCTGAGAAAAGCTGGAGAATACTCCAAGCCTGCCCTGATAACTTTGGAACCTCACACTGAGTAGATTCAAACCCTTGAGGACAAAGAAGTTAAAAGATCATGTCCTCTAGGGAAGCTTTCTGATAAGAAGTTGAATGATCATCAAAAAGTACATTATTCACAGTATTTCATTTCTTGTTCTCTTTTTCTTATTTTCTTGACAGAAACAATCTTAAGCTTTTTTTATAAACTTTCATATCTTATCAACAGTATTTTTAATTTTTTCTTATGTGAAAAGTATTGTATTAATGTTGGTATCTAGAAAATGTTTAGGCACTAACACTCTAGAGTGAATAAAGAGTAGAGAATCGACTCTGGTTTTATGACAAGTTTTTAAAAATGCTGCCTATAAAAAGAAAGAAAGCTCTGCGTGTGAAAGCATGATGACAAAATTGCTAGTAAATGGAATTTTAGTAAAGGTCAATGAGAAGTCAACAATAAACAAGAATGAAAACTTCTCAGATTTTGAAGGTATTACAATAGCAAATTGACCAGAAAGAGAAAGTATTTACCTGTTATTTTTCTCATGTGTTCTCTGTATGCAAAATTCATTTTTGGGTATTTATGTACAAGTAGTATTAACACAATAGCTTTTGTCAGACTAGTACAAACTCTGGGATCATGACTTAAAGTACTTTTCTTCAGATTCTTTATTAATCTGAGGATTGTTTTTCACCTGGATGAGGAACTCTTCAGCTGCCTCAAAAGATGTGTCTACTGCCTTTTGAAGTATCTTTGCCTGATCTCCAGGCTGTTTTCACTCCAGAGAGGGGCATCTCTGCCAGATCAGGTAAATATCTCAGACACTGTATGGCATCTCCCAAGGCACCTCACCTCCTTATTTAGGAAACTTACTCAAACTTACTCAAGTGCAAGTTATCCTTCTGAAGAATATCAGCATGCTATCAATATGAACAGATTAGGCATATCTGACATTTAAGTATAAATAAGTCACAACAAAACCCCCTGACTTTGGAAAAAACAAAACTGAGCAAAATACATTTCTGAGCTTATACAAACCCTTGACCCCACAGATTGAAAACTGTTTAAATTCAGAGCTGCTTTATCTTTGGATGAGAAGAATTGTCTCTCCCACCTTTCTATCAGCTGCCATCAGAAAGGTTATTTTTCTTGTCAGTGAAGGAGTGGAACATATTACCACTGGTTCAAATGACATAGCCACTAAATAGAACATGACAAAGTTAGCAACTCTTGGTAGATACCAGTATCCTGATAAGACATAAAAGCCTAATTAAACTTTTCAAGAATCTAAGACCAATGAGATAAAGAAAGATAAACCTTTCAAGTTAGAAATTCAGCACAAATGCAGTGTAAATAAAGACCTGAATTCTTTATTACTAACAAATAGCCTGGACTTACTGACACAGGCTGGAGAATGTGAGCTAACTCAAACCTCTGCCAAATGGATCTTCCCATCAAAGTGCTTCTGGTCTTAAGAAACATATTTCTAACAGGAGAAAAGCTCCTAAATATCATTTATAAAAAGATAAAAGGAGTTCTGAAGGAAACAGTAGCAAAGGATATCCACTTTTCCTGGTACAGATTATGAATATGAGTCTGCCTTAATACAGGCAGAAAGTGTGGTGTTTAATGCAGCAGTTCTTGCTTCGAGCATAATATATGGAAAAATGACCTGCAGTGCAATCAGGAGTGCAGAGCCCTGATGAGACCACCTGATTCTGTTCTCATTTTGATGGTTAGGAGTTATTATGACAAGTAGAAGGAATGGAGATTGGCTTTCTATGTTTCCAAAGACTAAATGGAAAGTGGTTCCAAACTGCTAATGGAAAAAAAAAAAAAAAAACCCAGTGAACATACTCGGCTTAGAATTTAATATAGTCATAGCTACTTCTGGGGTAGCACATCCAGGCTGCACCAAGCTCTACTCAGGCAGGTTTGCAACAGGGAGTAGAGATCAGTGTATTGTAATTTTTCTGATACCGTTTAGTTCCAGTTTAAAGGCAAATAAACCAACTACTTGACCTGTTCTTTATCAAATAAATAAAAGTAAAGTAAAAAAGTAGAGTCCATGTGGAGAAGTACAAATGATTAATTTAAAGCCATACTTCAGAGACCTTCACATTCCAGAAAATTTTATCACCAATCTTTAGAAAATACTGAGTACATTGAAAGGATTAAATATAATTTCAAACAGATATTAATGTTTAAATAATTTTAAAAAATGAGGTTTCTATTTCACAAAGTACCTTAACATCACAACATGCCCTTTTTTTACTCGTGACAGAAACAGTAGGAACATAGTTTCCCCAAGGCATGGGTACTTTAAGAATTACATTATCTAAGAACACAGGTCCAAATAAAATATTAAAAAAAATGTAGATTTTTAAGAGATAAAAGGTTTTATTTACTTAGCAAAAACAGTTAACCAGAACAGAAATAAAAGCATTCTGGAGTAGGGGTAAATATCATTGCAAAGCAATTCAGTGCTTGCAGTGAATTTAGGATATACAAACATATTAAAATCCTTTTTTTCATACAAGTTTTCATCATACAGCTCTTAAATAGCAAATGTGATCTATTGTGTGCATTACTTTTTTCAAAGCCAAAAACTCCCTTTTAATTTCCTTACTAAATTTTCTGTCACTTATTACTTAACTTAATAGTCAACCTATTATTGACACAACAGACAGCAGCAATGTATCATTGCAAAAGGGTGCCTAAGAACTGCCCCAGCTTTATTTTCCAAAAAATCAAGGTTTCCTATGCATACATAACAGCTCAGTTTCAACATGAATAAAATGAAATGAAATGAAATGAAATAAAATAAAATAAAATAAAATAAAATAAAATAAAATAAAATAAAATAAACTTCTACAATAGCTTCAAGCAGCAATCTTTAATTTTTAGCACTTGCTGTACAGTCTCAGCCAAATGAAGCCAAGTTCATTATTGACTCAGATGAACTCAACCGAGGTTTGAAAGAAAGGTCATATGTAAAATCTCTGTTGAATTAAATGATACAGGTTTGCCAGGAATCAAGCCTTTCCCAGCAGTATGTTTAAAGGGCTGGAAGATTTACTTTCTTTGTAAACAAATTCATAATTCATTGCTAACAATGAACTTTAAAACAAATATTTTCCTCGCATTAGATAAAAGACAATTTTAGAAGTAAAGGCTTATGCCAGAAAAAGTACTATTACTTGCTTTAGGTAAGTTCTAATCAATTCATTAAGACCAAATTTGACATAGGAATGTTGGTGTATATATATATATATTCTTTAGTATATATATTAAAAATATATATATTCTTATATATATTCTTTAGTCATAATCTGTATACAAGAATACTTGAACAGGGAAGTGACAACTAAACAGTTTGCCCAGGGCTTTGTCCAGTTAGGTTTTGAATAGCTGTAAGAATGGAAAATCCACAATGTCTCTGGGAAATTTATTCAGGTGTTTTATCACCCTCAGATTTAAAAAGCTTTTTCTTATGTTTGATTTTGTACCCTTTGCATCATGTACTTTTAGTGAGCACCACTAAGAAGTCTGGCCCTCTTTTTTCAGACTGTCCCTTAGAAACGTGTAGATGATAAGCAAAGTTCCCCTGAGCCTTCTCTCCCCTGAGCTGAACAGCCCCAACTCCCAGTCTCTCTTCAAGTCAGAGGTGAGCCATGAGAAAAGTTTTTTTCTCTGAAGATATATTTAGCAAAGGGCAGAATACACCAGAGAGAGGAGGCCACCCACACACACAACAGTGAGAGGTAAAAAAGGGAACACTGAGCTTAGAGGAGAAGGCAGTGAATGAGGGAGTAGGTACTCTCTGCAGCCTGCGGAGAACACACGCCAGAGAAGAAAAGCGAGCAGGAGCAGCAGAGAGAAACTGCTACATACTAACTGCAAGGTCAACCCACTGCCCTAACCTAAAATGAGAAACAATACTAATTATCAAGGCAATTATATTATAGCACTTTAAATTTTCATATAATTGAAAGAAAAATCCCCCACTTTTCTAGATCAGAGATACCTGTACTAGGAACATGGTATAGAGCTACTCTAATACTGATCTGCTTTAGCTGAAGTGGATATTGAATATTACCTTTACAGTACAACTAAATATCTTCTGGTGCACAAATACTTTTACAACAGTTATTGTTACTTTAGACAGTATATTACTTTCCATGAGCAGAGGCTTCTTGGAGAAATTGCAAACTTGATGACAACTTTTTCAAACCCTTTAAATCAGTTAAACTCGGTCACAGAGGTGAGCAGCTACAGTGTTATCATGATTAGCAGCAAAGCACTCTGGGTTTTAACAGGGTGCATGGAGCAGGTGACCAAATTAGGTGGATCCTTGCAGTTCATGATGGAAGACAGTCACTGAAAACTACATGTAGCTATAGAGAAAGAAATACTAAGTGAAGAGAAGAATCATGTGAAGAAACACTGAGTGAATGGCAAAAGTCCAGCTTCTCACCACCTGCATGAGAATAGAAAAAACTGTAGGCACTAAGCTAAAAGAACTCTGGGCCACTCCATTCTGGTAGGAGTTTACCATTCTTAAGTGAATTGATCTGGGCAGAGTTGCATCTATAATACTCACTCCTTTCAGAAAACCAATCTCCCTAAGCAAGGTTTCAGACCATAAATTGGCCTGGATCAAACTCAAATTCCTATGAATAAATTTTGAAAGGACAACAAAAGTAGACAGGAGACACAACTGGAATAATGTTGTATTAACTGTAAGTACCCTAATTCTTATGTTCTTTTTAAAAAAATCTTCTCAGTCTTTGCATTGTTTTTCCTTACTTTCATTTAGATTTGTTTTGCTTTTAATAAATGCAGTGGAGTTCAGTGTAAATAGCTGAGTAACTCAGCTCGTAAATGGGGTTGAACTTCAGTAAAGCTGTTCTATCTCTTCCTCTGACAGTTAAACAGAGCAGATTCTGATTGCATCTACAGTATAAGTGAAAAAGTATGTGTTTCCAACAAATAAAACCTTACTTAAATGCCTCACAGATGAGACAGACAAGTTTGTACACTTAGGTCTAGCAAAAGAAAACAGTATAAAAGGGAAAAAAAACCCATGAGCCTAAATAGGAACAGTTTGCTAATTCTTGTTTCTCTGTTCCAATAATTATATTGCTATGTTAGTTAACTCACTTGAATAAATTCTGAGGGTAGTGACTGAGGGAATTGCCATCTCTTTATTGTTTTAATGAGAATGAAAGATCTAATTCCACACACACTGAGCTTGAAATTGCATCAGCTATCTCTGAAACATTATGATGAGCTAATCACCAAAGATAATTATTATTCTTAGAAACAACAGTTGTACAATAAGATTTTTAATAAACCAACAGGTGGAGATAATAAAAGTACAATAGCTGAAGTTAAGTTCTTATTACATGATCTTTAATCCCAATGTTGCATCCTTAGAATTACTTTGCTGCCTGCAATTTCCTTTAGCCCATAAAAGACAAGATACAAGGAACAAAAAGCATAGTACTTACACTGCTCTAATATTTTTCTAGTGAAAGAAAATACTCAAGAACAGCTTAGTAACCACTGATTTTATGGACAAAGTTTTGTGTTCTATTTCTTTGCATGTTCCATAGCAGATATAGCCATCAGATTATTTCTAGACAGCAAGCATTTTTAATTTGTTTTTGGTTTACATATTTGGAAATTAGCACTATTATTAACATTTATAAATGAACCCAGGTAATTCCAGGTAATTCCAGGTATTATTAACATTTATAAATGAACCCAGGTAATTGAATATGACCAGTAACAACATTTGTAAATAAGAGACACTAAAATACATTTCCTTCCAGAGCCTTTACAAAAATGGCACTGAAGGATATAGAGTATTTCAAAAAGTTTTCCCCAGGTCTTTGAGAACTTTCAGTATATCTTACATGTTTTACCTCACATCCTGCCTTCACTTCTCTGTCAGTTTGCATCTATGATTTGGTCAGAAGATATTCAGTCTGCCTCAGTGATTCAAAAGAAAATGTTTCACAATATCATTAAATATCAGCATCTTAATGGATTCAGCATTGAGAAAGCATGTACTATACCAGTAGAAGTTATTTTGGGGCGTACAACATAAAAACACTAAACTAGTGAACAGATTTTAGGTGTCTTATCAAGATATTGACTGAACAGACCAAAGATGAGATGTTAGCTCCATATTCTGCAACAATAGCCAAAAATTAAAGAAAATAAATAAAAATATTGGTCAAAAATGGAAGGAGTAAAAAAAAAAATGTTAACTTCAGAGAATTTTAATCTTAAGTACACTACTGGGATCTGGATAAAGAATTCAATCTGAGAATTGTAGATTGTGTTTTAACATGTTTCTTCTTTGCCCTTTCCTAATATGTATATTTGATACAGATTTTCTCATAACACAAACCTTTGCTTCATTCTCATCTCTCAAACATGTCCACCTTACCCATAGCACACCAGGAATCAAATTCAAAGATGTCTTTGCAAAAAAAAAAAAA
>VZRH01005782.1:849441-871689 GCA_013397555.1 Urocynchramus pylzowi
TTTTTTGTTTTGTTTTTTTTTTCTGAAAATATTCTGTCTTTATTTTTCTTTCTGCTGCAGCCTAGTGTCTGTGAGAAATCGAGATGTTAATGGCTCAAATATTGCTAAGATCACTGTAGGATTTTGACCACTGTGGCAAGCTGTATAAAGAAGCCACTGCTCATGTGTGGTCACCAAACCTCCCCCCACCACTGAATAAGCCTCTGCAAATTCCTGGAAATCTGGACATAAAGTTAAGCCACCTGACTGGAGCTTGAGATAAGATAAAGGTGATTCTATTGCCCAATTATCTCAGGCCTAAGAAGTAAACAAGCCTGGAGAGAAGAATGTATCCATGAGGAAAGCCAACTCAGCAGGCTGTTCTAAAATTCAGCTCGGTATGGGTCCAGCACATGGAGGCCATAGCCCCCAAACTCATTTCTGAGGCTTTCCACCAGGGGACTGCACATGATCCACAGTGTTGCAACAAATCCACTGTAAAACTCCCCCACCACCCAGGAGAGGTGCTTGGACATTCACACGTACACCTGAATATAAAGATAAGCATGGAACACTATGTGTTCTGCTCAAATGACATAGTGAGGCAGCTGAGGAAAAAGATGCTTTTTATGTGAGGTTGAGCTTTAAAGAGGAAAGCAGAATTCCTTCTTTCCTGAGACCAACCAAGTACATTCAACTATAAGGCAAGAAGAAAATCTGAAAAATGAGGGCAGACAAAGCAAACAACAGATTCCAGAAATAAATATCCTGTTCACAACCAAGAATAAACCTGCTGCTGAGCCTCAAATGTTACTCAAAAAGAGAACCCTTTCCTTAAGTCTGTATTAGCAGTGTGAGCCAATATGAGTGGATCTCAAGAGAGGAAAAGTCAGGTGAGAATTCATGTCCAAACTATATCAGTCTCATGGTTTGAATGAGTCTTGGTTTTGCTTCACATTGACTGCCTCTTGTCTGCTTCCCCTGACCAAATGGTCAATGTGCTGAATGCTCAATTGTCGTTGGAATGCATCAGGAATAGTCCTAATTGAAGATTATCTTGAAGCTTAGTTTCATCACACACCCTGCTCCACAAAGAAAAGTGCTGTGAATGTGGGCAATTATTTGAGTCACTTAAAAATCACACGCTTTGAAAAGCATTACAACAACATAAAAGGTAATTTTATGTCTAATGAAAAGATATATATATACTAGTAGAATAGCAAAAAATCATATTCAGGACATAATATTTCCATATTTAAGGTACCTTTATTTTTCCATTGATTCCAAAAATATATCTTGACAAGAGCTGAATTCCAGTTCTTGATACTGTTTAAGACAAAACAAAACAAAGCAAAACAAAGAACAGAAATTTGGAGGCTTTACCTAGGCATTGGGTTTCAGTACCACTCCAGAGACCATTTGCCAAGCACTCTCTCACATGAGAACCAACTAATGTGTATCCTGTGTTACAAGTGAATATTGCAGTAGCTCCATACACTGTTAAAGTTCCAATCTTATTTCCATTTGGTGGAGATGGAAGACCACCACAGGAGATAACTAGGAAAAAAAAAAAAGAAACAGAACATTCTGAAATATGAAAATGCTTTTCATAATTTTTTTTTTTTTTACTGGAAGACAATTCATCACCTTGTGTTTTCTTAAAAAGTAAATGTAATAGGAATAAATACAAGAGTTGTATTCCATAAAAAGGGCTTAAAGTTATGCTTGATATAGCAATATATGTTCTAAAATTAAAAATTCTTTGGGATACTTGCATATCTTGACAGCAGCCAATGAATATTTCTAGCTCTGAAACAAGGAAATTACATGAATTCCTGAGAAGGTTGTGGTTATATTCCATATGTGCATATCCATGGCTACTCCTCAAATACACTTTCCCTGGCTGTTTTAAATGTTGTGTCAGTTTAAAGTATTATAAATCTTTTTAACATTTAGTACTCTGAATTGTTATATCTTTTTTCCTATTTCCCACTACTGTTCATAAGCATATAGCATATATGACAGTCTGCTTGCTAAAACAATAAATCATTTGGTTTTGCCAAAGACTAGATTTGGCCAATTATCAGAGAAACTTTCTGTAGCATCAGCTGCAACCCACAGCTATTGCACACCACATGAAAAATTGTCTTTCAGGAACGTATCAAACTCTAACTTAATTAAAACCATTCTGTCATTTCTTTTGTTTTTAGAAGAGTATACCAATAATATTGTAATTTAAAATGCAGACCAATGTCTTCAAGAGCTTCAACTGTATTTATACATTAGTATAAATCATATGTTTACTTTCAATAGCATCTTAGTCATAACTAAACTTCCTACTTGAAATCCCAAGGCCCCATTCTTACATATTTTAGAACAGAATATATTTAAAACAGAATATAATATATATTTTTGCTATAGAAAACAACATGGAAGTGGTTAGAATTTGTATAAAATCAAGTACTGGCTACCGTGCAGTTAACTAACTCAGTCATAATCAGAATATATATTATCATAGTTTCTTATGTACATAATGTGCCTAGAGATGAGTAAGACTCATTTTGACTACAATCAAGTCACATTAATGTAATTTGGGGATTAGCCTAACATTATAATTTCTAACTTTAATACTGAATACATTTATGTTAAAAAAATAAATCAAACTCTTTTTGAAGAGAAAGTAAACTGTAGACTACAGAAAAATACTCTGCAGTATGTTTCTAGATCTTAATGATCCATGTCCAATGAAAATATTACTGAATATCTCTTGGGGCATGAAGTTTGCTATAACTGAATTGTAATCAGTCCTCTGGTAGAGGGCAAAACAATGTACCTTTCTTATAAATTAACTGATATCTCTTCAATCAGCAACTCCCTGTGATTCTAATACTTTTCTTTTGGTTAACTGCATCTGATGTGGATCATCCCATTTTCTACTCACATAAAATTTTTGTAATTGTAGAGGGTGGGCAAGAACTATCTTTTCAAAGACTTGTTAGCAGCTGAACAGTATCTGGATATTAGGCAGCATATCAAAACTACATTTTTTAGGCTGTGTGCACAAAAAGAAAGGGACACAATTGCAGTTAACAGAATTTTAAAAAGTAACATATTGTAAAAGAAAAACTGAAGTTTTGGAGAAATTTATTAAGACTTTGGCATTGTAATCCTTGAAGTCTGTATGATTCCACTGAGATTGCCAAGGTTCCCTAAAACTTTAAACATCCAAAATCAGGATTGGTGTAATTTATGGCATTTTTGTATGAAGACGATATAAAAGCTCATATGAATGTTTCTCCAACAGTACAGTTTTAATGCTTCACCCAAGAGGTAGAAGAGATATTATCTTCTAATCTAACTCTAATCTGACATCTTCTAAAGTAATAACATTCTCTCCTAGTACTTTCTACATACTTATGCACCACCTAATAGAATAAATACAAATTGATTTCTTGATGGTACTTGTATGAAACATATTGTACTTAACATCTAAGGAGCTGGAATAAAGTAATTTCAAGTTAATGAAAATTTCACACTTTCTTACTAATGGAAATGTGAGAGCATAATAGTTTATTAAAGCCTTTATTTATAAAATAAAATATATATATTAAAAAGCATAGGATATTCTATGAACAAGTATGTTCCTTACCCTTACAAGCTGGCCTTTCATTGCCTACGCTCCAGGTTCCATTAGTCCTGCACTGTATGAGTCTTTGACCCAATAAATAATACCCAGGACTGCAGCTGAGCATGACTTGAGCTCCATACTCATTCAGTGACCCAGAAATCAATCTCCAGACAACGTGTTCTGACAGAAGAGTCTCTATGCTGGGGCAGGTTACAGCTGTGAAGAAAGGACACATACATATTAGCATTCTGCCCCTATGTTTCTTTATAGGTGAATGTCCCGCCTTACAGGCAGATGTTTCACAGTCTAAGACTTAGAATACCATAGTCATCTGGGAAATACAAGTCCTAAGAAAAACAATTCTCATACAGTGAGTATTATAAATTGAACTAGAATTTGTAGTATATTTTCATTTAGTAGATGTAGTGGAACAATGACATAGTTATTGTCTGTTATACAGTTTTACTCTCTAATGAGATCTAGTCAAAGATTTCAGTGAAAAAACACATCACAGACTACCATGGGTGTAAAAGGGAAAGCAAATATTGCTATGTAATGTTAATTACTATAAAACCATATATTGTGGGTATACAGGAAAATTATTTAATTCCAGTTTAGAAGACTTTAAAAAAATATGATATTTAGGAAGATTTTTAGAGTTATTTCAATTCTGTTGTTTCTAGTATTTCATATTTTGTAAGAGAATGTAGT
Organism: Urocynchramus pylzowi; assembly: GCA_013397555.1. Lineage (NCBI taxonomy): Eukaryota > Metazoa > Chordata > Aves > Passeriformes > Fringillidae > Urocynchramus > Urocynchramus pylzowi. The sequence goes on from VZRH01005782.1 coordinate 853,760, forward strand.
TACTGACTACAGACAAGAAGTATAGTTTATGTTCTTCAGTTTCAATTTGATGCTCTGCAGTTTAAGTCCACAGAATTCTTAAAATATTTATGATATTGACATTAATTCTATCTTAATGTATCTATAACTCTAGACTAGCATTATGAAAATATTTATGACTATTTAAAATAGTTATATTTGTTATCTTTTACCATGTTATTCAGAATTTCCCTGCTATACAAAAAGTCAAGGTAAATTACTGACTATTTATGTCACTAAGTGAGATTCATTAAGTGAATACTTTAGAAAAAACTACTAGCCCAGAAAAAGCTCAGAAAAGCTATACTTTCCAAGGAAAATAAACCAATCAACAACAACAAGAAGCAGCAGAAATTTAATTTCTTCATTTTTTGCTCAGTGGAAGACAAAAGCATTAGGAGGAAGCATGTAAAAATCCCAAATGAAGAAAAAAAAAGAAGAGTCTGGTTCTCATTTATGCTACAACAAAATCATACCATGCCACCAGGAAAAAGACTAACAAGCTGGCAAAATAAATACATTAATAAATAATTGCATATCCTGCAGACTTCACACTGTCTGAGAGGTATAAAGAGGTTTTATCACATGTTTGAATGTGTGATGGAAGAGACTAGTTAAGGCAATCACTGAACTAAAGGGAAAGTGGTAGAATCAAAATTCCTGTAAAAATTTAGATGTTGATGTTATAATTATACATCTACCTTTTCCAATAGTTATCTCACCCATGGCAAATTTTGGCATCCAGGAAAATTAGAACTGAACAAAGCACATCTATGAAGATGTGTAAGTATTATAAAGGAGAAATAATTTGAAGAACTTCCAAATGACAGATTATAATGTTATATTGAGCTGAAATTATAGAATATTTTCTTAGATTTTTTTAGTATATCTTAGGAAGAGTTGCAAGTGTAAAATCACTTTGAAACATAATAGATCTTCACTTTGGCTTTTAAAACAATATTTTGACTACTGAAGAACAGTGTCCCAGGTTAATAGAGGACTTCCTACTTCCTAATTTAATTTATTTTGGTATTAATACTAAACTGTGTTTTATAGCTATGGAAAGATGATGAACTATCAATCAAGAAACATTTTTCCATACAGGTTAAATAAAATATGCATATTGAAACACTCTGCTTAACACTTTGTAGTGAAAATCATATGTCTGTCAGAAAACAAAACATATTCTAAATAGAGACTTAATGCCTATCAACTTTAACATTTTTATCACTCCTCCTTCCAAACAATAATTTTATTGGTTCTTTCAAATATGAAAGCAAGCTTCTTATTCAGTCCAATATAAAAAATTTTAGTCTTAACCATATGACATCTCAAGACAGGCTCAGCTATTTCAGAATATGTAGATAAGCTGCATAGATGTTATCTCTACATACTGAGGTCAGTATGAAATTTATTCTTTCTTTATCTATAGATACACTTAAATTTGCAAGCACACTTTACAAACAACTATCAAATTCTAATGTATAAATGTACAATTTCTAATTCAAGATGTTCCTCAATACAGAATATACTTCTAGGCTGTGTTGATGTAATCAACTAAACCTGCTGCTTGAAAAATTTTAATTTTACAGGGACTGATTTTAATTTATTAAATTCCACATCCTTCAAGAAACAAAAAAGTAATTGTTAACAGATGCTTGATTTTGTGCACGTGGTTATGAATGAGTGCATCAAGTTGCCTCTTACGGTCAGTCTCTTGGAAATTACAGTCTGGGCACCATTTAAATTCTCATTTACATAGATAAAACTCTGTAAGGAATTATCTCAACTTCTTGCAGATGTGAAGATATTCTCTTATTCTCCAGGCATTTTCATTATAAATTTTATGAATAATATTTATTTACATAAAATACAAATCAGAAAACATAATTATAATTTGAAATCATTATTAAGATTATCTATTTTAATGACATGACAATCTCCATATATTGATAATTCTGAATAGGCTCAAAAGCAGGGAATTCATAATAACATATCATTACCATAAAAAAGAGTTGTTATAAAGCCCAAATAGGCAGATTTGTCTCACGCATGGCTTTGAGGCTGGTGTAAGTGGAAAAAATTTGGGGTTTGTTGACCATGGGATGATCTACTTAATACCTAGTCTACTGATTTCTCAGAGGGGAAAAAGAGCTCTAGCACAGGAGCTAGTAGGGCTCACTGACAGAGCTTTTAAGTATTTTGGAAGAAGAAAAGGGAAAATACCAGGTTTGGCAGTGATGAGCGATGGTATGGTGTGCCAAAACTTGCGGAAAAAAGCACTAATCCCTCAGTCTGTTTCACAAGGTACTGGCTACAAAGTATCAGACTTTAATGTTTCTACACATGCACCCCAGCAGAAATAAAACACAATGAGCTCGAAGCTTTGTCCCAGTACCAGTCTGATATCAGTGGCACCGGTGGGATGAGTTCTGAGACTGGAGTGCCTTCTTGGATGGTGACAGGCTCTTTAGGAGGGATCAGGCAGGGCAGAAAAGGCAACAGGTGGAGAGGGGGTGGTACTGATTTAATAGAAGGGTTAGAATAGATGGAGTTCTCTGTTGGCAATGGCTCAGTTGAGAGTTTCTGGTCAAGAACCAAGGGACAAACCAATCAAATGAATGTCATTGTGGGAGCCTACTGTAGACCTACAGCTAGGAAGATGATGCCAACAAATTATTCTTTGAGCAACTAAGGGACACTTCCAAATCAACTGCTCTTGTCCTTACGGGGGACTTCAACTTGTCAGAAATTATCTGGGAGAACCACACAGATGCTACAACCCAGAGCAGAAGATTCAAAACAATCCTGGATGACAACTTTATGGAACAGATCCTAAGGGAGCTGGCTCAGAAAGATGCCCTCCTTGATCTATTGCTTGTCAACAGGGAGGATCTCTTAAGTGAAGTGGAGGTTGGTGGCTGTCTTGGCCACAGCGACCGTAAAGCTGCTGAGTTTAAAATTTCTGTTGACAAGAGGAAAAGTGCCAGCAAAACCTCAACTCTGGAATGAGGAGAGCAGACTTCAAACTTCTCAGGGAACTATTAAGTAAAATCCCCATGGAAAATATTTTTGCAGGTGTTGGGATCCATCTGGTCATTTTTTAAGCATTGCCTCCCTAAGGGCACAGAAATGTCAAAAGTCAAGCAGGTGAGGCAAAAGGCTGGCTTGGCTGAATGGGGATCTCCTCTTGGAAATAAGGCAAAAAGGAAGGTGTATGCCCTGTGGCAGCAAGATAAGCTGTCATGGAAGAGATGCTGCTTGCCACTGCAGGGAGAAAATTCATCCAGTCAAAATTCAGTTGAAGTTGAAGCTGGCCAAAAATATGGTAGACAATAAAAAAGAGTTCTTTCAAATATATTAATGGCAGAAGTCAATGTAGAAATAACATTGGCCCATTACAGGATGAAGACAGTCACCTCACAAGCAGGGACATGGACAAGGCAGAGGTGCTTAATGCATTCTTTGCCTCTGCTTCAATATGGATCATGCACCAAGGGGGTCTGAGTACCCTGAACTGGAGGACCATGACTACAAGAATGATCAAGTTCCAGTCAACCCTGATCTGATACTTCAGCTGGATCCCTACAGATAGGATTCATCCAAGAATCCTCAAAAAGTTCAGTTATGTCATTGCAAAACCCCTCTTGATGATTTTTGAGCAGTCTTGGGAATCTGGAGAGGTCCCAGCTGACTAGAAGCTGGAGAACATTGTCCCAGTTTTCAAGAAAGGCAAGAAGGAGGTCCCTGGAAACTATAGGCCTATCAGTCTCACTTCAGTGAAAAATTTTACTCCTTCACTGCTCTAAATATCAAAAATGAAAAATAATCTTCATGGAAAAGCTTATTTTGGGAAGTGTTAAAAAACATCTGAAGGTTGCTCTTCAAGAGTATCTTGAATGTTGTGACTCTGAGTGCAATTATCTTCTTCAAAGAAAAAAAAAGTACAATGTTCATGATAGAGAAATATTTCAATTACAGGAACTTGCTATTTAGTAATACTTGCTATTATTTTCAAGGAGCACATGATACTTAATTGCCATTCTTCAGCTGGTAGTTAACAACCACAAAAATGGGGAAAGGGCATTTTGGACTTAATATTTGGTGAACTTAATGCAGTAATGTGACTGCCATTTTTCAAATATAACCTTTTGAATAACTTTAGTATTATCTTAAAAACAGGAACAAAATTAAGGTGAAGTCATGCATTATATCTGAGATACTAGTGTGCTTTAAATTGTCAATCCATTTTAAAGTATTAGTAAAATTAGAAGACAGTAGGAAACAAATTAATCCTCTACATCACAGAATCTATTAACAAAGACCTAAGAACAAAATAGGATCAGTTAAACAAGTTGATAGTCTCAGTATACCAAGACAAATGAAAGAAATTAAGCTGTTCATGTTGGTCAATATATTCAAACAGGAAAGGCTTCAAAACCTCAAAAAAGATAAACAAAAGGATCATGTGGTATTCATCATCAGTCTGTCAATCCAGTCAGCTATATCAAGCCAATCTGTTATGAGTCTAATGTATCTGGACTAATTAAAAATTGCTAAATTTATCAACTATTTTACTACAGTTCATTGAATGAGTACTCCATGTTACATATCAAATGCTGACAAAATGCTTCAAAAAATACTTACTGACCTTAGGATTTGGTAAAGAAAATGGGTATGATGTTCTGAATGTCTTAGCAAATAAAAACCACCAGTATCTGTGATGAGTTGATGTGAATCTTTGCCTGTTTATCTTAGCAAATTTGGCTTTGCATTTATACTACAACTAATGTTTTATTCCAGAACTACTTATGATTCTTAGTTCTATAACTAGATATTTTCCAAACATATTGAAAAGTATTAAAAATGCTAATTTATAAACTTATAAATTATAAAATTTATATTTATTTTTCAATTTATTTATTGGAAAAAAAATTTGTCTTATCCATCTCTGTTACATCTTAGCACACCACACCTTCAAAAAACAAAAACCATCTACAGCAAAATCTGCAATATGAAGATTACCAGAAAAAGAAAAGTGCCATTAGCTGTTCCTTAAAATATTTGATGTTAGATGAATTAGCATAGACTAATCAAGGACCTCATTTAAATACTTGAATAAATGTATTAAAGGAATAGTGGAAAAGAGAAAAAAAGTTATGCAGTTACAGGAACTGCATAACTTCAGCCAATTAAAAGGTTAGAAGAATGAACCATAAACTCAGTATTCTAGATTATGTATCCACATACTTCTATGAAAACGAAAGCAGTAAGAGCAAAGGCCAGAGAGACATGGATTTGAAAAGTAAACAAATCAATGGATAATGGTGACCCATGTGAAGTTCAATAAGGCCAGGTGCAAGGTCCTACCCATGGGTCAGGACAATCTGAAACATGAGTACAGGCTGGGCACAGAATAAATTGAGAGGAGCCCTGAGGAGAAGGACTTGGGGTGTTGGTTGATGAGAAGCTTGACATGAGTCAGCAATGTGCACTTGCAGTCCAGAAGGTCAACCACATTCTGGGCTGCATTGAAAGAGGTGTGACCAGTAGGTTTACCCCTCTATTCTGCTCCTGTGAGACCCCACCTGGAACATTGTGTCCAGCTCCAGGGCTCCCAAACAAAGAAGGATGTGGACCTGTTGGAGTGAATACAGAGAAGGCAAAAAAGATGATCAATGGGCTGGAGCACCTTGATGATGACAGGGTGAGGGAGTTGGTGTCATTCAACATGGAGAATAGTAGGCTCCAGGGAGACCTTAGAGAAGCCTTCCAGTGCCTAAGGGGGCTACATGAGATCTAGAGAGACTTCTTACAAGAGCATGTAGTGATAGGAAAAGAAGAATGGTTTCAAATTTAAATAGAGTAAGTTTAGATTAGAAATTCTTCCTTATGAGGGTAGTGAGGCACTGGAACGGGTTTCCCAGAGAGGCTGGGAATGTCCCACTCCTGGAAGTGTTCAAAGCCAGGTTAGATGAGGCCATAAGCAACCTGGTCTAGTGGAAGGTATTCCCATTCCAAGAATACCCCCTCCCTGCAGGGGATTTGGAACTAGATGATCGGTATTCAGTAGCCTAATATCCATGATCCATCTGTGTCTTGCTCTATGACCATCACGAATCATATTTTTCATGCTTCAAATCTGATGTAAATGCTTTTAATGAAAAGAAAGGCCTTTCAAACATCTGCCTCAGGCATGATACTATCAGAGGTGCTTTGTAAAACAAACTACCCTGATTTCAACCTTCATTTTAATAGACATGGGAATAAAAATGGACTTATTTATTTACCATCTATCTTTCTGGGCTGTGTTTGTTTCCCATCAAGTTAGAGATGTTTCTTTTTCTGCAGACTAAATACATCTATCCTTACAGCAGCAATACTGAAAAAAACCAGGTTATTATGCAGATTGTCTAAGCTCTCTGTACTTTGAAAGTAAAGAATCTTGGGTAAAGCATGCCTGCCTCTGAATAGCAATCCATTCTGAAAATACTAATTTTAAATTGTCGTGTACATCATTAGCACTTTAATTTAGCACACCTAGATTTAGAAGCAATTGGATTCTTTTTCAAATAATAAATGTTTTGAAAAGGAAAAGAGAAGACAAAGAAGAGAAGAAAGTGTTATATATTTTGTTAGTTTATTATAAATACTAAACAAAATTTTTAATTTTGAAAGTTGTGCTAAATGTTAGTAATTAAGCTTTATTTTTAAGGGTAGTCATTGCCTGGTTAAATTTGAACATTTCAATGATACAAGCTTTTTTGTTATCCATTTTTTCTTTAATTGTTTTTTCACTGCAGATATAGTGTTATGCATTTAGTATGTCTAATCCCCAGATAGTATATCTGGACTCTTCCCTCAAAAAAAGAAAAACCTGTTGACTTTTTTGCTGATTAATCATGCAAGTTATGTGCTTTGTACATTGTCAATTTTTTCTGAGAATGAAGCTCACTTCAATTCAGTGGAGCACTGCCTTCCCTCTGTACACGGCTTGGAATTCACATCATGTCTGTGTGAGCACAGCTGGTTTTGAATGATCCTCTTTATGTACTCTGTGGAATTGCTGTGTACAGTTTTAGGCACTGCCCTTCAAGAAAGGTGAAGATCAATTGGAGATTGTCCAGAGGACAATAATGAGAATCAGTGGTCCTAAAAGTAGGAAGGAAGAGTGAGAATGAATCACAATAAGATAGTTATCTCTACAGGAAAAGTGACTGAGTGCACTGGATTCAGGAGTCAAGGTGTTGGTAGGGGTGAGTGAGCAGCTCCAGGGGTGGCCTTTGTGAGGAGAAGCTGCTGGGCACAGTCAGTTCCAAAGGACCCACAGCAGAACACAGATGAGCTCTGCAGCCATGATGGTGGCACCACTGGGAAACTGTGCTTAGGAAAGGGCAAAACTCTACACAGGCAGAGAAGGCAGAAACAAAAAGAGTGAGAAACAGCAGAGGGAACACTAAGGTCACATAAGAGGGATGTGTTCCAGACAAAAACACCAGAGCTGGTGTTTTGCTGCAGCCCAATGGAGAGGACCATGCCAAAGCAGATATCCATACTGCAGCCCACACTGGAGCAGATGGACATTATTTCTTGAAGAATCTGCTGCTGATGGAGGAGCTACAGTAGAGCAAGTTTATCTTGAAGTTCAATAGTTCATGAAGAAGACACATGCTGGAGCAGAGGTAAAGTGCAAGGAGGGAGGAGAAGCAGAGAGAAGCCTTTAATAAGCTGACCACAACTCCCATTCCTTATCCCCTAGGACTGGCTGGAGTAAGGAAAAGAACCAACAGAATGAAAGTGACCCTGGTAATAAAGGGAGGAAAGCATTGCTTTGATGTTTTGTAACCTTTATTTTCCAAAGCTTATTTCACCTTATTTTAATTGGCAATACATTAAATTAACTTTTTCCAAGCTGAGTCCTCTCTCTGTCTTTATCTTGACCCATGAGAGTTTTCATCCCATTTTTTCCCATCCGGTTGAAAAGGGAAAGGGAGTGAACAGCTGGGTGAGGTATGATGGCTCACCAAGGATAACCCACTATACTGAAAAATAACAGTTTTTAAACACATTAAGAAGAATAAAATAAGTATAAAGTAACTTCTATTTGTCCGCTGTGGATACAAAATGAAAAAAAGCCTTTATGCTACAGATAAACAGCTTCAGATTATATAAATACTAGGAAAAACTGCAAGGGAGAAAGTAAATTACTGAAAGAGAGTATTCAGGAGGGTGTTCAAAATTAGGTTAAATAACCATCTGTCAAGGATGCCTAGAAATTCTCTCACACTAACTTTCAAAAATATTTTCTAACAATTGTTTGCTATTATTTGATTCAAATAAATGAAAACCCTTTCGCAATCATGTATAACTTCATAATTCTTGTACTTGCTTCCTTTTATTATTTCTTTAAAAATGAGTTGAATTTTACTTGTTTGAAAAATAAAAGTGCTTTTCAAATTCAGAATCTAGAAGGCACATACATATCCTGTTGATTAGATCAAGATTCTAAATTAACTCTCAAAATTTTTACACATAGTATTATAGCAATTATTAACTTTGAGATTATGTCCTCATCAGTATTTCAAGTCATGTTGAAGTCAGGCTCAGTTAATTATTGCTTTGATGCAGAACAGAGAGAAGAAGTGGCTGCCCAATGCAAATGAGAGGCTAAGCCATATAGTAGACAAGCCTGCACTACATTGGCTTGTTCCTGACAGGAGGCAGAAATGAAGAAGTCCTGAAGAAGTCCTATCCAGCTTAATTATCTACACTAATCTTTTAAGAAATAATTTTTGCTTTTATTACCTTAGAAGCTATATTAAAAAAAAACAAATAATAATTGCTGATTGTAACTCATTATGGTGACGGGCATATTATTCATAATAAGAAAATATACAGGAAATTTAATCATCTAACAATTTAAATTCAGATGTTTTGAATAAGATAAAACAAAGATTTTTTAATTAAACAAATTTATAGGCCTCTTCTAATTCTCCACATGCTAAATGATGATGCATTCCTGAAAGGCCATTTCAGGGCATGTGTATATGTAAAACCTAAACATCAGCAGTGAAGAATTTCCTGAGAAAGTTATGGGGAAATATTCTTTAGAAATACATGCCCACTTACATTTGCAAACAGGCGGCCTCCCTTTGTTGCTCCATAATCCATCTTCTTGACACACTGCTGTTGCTTGTTGACTAGATTCTAGCTTGAAGCCCTCATTACATTCATATATCAATCTACTGCCCAAAGTGAACTCATTACCTATAACTGAACCATTCCCAGGGGACTCAGGAATGCCACAAGATACAGCTGAAAAGAAAGAAAAGAAAAATATGAAGAATTGGAATTTTATCATATTATCTTTAAAATATTGCCCACCACTGAAATAAGAAACATAGATTAGTAATTTTGACATATCTCATTTATAACAATTGAAATTAATTTTGCATCATATTTGCAACATTCTGACAAATATAATGGTATTTAAAATTGATAAAAACAGAAGTGCACCTAATGTAGACAAACGTTTTATAAATTTGTTATAGTTCAATATAATACTGCAGAGAGACAATTTTCAACACAGGCTGAGGGCAATGGTTTATTGGGCAGAGGAAAAAAAATCAGAAGCGTCCAAAGAGATTTGGTCCAAGTAGCAATGAACTGAAAAACTCTTAAATGCTTTCTAGTAGTCTGCTCCATTCTTTCAGGCTTTCTTTCATTTGTGCACTCCTTCATCATAATTTGTTCATATATTTCATGTTTGTTTGTTCTACACATTTAGAACTATATTGCAAAAGAATTCAATTTAACATTTTTTATCTGATGAGAAGAGCAATCACATATATGACTAGTCAGGGAAGTGTTCCACTCAAGGACATTATTCAGATATTTTAAACCTTATTTACACATTTGACTAATTCTTTTCAGAATTTTAAACATTTTGTGTATCTAGGCTTATCAATTTTCTACATCATGAAGGAAATTATTTACTGAATTATTTTCCTTTTTTTTTTCTTTCCTTTTTTTTCCCTTCTTCTTAATTTAACTCCAAATGAACAGTTTTTCTTTCAAGACCCCAAAGTTTAATTTGCTGTCAACTTAGTAAAGTTTGAGTAGCATCTAGGGTGTGTTTTTAGGCTTATATATTAATTTATTTAGCCGGAGTTCCTTTAATAGTATCTCATAATATACAATTATCACGCAGAGTATAATTATAAAAATTAGTGTCTATAAAATAGACACTTGTAGGAAAGGTCTCCAAGTCAAGATTGCCTTCTGAGACCTGACTTCTCAGGTCCCTTGCTTTTGACAACATATATTTTTTTAAAAATTCTTTTAACGCTATGTTTATTTAAAAGTAGTTATTCATGTACAGATATTAACTCTAGGTCCTTTAATAAGTTACTAAAGCTGATAAAAATTTTATGTTTGCTCCACAACTCTTTTGAAGAGAAAGTCATATTATTTTCTCTGAAAGGATGTTACTTTCTGCAAAATGGCAACTTGGAGCAGACTACCTATCAAATTATTACAATGAATCTATTTCATGAGTTCATATAAACCAATATGTGTATGTGTGTACAGATTCACAAGCTACTCTGAGTTTGTCATCCAGTTTACTGCTCTGTAGTAAATACACTGAAAGCTTTGAAGCCTTCATTTTTAAATATTTACCAAGAAAAAGTGAAGATTTACAAATGACAGTATTTTTTTTTCCTTACATGCAGTTAATGGTAAGAAGCAATTCAATATTTTAATATTTTAAAATAAAAATAAATAAATAAATTTCAAAAGAAGAAATCATTGTGTTTGTCTAAAATCTGTTTCAGTGGTGAAAATTAGTACTTTTTGAAAAAAAAAAAATCTAGTTTTTATCACTATTTACCCAATTCAATGTAAACAATTAATTTCAGAACTCATCATCATGGTACCAGAAACACAATTCTCTAATTTGTTTTCAGTGTTTCCAAGTTGCCACATCTGATGAATTTAAACTAAATACAACACAGTAATTTGAAAATTATTACAATGAGGAGATATAAGCATTATTAAATGATGAATGATTAGTTCATTTCTGCTGTTCCTTCCATCTGGAATCTGTCATGTTGCTAACAGAAGTAGAACTACAGGAGTGCTCCAAAATAAGCTGCCTCCTTTGTAACACTTCTTGGCACTTTTTGTAAACTAACCAGAACTGTTCTCCTCTTATCAAAACTGAGTATTTCTTCATCAGGGGGCAGAGGCTGAACCTCCTGTCAATGGAAGGAATAGTATTGGGACAGAGAAGGTAGAGAGAGGTTGATAAGGAAGGAGTCCTGGAAGCCCACTTTTAACTGCTCTGAATCATGTAAGAGAAAGTGGAGAAAGGGAAGGATAAAAGCAAGTTCTGCAGCTTTTGGGAGCAGGTCTTTATATTAGAATTCATTTTCCACTAGGTGACCACAGTAGGAGTGGTGGTTTTTCAGGTCTCCGGTGTACTCAACACAGTCAGCATAGGCGTATCTGGCTAAATGCTCTACATTCCCTAATGATCAGCTGAATCCTTTACCTATAGCTAGAACCAACACTGATCTTGTGTCAGGCAAGCAATAGTTGCAAAAAGTTGCTCTGCATTCTGAATTGATTAAAGTGAAACTTGCACTCTACTTTAGTACATCATAAATGCCAATGCATTTCATGTCGTGGTTACTGTGAAAGATTTCAGTGTTCCCAATGTCTTGCACTATGCTTCTACACATCCTAACATGCCTTACAGTTCTCTTTTTACTTGTGACAATGTGTCTGAATGCTTTTAGTTAAGATTTAACTTCTTGTCAATATTTTTAGTTCTCCTTTCTCATGTCAAAACAGTAATCTCTGTGTTAAGTGCACATACATCTAATTGTATAAAACCAAAACCTCAAAACTATGAGTCTATCAGGCCATCCCATATATGTGCCCATCTGTATATACAGGTGGACTTCATTTTATTTCCCTCTAAATACTCTAAACATGAAATAACTTCAAATACCTTAGTGAAGCAAGAAGCTTTTATTGTGCCATTTGAAAACAAAACAAACAAAAACATCCCCAACACAGCAATCCAGGTCTGTTTAATTTATGGTAGAAGATAATAATTCTGTCAGCATTTGTTTTTCACCTTTAGTAATAACCTTTCTAGAGACACACTGAAAAGTTCAAGACTTGCTCTTATGTGCAAGTTATTTTAAGGAATAAAAGATATACAATGCCTGCTCACATACAGGTGGGCCTCTCAGTTATGTCAGGTCTGATGAAATGTCCAGTATGCTAAAGCACCTCCAAACCTCTGCTTACCTGTCACACTTCAGCAATTTCATCCTCAGAGTGTACCTCAGCCCTTACTGTGTCCCTTCTTTCCTTAGCTGTTTCTAAATCTTGTACTGCTAAATTGTCAGGCTTTTCTCACTGTTGCTTTAGCTACTTATCATAAAAGCAGTTGGGCATTCTGGCACTGTTCCAGTTAGAGTCTTATCTGTTTATTTTTTGAATGCTTGTCTCCCGGAGCCTGGAATTGGAACGAACTATTCCTGTTGCTACAAATTTATCAAGGCTGCCAAAGGAGTTTAGAGCAGCAGTGTTAAAACAAAGCATATCAGCAAGGACAATTTCACTAAATAGCAAGTACTTTGAAATTTAAAGTAAAGTAAAGTAAGCCAAACCAAACTAAAATAGCATATTTTCTTTGTGGACAGTGGAAACAATGACACTACTGTGCCACAACTGTTGGAACCCTGGATGCTGAGAATTTTAAACTTTCTGTGCTGAAAGGCACAGACCCACAAGAGAACACTGCATTTGACCTGAGGCAGTGGAGAAGGCTTTAAAAATTGATTAATAGCATTGGGATTACAGGTATATAGTTGGTTAGAAGTGTATAATATCGCAGGGTGGAAAACTTAGAGTTTGGGGTTTTAGAATATAGTAATAAACATGAAGCAAGATGAAGGTTTTAGGGCAGGGGCAGGTTGTTCTTTACCTTCTTCTTCCTTCTTCTTCATGGGTTTGGGCGGTATTTTGTGATTGGACAGAAAAGTCCGCACTGCGGGCTTTGAAGGATCAGTTATTGGGTTAAAAGGGAAAATAATCTGGATGTCATTTCTTAATTGGATAGTTTAGCTTTAAAAAACCTTGGAACAAGAGATAGTTAGCCATTTTTTGCTTTTAATGAAAGACTGCAGAACTCATGGCTGTGAGGCTGTAGCACTGATAAGAAACAACAAACAAGTCTGAATGAGAAATATCATCTCACGTGCCTTCAATCCTGACCCCAAGAGAGGTAGAAAAAAAAAAAAGCAGAGAACCCACAACAACCAAGTATTTTGAAGCTCTCAGCTTCATGATTGTTAAAGAATTAAGAATAGTGTGAGAAAATCTTCTGACTTGAGCAATTGTCAGCATGTTTCTTAGGTCAATGATTAGTTGAGACTGACAGGCTCCAGCTTGGAGATGTGCATTCAGGGTGTCAAAAATATGTCAGCCTTAATTGTATCTATTATTTTGCACAGCAGAAAAATACACATCTTCCAATGCAAGGGGAAAAGCCTTTTATCTAGAAACTGAGATGTAGTTTTAGTTGTTCTTTCAAGTTCCACACCAGACTTGCATTTATTTCTTATTAAAACCAGTAAATTTAAGGTGTACAGCAATCCTTTAAAGTATCTATACACCTGTATTCCAGCACAACACTTACATATTATTTATCTTCAAAGTATGAAATTTCTTTGCATATAGAAATGAAGCTGGGGAGCGCATTACAGGCAGACATTTGAGTTTATTTTCATATGCTGGAAAATCCCTAAAGTTAATCCACAAGCATTCATCATTCAGTGACCTGTTTCTGGCATTGAACATAGTGCTGGAAAAGGCATTTAAATACCCAAAAACTGAAGTTAGAAACAGAGAAGTCCCTAAAAGCAGGTTTCAAAACAAAAACATGCTCAGTGGCTTATGTGTATGACATCCAGCTGGAGACAATTCTCAGACTTGGATACATAGAGAAATAAAAAAGGAAGTGAAAACGGGGTTGGGAGGATAAAAAAAGGATTGTTATGAGTGGTCATCTAGTCTATTCTCCTATCACAAGTCAAAATTATACCTGACCAATCTTGATCTAATTTGTTTTTGAAAGATCTCCAAAGATGAAAATTTCACACTCTCCACAGGCAATCTATTCAAGTATTTCACTATATTCTCTGAGAAAAGAATAATAAAAAAAAAAAAAAGAAAAACATAACTTAGGATCCTGTTAAAGTAAGGTTAGCTGCAATTCCTCTAACAAGAAAAAACAAAGATTATTTATTTAATTCATCTTGGAACTAAGCTTATTAAAAGATTGATTTTAAAACTACTTGATTTCTCCTTAAATTTCTGGGATTTTTTTTTTAGTCTAGAGTAATACACTTATTGGTTTATATTCTGAAATATGGTCACTGGTTTATAAGATATAGCTAGAATGTGGTATTTTTAATTTGCTACTTACCTCACATTTTTAAGACTGTATGCTAGAAGGGACATTTTTGCATAGCAACATTTACCAAAAAGGTAAAAGGCCCAAGCTTTATTTCATGCCCAAAACCACAGAACACCTAGTTTTATGAGGAAGTAGTTTGGTGGCCAGTCATAGGTCTTGCACAAACTGTAAATGGGTATTTTCAAGCCCACTCTCCCAGGGCAGACATGGAACACAGTCATGGTCCTTGAATAATCTTTGTTCAGTACAGCAAAAAGTACAAAGATCTCTAGCTCCACAGCATATATCCATACACTTCAAGAACAGAGGTAAGCATAATGACTGGAATCAGCATTTTAAGCAGGAACTGTTGGCATCAGCTAAACTTGTATCATGCTTCTGCCATAAACAGAGCCTTTCCAAGTACTTACAATTCAGATGAGAACTTCCTTAATGTAGGTACCTCCAGTTTCCTTTTATAAAGCAACTAGGAAGTAACTGAAATGGTGAAGAGCAGCCAAAGGTTTTTAAAGGATCTTTAAAATTATTTTTACCTCTTTTAAGAATGAGTGGGAGAAATCAGGCAGAACAAAGTCAAAAGCTGAGTCCTGTATAGGAAGAACAGGTGGGGTAAAGAGGGGCATTTTCTCATTCCTGGCAGAGACTCTGTTGCACTCTCACTGGTACCATGTCTCAGCCTCCAGACTCTGGCTACCCATCACTGCTGAGCCATATTGACCCTGACAATTTGCTTTCAGTTTTTCATTCCAACTGCTCTTTTTGCCAAGCTTTTCCTATATTTTCTGTTGTCTTCTCTACATCCCCAGCCTCAGTCTTTCTTCCTACTCTCTCCCAGCATGGCAATCCATACATGAGCTAATCAGTGGCTGACAAATGCTGTTGCCAGTATCATTACTGGGGCCTTACTAGTTCCTCTCAGCAGCCACTTACTGTTATTATATAAGAATTGTTATTTTCTCTCCATATCTCTTTTGAATGTAGCATGACTCATGTTTCTCTTTTCACTTCACAAATTAAATAAAAGCAATAACAGTAAGTTATAATTTCCTAGATAAGAGTCAAGTTTTTTATACAGCATTCAGGACATTATTACAGCATTTGCATTTGAGAAGACAAATTGAAAAATACCTTCTGACCCTATCAGAGTAACTCATATTAGATGTTTTCATATTCAAATTAGATTTTGTTGTAATAGATATGCAAAAAATAATTACCCTTTTTGATAATATGATCAAACTTGGTTTCAAAAATTAATTCTGACAAATTCAAGTTATTAATTACAAATGTAATTTGCAGGACTGGTTTTACAGAAATTTCTTAACTAATCAAAGACATTTTGATTTAGAAAGATCCTATAATAAAATCCATGAGCTGGACCAAATGTGTAATTTTAATTAATTTTCAAAAAAAATGAATTTTGATAACAGGTACAAAATAAATTTTGAAATAAGATCTACATTTCAGAATTTTTTGAAAAAATCATTCAGACACACAAGTTGGAAAAATTGCGCCAGAGTTTTAAAGTTATATATTAAAATGAGGAATCTTAGATTTACAAGAAATTTATTGTAAAGATTAAACAATCTGTCTTGCAAATATTATTTTCTCCCATTGTTTACAGAAATCTACTTACCCACAGACATATATATCTTGATGAAATTAAGAGCTTAATATTCAAGCTTAATAGTCAATTAAAATAAACAGAGCTTAAAATTCAAGAAAAAAGGTATTTTTGAACATGCTAGATTGCTAAAATTTCTGAGCTTCTTCTTGCACACAGTGATAAAAAAGGGGCAGACACAGTGTCTGAAGTATTTTACAATTTTCTTGAGTCCTCTTAAGTTCTGTTCAGGATCTATTACTATCTGAGGCTCTTTGACCCTTGGTTATCCACTATCAAGTCCTGGGATGTTATATCAAGTCCTGCACATCTTCCCTCCTTCTTTCTGTGAATTATTCCATTTTTTCCTTAAAAGTGGGGACTTTTTTCTTAAATTATTTAAAGAACTTTTTTCTCTATTCACAAACCTTATTATGTTTGGACATAATTTTCAAGGTTAGAATGGCAAATTTGAAACACTTTCTGTGCCATTGTGAACAGGAAATTGTGAACATAAAATGTAAAAATGTAAAATGTAAAAGAAAGCCCTTAACATTAGACTGTTCTGACAAAAGAGAGAAAATATGAAAAAAAAAGTTAACTATATAAGAATTTTTATGTGCTGGGTCATATTTTCATTTTACAGAACTCTGCTATTTGATTGAACAATAGTGGAAGTAGCGGTAGAAAGATAATATTGTCTGGCTAGATTAGCAGTAGAGGAATCACAGGAATTTAAATTCTGGAGAAAAGTAAAATATAGGGCCTCCTTAAATTTATGGCCCCAACTCCCCCAGTCTAACAAGCGCATACAGAATACTGTCTCTATCCTCACATGCTTAAAGTAACTGAGGTCCAGATTAAGACGCCAAAATTTCTTTACCTTTTGAAAAAAGACACTTGCCAGCTAGTCAACAAAATAGCTCCCAAAGTTTCAGCAACAGTACTGACCAGATCAAATACAACAGTTTAAGCAGATGGGGCTTGTTTTTTCTTTTCTGATTGTCTAGAGCTACCTGAGATTGTTAGGCCTCCAAGACATCCTGCAAACCTAGTGCCTATAACACAGGAGTTTGCATCTTTCTCCACTAATGGATGGAGGAGAGGTAAAACACCTCAGGACACTGAAAGTGACACTAGACTTCCATGTTTAAACACATGAATCAAAACTTTATCCCACGTACAGATGTTAAAATTTTGTTTTAATCAGGAACAGAATTTTATCCTCCACTTTGCTGATCCCAAGCTGTAGGCCTATTCATTATTCCAGGGTCTTTTAGTGCAAAGTGTCTGAATTTTCGATGCTAGCACCAGAAACAGCACATAAAATGCAGTTCAAGTCCAAAAGCAGGATTTGTCCCTAAATTCACCTAACATTCACAGATTCTCCCATGATTTAGTGGCCTTCAGAAAGATCAAACAGAATCATATGCCAAATCAAATTATACATGTCATGCATGTGGCATTATACCATATAACATGATGGCATATGAGATTACAAGACATCCTGGATTTTGGAAGCACAGATATACAGGTCCTGCTTGTGGCATGCTGACACTGAGTTTCTCCCCTGGACTGGTAGAGGTATAGCCACATGGTCCTTCTCAGCAGGAAAATGCTCATCTGGAAGAAATATTTAGCTACCAAATTACTCTGTATAAAAGATAGGAACCCTACAACCCTACTCCTTCAAGTTCTTCAACTGTAGCCAAATTTCTGCAGCTTTTTACTTTACTTACAAATAGCACACCCTCAACAGAAGAGTAAGCATCATGCCAAATCCAAAATCCAAATCTCAGCTGGCCTTTTTTTTTT
>VZRH01005782.1:871728-907309 GCA_013397555.1 Urocynchramus pylzowi
TTTGTAATTCACAAAATAAAACTTCTACTTCCATCTTATGGTCTTTTTAGAAATATCTGAAATGGAACATCAAACAAAATATTTTCTTGAAGAAGACATAAAAACTAATGTTAATGTCTTGCAAAGTCAAGAACAAGTAAATGCAAGTTTTAATCAATCATGTTCTTAAATATGAATACTACTATAATTTCATTCCATAAATAAAGTAGACTAGAAGCAGACATATGTTAGAATAGGCCATATATGATATGGGTAGAATTTGCAGCCTTCTTTCTCTTCCCCAGGTCCCTGATATTATCACAGAATCATAGAATAGTTTGGGTAGGAAGGGACATTAAAGACCATCTGGTTCCAAACCCCTCTCCTGGGCAGGGACACCATCCACTAGACCAGACTGTTCAAAGGCCCATTCAACCTGGCCTTCCAGGGATGGGGCATATACATTTGACAGACAGTAACAACTATTAACAAGAGCAGCAAGCTAAAGTAGACCCTGGTTCAGCTTCAGGATGGCAAAAACAAAAAAGCAAACAAACAAAAAAACCCCAAAAATAAAAAACAAAAAAAAAAAAAAAGAAAAAAGAAGTTAAAACATTATGTCTTTAAGAAATATGTCTTTAAAGTACTGGTTATAAAGTTATTTTCTAAAATAATAAAGTAATCCCTTATAACTCCTGAATTTTTTAAAATGTTCTGTAATGCAGTATCATGACCTGTGGTCTGTTTATAGGTATATACATTACTAAATAAAGAAGTACTGAAGGAGTATTTTTCACTTGGTGTGTATTTGACTGCATTAATAGTTCTTAATACTTCAGCCCTGCACACATGAAATACACAAGTCAGTGTGTGTTTGGATCAGGTCATGATGTCAGTGTCTCTCTTGGCACACAGCAGTATTGACAATGCTGCATCTTTATTTTGTCAAACAGCCTCACAATGAAACTATAGAAGCCAGCTCAAGAAGAAAGCATTATCTTACCGTGGCAGATTGGCACAGGGGAATCCCACTGGTACATGCCATTTTGGTAGCGCCTGCACGTCGCGTTATTGTGACCAATCATTCTGTACCCAGGTTTGCAATAATAGCGGACTTTGCTTCCAGCAGGACCACCCGTTTTATTTATAATTCCACCATTCCTCAAGTTGGGGTTTAAACTGCAATAAGGAGCTAAAAACCAAAAAATGGACATTACTAAAACAAATTAAATGCACTTAATGTACAAAATTAGGATTATTTATGACATGTACAAACTTTGAATGCCACTAAAATCAATACTGAAACCTTTACAGTACTTTTGGAATCCTCACTGAAGATTCAGATTACCTATAAAGAAACATCATGAAGTTCAAAACCAAAATTTATAATCAAAACCAGTTCGTACTACTGCACATAAGGAAGCTACAATCATGAAGCATATAGAATGTTCAATAAGTTTGTTCACACTTAATAAACATTCTACCTCAAATCTGATAACTTAATAAATACAAAATTATTCTTTGAGCTACATAATGTTCAAAACTAATTATAAACAGCTTTATTAAAAATTTCAGTGCAATTAGACACGTATGCCAAAGTTTAAATATTTTGTCAAATATGTTAAAAATTTATAAGACAAATAACAGCACACTGATTCTTCAGATGTGTTTTTTTCAGATTAAAATACAATTAATATTTTGTCCCCGTTCTGTCAAAGATATGGGGAAGTATATTATTTTTTACAAAAACCATGTAACATAACTGACTGCAATTTCTTAAATGTTGAATTTACACTACATAGGAAGTAAGACAGAATGCACCTGTTTGAGTTTTGAAATGAAAGTAAGCCTTGCTTAACTTTAATCACTACTCTACTAATATTTTTTTGCAGAGGGGTTTTCATGATCAGCATGGTCCTCGAGGACCTGTGACATATAAATGGAATTTTTTTGGTATGTGCTGAGTAAGCGAAAGAAGTACAAATTTTTTTTGTGTCTAAAAGAGAGTCATAAAGACCATTAAAATAAGGTCTCAGTATCTGTCTGTAAGGATGGAATATGGATACCTGAACTGGACCCAGATCAAGCAAAAGTACAGTATAGTTTGACACACTATATGCAGAGTTGTAATGGAAATCTGTTTGTAGAATGCAAACATTCATCACTGGATAAAAGCAATATGAAAAAAATTACCTGGACTCCATACTGATGTACAAGTCACTGCGCATTGTAAGCAGGTATGTACCATGCCAAACTCACTGAAATTATCTTTTCAGAAGCAGTATGGCAGGACCATGGCTTTCTGAAAATAAACCTGTCTGCACATCCACCACTAACATAAGCCTACAAACATTCTTCACAGGGAAGACACTGTTGAGCTCTGCTGAGAACTAAATGTCAATACCAATAAGACTGAGACTACAACTACTATTGGAGTACTCCCTCCATCATACTGAAATGTGTCTTAGGTATATTATGATATTAATTTTCACTTCTGTAGACAATTATCCAGTAGAAGTTGTTTTGTTTTATTTTCACAAGTGGATAGGCTTGGGTATACAGCTTTCAATATCTAGCTCTATTTTTAAATTTTTATCTTTAATGTATATTTTGTCTCCTTACAGTGCACCTACTATATCAATTACCACCTAAAGAAGAATGTTTTGTTCATTGACAGGGATCATAAAGTTGATTATATTCCTAACTGATATGCTTCCTTTAAATGTCTAGGTTTAGATGCAATATGTCAAAGTCAATATTTCTAAGTAATAACACCCAACATAAGCAGTAAAGCTAAGTCCAGCGTTCAAGATAGTGAAAAAATTTTTTATCTGTTGAAATTATACTATATAGTTCTCAATTAAGCAACATTATTTCTACTCAAAATGTTATTTCTATACATTCTTTTACTTGGGGATTACCTGAAAAAAAACCCATGAAACCATAAAGGAAAAAAAATTAAAACTAGAATGAAAATTAATAAGCCAACAAGATGGTCCAGTAAAAGGATTGTTTGGGGCCATGTTCTGTGTCCTTTATAAGAATAGTGACACTCACTTGCGTGCCTAAATTACATTAATTATCAAATTACTCTTTAAAAAGGGGACTTGACATTTCAAGAAACACAATAAACATGGCTTTAATTTTCCTTTCAACATAGTGAAGAATAAATAAGATTGTTATTGCAAAACAAGAGGGTTAAGACCTCCAAAATCAGCTGCAGTAACCTCTTAAGTGCTATTGAATTTTAAGTATCCTAGATCTCAAGAAAAGCCAGTGAATCATAAATAATACATGCAATTCAGAAAAAAATTTCCAAATTTATTACATCAGTACTGCAATTTTAGATGTAAAATATTTGTCTGTAGCCCAGTAATACTGTATAAAATTTCTAACTGTATTGTTTTTCTGTATAGTACCTTTCATGTCTCCTTTTTTCTACTTCCTCCTATAACCATTTCACCTGGACTAGTAATTCTTTTATTAAACTGCTAACATTGTTATTCTAACTGTAAATTTTTGTCTAGATATAAAAGAATAGGTTTTTTAATGCATAATAGATTTTTATCATAACAGGTTAAAATGTCACATTCTGATTGCCATGCTTTAGCTGCATTTATTGCCATGCTTTAGCTGTGGCTGATTACAGCAATAAATATATATGAACATCCAGAGAGAGAAGCTTTAAAATGACATGAAATATGGGACATTCAGGCTGCTGAATTACACAGAATGATGTCAAAATACTGAAAATTTTCTCAGGAGCCAAAGGGGAAATCTATCAGTCATAATTTTTGCTTATGTCATAACAATTAATAATGCCTTGAGCCCAAAAGCATGGTTTAAGCTCACCAGTGAATCAAGTGGTGTTCAGAGAACAGTCAAGCAAAAAAAATCTTTTGAACTAAGAAATTTGTAGATGAAAACAAGAAGGAAGATGAAATAGCAACATCACTAAGAATTTACTTCATCATCCCTTTGAAAAGACTTGATTTCTAAAGTTTATTGTTGCAGAAATTCTACAGAAAACTATATCCTCCTTTCCCAGATACCTTGATGACTCCTGTATATTTCTTGCTTTCAACCATCTCTTCAGCTTCTGTTACTAATGTTTACTTTCCCTGACAACCCAAGGTGAGTGAGAGGCAGTGGCTTCATGGACCTGTAGGAGATCGGGAAGAGATCTGGAAGCTGAGATGCTTTGGTAAAGCTGTGTGGTCATCTGCCATTGTGATAGTTAAAGGCAGATTTGCAAGTGTGAATATAAAATTAAAAGATGTGTTTGACAGGGTAGAGAGCTTACAACTGGAGAAAGGAGAGAAAGAATATTTGAGACGAAGGAGCTGATTTAAGAGCCATGGGGAAGAGTAGGCATGACAGATTGTGCAAAGAGATGAGAAACGGGAAGGCAGGGACTGGAGACCAGGAGAAATTGATGAAAATGTGAGAAAGAGTACTTGGTTAGCCATGAGTAGTGCTACCAAAAGGACTGATGAATCAGAGACTGAGATTGTGTTCAGAGTAAAATATGATTCAGGGAAAGAAAAAATTATGAAATCAAATGAATCTGACCAGTGGGACACAAAGAAAAAAGATCAGAGACAGAAGAAAGGAAGGAGGAGGATAACAAATTAGGGGAGTCTTTGTAAAGAGGAAGAGAAATTAAGATGTTAAGCTAGATGGGAAAGAAAGGTAGATAAAGAAAAACCTTAATAAAATAAAATAAAAGCTGGAAAAAACACCAAAAAACTCTTATGTTTTCCACTAAAAGTAGATTGTGATTTGTAGGGAGAGGTGGAAAGAGGGTGGAGATCAGAAAGAAGGGTTGAGGAGAACAGCTAGACTGTCTTGGCACAGGTTTTTTGACCATAATGGGTATAAGGTTTGGGACAAAAAAGGTATGATGAATGAGACTACATGAAGTGAGGTGGATTCCTTGAAGTAGAATGAAAAGTTCACTAGATAGAAGTACAGAAAAGTTCCCATGTATCAGAAAGGGGCTGTGCTCCCAGAGTGCCAAACTTTACATTTTCATGACTGTCAAGAGTGTTTCTGACACACATAACATGCATTTTGTGATGTAAACCATGTATGTTTTGATAACTTACATTTAAAACGTTTATTTAACCTGGGTCAGATCCATCTTCCACTCTTACAGAAATTCTTACTAATGACATTTTAAAGTAGTAGCAGTAGGCTGGTAGCAAGTCACAAGCCATCAACAAGGTTAAAGGCAAACAGTGCCTGTAATCCACATCCATATAAAAGTCCCACTAAAACTTTGTACTTTGTGCTGCCAAGGCAGCATGATATGTATAGAAAAGGCTGATACTCAAAGCAATGTATTATGTCTAAGCTATAGGTAGCATGAGAAGAAGAAAAGCATTTTAAGCAAATTATCTAAAAGTTCTGAAGATGGATTTTTATTTTACAACTCTGAAAAGTACACTTGTCGATACAGTAAAGAAACAGTGATAATATATACACAATTCCCTTCTTAGTCTATATCTTAGTAATTTTTAATCTGTTCTTTAAACTGAAATCCCTTCAGAGCCCAGGATGAAGCACACATAACAACTTCTAGGATCAGGAACTGACATATTAACAGAAGAACTACACACAAAGCAATAAACAAATGTCTGAAGACCTGAAGTGTAAGTAGTAGTTTGAAGAATGTCAGACTGAAAACTACAGATACTGTAAGCTGAGTGAAAATTTTGAGCTTAAGCAGAAATCCATACAGTGCACTCATAAAATACTGTGTCAAAGACCACTGTGATAAAATGCTGTTTTTCTCCCAGCCAGTTTCTGGGGGAATCTGTTCTAGAATCTCATGAGGCTTAGCTGAAATAAGTGTAATCACACAGGAGTGCTCTCATCTAGGAATGGCAATGTTTTACCACAAAATATGACAAACTTCTGTGACTGTTCCAGTGGCTGAAGCAACTTTATAGTTATAGATTTAGTTTACTTTTCCAAATGACATATCATCCACATTCTTCCAGGACCTCTTAGATAACAGTGTATTTTGTAAGGCACCATATTGAACATTTTCAGCTCAGTTATAATCAAAACATTCAACTTACTTAACATCAGAACTTTTGTAATTTGCCACTGAATACCAACAGGGTAATAGCTGCCAGCTAAATCACATATCACTAGTCAACAGATGTGTGGACAGCAATACCTATAAACACTGATCTTGCATTTGCAGGACCACAGTCTTCCTTTAACAAAGCGTATTCTCTTAATAGCTGGAACATTTAAATATTTATGCTGAGGGGATTTTTTTGCTGTTTGAGACACTCTGTCTCAGGGAAGTTCAATTAAATGACTCCCAATTAAAAATTAAAATTCTTTTAAATTCCATGTCCAACCCTCCCAGATGATTCTGTAGAACTCACTCTCTACAGGGAATCTACAAAATTTTATCAAAGAATTAATCTTCGTAAAGGACTTGATTTCCCAGCAGTATCCTTGATCAGTAGTCAAAAAAACTAATATGAAGAAGATATTTGTAAGTATTCACAGAAAACAGCACTATATTTGAAATTATAAATAAATGAAAAAAATTCCTTCAGATACCACAGTGATTTGTTTACCTAACATGCTAGATTTTACGTTGAGAAATAAAAAGTCACACCTCAGCATGACACTTCTTCCTTATAACTTTCCCTTTTGGATACTTTGTCAAATTACTGGGGAAGCTTATCTCTTTGTGCTGCTATTTTTTAAATATCCACTGTAGTAGAGAGCTACTGTCATACTCACTTAATAGATAAGAAATTGGACACTGCCTAAAGTAAGTAGGTAAGGACACACAAGAAAACGAAATACATCTTTTCTGATTACTAAACCATTTCTTTAGTTAATGGACCATCCATTCTATATGTTACTTTTCATTTTAAAATGTACAGGATCAAAATGGAGAACAATACTCAACTAAGCAGCCAAAAGGGATCAGGCTGTCATGCTTTTCCTTTTGCATTTTGTTTTAAATCTAACAAATAAACAATATGAAAAGACAAGATAAATTTGCAAAGGCCTATTCCCTCTTCAGAGATATAGTCATGAATGCCTGCAAACTAAATGTCTGACTAAATAGCCTTCTATTTCTATGACTGCTGCTCTTACTGGTGGTTCAACATTTATAAATCATCCTGAATATTTTTTGTGATTAACAGTACTGTATAAACCTCCTCTGTGACCTTCCTGCAGTGCAAATCACCACCTAAAAGTTTACAAATTGGAGAAAAAACAATTATACAGAGTCTGATGAACTTCTTCACACAGTTCCCTTGTCACTTCTAACCATCTACTGGAAATGTAAAGACAAACTAATCAATATTCTTTTATTTTAAATTGAAATAGAGAGGGAGTAGAACACTTGTTTAACATGTCCAAAGCTTAAAAATAACAAGAAAATAATGGTGAAGAATTAAGCTTCTTGCAATTACATATGAGGTTAAAAGAACATAAAAAAAAGTGTGCTGGATTGACCCTGGCTGGATGCCAAGTGCACACCAAAGCTGCAGTATTGCTCCCTTTCTCAGCTGCACAGGGGAGAGAAAACATAACAAAAGGCTTGTGGGCTGAGATAGGGACAGGGAGAGCTCATTTAACAGTTACTGTCATAGGCAAAACAGACTTGACATGGGGAAATTAATTTAATTTTTTACCAATCAGATCAGAGTAAGATAATGAGATATCAAACCAAATTGTGAAAAGCCTCTGCTCTACCTGCCCTCCCCTTCTCCTCTACTTTTCCCAGGTATGCTGGTTTGTCTAGGATAGAGTTCATTTTCTTCAAAGGTTCTAATATGAGGCTGTGTTGTGGATTTCTGATGAAAACAGTGTTGATAATACAGGGATGTCACTGTTGAGCAAAGCTTACACTGAGTTAAGGCCTTTTCTGTGTCTCACACCATCCCAACAGCAAGGAGGCTGGGGATGCACAGGGATTTGGGAGGGGACAAAGATGGGACAGCTGACCCCGGCTGACCAAAGAGATACGCCATAAGATATGGTGTCATGCTCAACAATATAAGCTGTGAGAAGAAGGAAGGACTAGTATTGCAAGTTATGTTCAAGTCACCATTAAGACTGGTGGAGCCCTGCTCTCCTGGAGATAGCTGAACACCTGTCAGTGGGAAGTGGTGAATGAATTCCTTATTTTGATTTGATTGCAAATATGCAACTTTTGTTTTACCCATTGAACTTCACCTGCTTATCTCATCCCACAAGTTTTCTCATTTTTATTCTTCTGATTCTCTGCTCCATCCTGTATCTTGCTGTGGGGGGAATAAGCAGGCAGCTGGGTGGGCCTTAGAGGTATGCTAGGGCTAGAGAGCAATACAGGCTTCAGGGAATCTCAGCTTTGGTGCCTGGAGCACCTCCTCCCCCTCCACCTTCACCAGCTGTTTCTGCAGAGTTGTCACTCAGGTATTCTCACTCCTTCTAGCTGCTGCTGAGTATATTTTTATTTTTTTTTTAAGTGTGTTATTGCAGAGACACTACCCCTATCCATGGTCAGCCACAGGTCCATCTTGAAACCAATGAAAACTGGTTCTTTTGGACATGGGAGAAGCTTCTAGCAGATTCTCACAGAAGCCATACTTGTAGCCCCCCCTGCTACAAAAACCTGGGCACTTAAACCTGAGGAATAAGAAAAAATAGTGCTATTGGCAGGAAATTGCAAATTACCTAAGTAACCACTGGATTTTTTTTTATTTTGAACAAATAACCAAAAGTGAAACAAAAGCCTGTAACTGTTACAGTGGCAATGTCAATTTGAACAGTAGCAAATGAAGTTCCTGTCTGGTTCCCAAGTCCTTGCACCTCCAGCACATATGCCAGGTACTGTAGCACATTTTCAGTCCTTCTACCAATAATTAAAAAAAAAAAAATTATCTGCCTCCTCTTAGTTATGCTTTTCCCCTAGCTTGCTTGGGTAGGAATGTGTATGCAGGGTTATAAATTATTGAGGGATGATATGCAGATACTCCATAGATTAAGAAAGATATCATTTAATATCTAGGCATTAGTGCAGTTAGGAAATGTATAATTTAGACTAAAATCTAAGCTAGTACCTGTATAATATGTCAAAGCTCT
Source organism: Urocynchramus pylzowi (assembly GCA_013397555.1). Classification (NCBI taxonomy): domain Eukaryota; kingdom Metazoa; phylum Chordata; class Aves; order Passeriformes; family Fringillidae; genus Urocynchramus; species Urocynchramus pylzowi. Next base: position 880,819 of record VZRH01005782.1, read on the forward strand.
TAAAAGAATACCCATCTGCTGTAATGCCTCAGCTTTTTTCCACTGAGATTTAGCAGAAAGTCTTATGCCACATGATAGTAAACACAATATTAAGCAAACAGCTTCTACAATTAAGGTTGCATGCTAAAAAAAATATTAAACATTTCCATAAAAGCTTCTAGCAGTTTTTAACAGTGAATAAAATTTGTAACTACAAGTGAAATCTAGCTGTGACAAAATGACAATTTACAAAATTTTGTGCACAGGCATAGCTGGAGAAGAAGGGAAAGGTTTTGGGAGGGCAGTAATTCATTTCAATAGGATCTTCATCATGAGGAAGCCTGCTGGCTCAGTCACAGCTGCCACAGTATCAATAGCCTTTTTGGGATCTTGTATTTTTCCTACTTTCATGATGTTGCTCTCCCTCATTAGGATTCAAATCCAATTGTTTGTGCTGCCGCTCACTGTTACTCTTCTTTCATGCTGATTATTTCCATTGAATCTCATGTAAAATGGACAGAAGTTTAGAGAGAAAATGCAGGCACTGACTGTTAGTGAAGCAGAAAAAGAAACTGTTTTTTGTTCCTAACACATAGCCATAGAATTGCATATCTCTCTCCAGTCCCCCAATTTTATTGTTAGTTATATCTAGTGCCATAATAATTGATGAATTGAGCCTAGGAATTACAGACCACTTCTTCAGTACTGCAAAACATGTTTTGTGTACATACAAAGGTACAAAATATTTTGCCATCCCTCAAAATCTGCATCCTTAATAATTTGATACTTAAAAACATCTTCACATGAAGCCTATCCATGTAACCCTGATATTGCTTCCTCACTTTGAATTAACGAATGAAAGCCCACTCCTTTTACTGCCACACATTTGAGGGCTACAATATGACAGGTTCTCTTTGTTCCCTCTTGCACATTCTCAATCTATCTATTACGTCCTGCAATTGCTTTTTTACTATGAAAACCTATATTAATCTCCAGTATGCTTGAAAAAAATTTTCCTTTCCCTATTCCTCAGCTTCAGTTTGTCTGTAGTAATTATCCAAAGGTGCAGGTGAAGATGATGCTTTTAGTGATTTTTTTCCTGACTGCTAACAGTTTTTGCTTAGTTCTCAAATCCCCAAAATGCTCTGAGTTTAGCCCTGATCTTATGTCTCAGTAACAAGAGAAACTTTCCAGAAATTAGACAGGCAGAGCATGGATGGTTCAGAAAAGGAGACAGCTTCCCAAAAACTGTCTCCCTAAGAACATTTACCATGATTAAATGGGAGATACCTGGTACTGTACGAAATGTTCTGCTAAAACATTTTTAGTATTCCTTTCTCTACTTAATTTATATTGACAATTTTTAGCCACCAAAATTAACACACAGAACCTTTACATTGCTAATCAAGTCCAAACACAGAAGAAGCAAATGTTAATGATAGCAATTATCACCTTTCTCTCTCACACATACTATTCACATCATGTAAATGATCCCTTAGTCAAGCCTTTTAGTAGCAATGTGTCTGTAGATGTATGTGTGGAAACATCATAAACAGGCTGCAAACTGAGTAAGGGTCAATATGTCTACACATTGCACATAATCCAGTACTGCATATATTTCTTCTTGATGTTTATTATTAATATGGGAAATAATTTTGGCACTATTTAGATAGACTACTTACATATTTTTATGTTACCAGATTCATATGCAGCCTGTTGAAGAAATGAGGGATTTATTCCCCGCAAGTTTTCATTTATTTGTACATGAAGAAAACCATAATAATGAGAGTTGTGAACTGCAACTCTAGGAAATTGCAAACCTAATAATTGTCTACTGAATTGCAGCAGAAGCACTGCACAGCTGTTGAGGATCAAAATTTTTCACTTCTGAGTACTTCCGTGAAAGTTTAAGGGTTATCTCTACCACTACACTTCAAAGGCCTCTCTCTGGATCTGATAAGACAAGAGAACAGGTGCAGAGAGGAGTATTAATTGGAGAAGTATTAATCTGGAGATCTCTGGAAAAAAATGGAGAGACCAAGTTCTGTGTTTAACTGAAAACAGAATGATTTCACATCCTTAAAAAAAACATTATAGAAAATTATCTTCAGAGAAACAGACATTATATTAGAAGAGGACAACAGTATATCCAAAAAAATATAATTTAAGAGAAAGCATGAATATTTACCTGAGTAACGGATCTTGAATCCTTTCTTGCTGGTTGCATGATCAGTTGACCAGCGGAGATACAGCTGATTCATTTTACTTGTGAAGTTCAGTTGCCCAGTATGATTTCCACTCAAAGCAACCAGTAAAGGGCTTTGCCCAGAAGAACCTTCAAAGATGAATAAAGAAACGAGTGAAGTTTTAAGGTACTATGAGCTTAAGTAATTCTTTCAATATTTTAGCTAAGCTATGAATGTGAACACGGTAGAATTGGAAATAGCCAGACACTTCCTTGACAGAGAAATAACTAACAGATCTCAATTTAAACTGTCCATCTGGTTTTAGGTTTTAGGTTCTCACTAGAGTGCATTATATTTGTTTTATATTTCCATTGTTTATACCTAGATTAAAAAATCTAGGTACAAACAGATGGAAATATAAAGCAAATAGTGATTTCTCCATAAATACTGAAAAAAGTAGTGGTTAAAAAAAAAAAAGGTATTCATTTCTATTTGACACAAATACACTGAATGAGGATCCGTGTCTGCTCCTTGCCCTTTTAAATCTATTATTTATTTAAGCTCTTTTCTAACTAGTGAGTGGTAGCAAACGTATACATTCTTTAATATTGTACATCTTTTATAATTTAAACACCATCATATTATATAATGAACACAGTAGCTAAAAAAAAGCTCTGTCATATGTAAGACCACCCCAGTTTCACTTGGAATACAAATATGTACAAGTGCTATGAATTTGCATGCTTCAATAGGACTCAGTTTTGTTAATTAGTATGTTTATTATAGTTTCATTTTAGTGTAGTGGTCATTTATGGTAAATACAAGATGCTGAAAAGCTGTATCCTGGCCCTAAACCAATATCTTCACCAGAATAAAACCCTAGAAGCACAGATAATGATTTCAGGACTATTTATATAACAACATATATACAAGAGAACAAACCAAATCCATGTATCAATCCAGCCTCCAACGGGAAGCTTTCTAAAACATGAAACAGCTTTTTTCCCCTCCACATGAATGTTATGTTTTCTCCAGCTGAAGCACTCCCACATCCTCACCATGTCCTTTGCTTCATGTTTTTACAAGTTTAAGAAAGCTATGTCAACCAACATTGTCTTGGTCAGAGTTGCTATTACAAATAAAGAGCTTCTTCATTCTTTTTTTTCTGAGTTTGAGCAGCTACAGACTGATCAGATCTTCTTATGTTACATGAAAATAGAAAAATAAAACTGAATCAAATTACTCCTAAAAACTGGATATAATACAATTGAAAATTGTCAGCCCCATCCAGTTCAATTAAAAAAAAAAAAAANAAAAAAAAGTGTAATTTCTGACTGGGATATTTCAGGTACAAAAGGGAGGCTATGGAAGCCACAAGACCATAAACATTGAAATTACTTCCCAGTTCTTAGGAACTGCATTTCAATCACCCTAATGCTACAACTAAGCATTACTAAAAAAATTCTAAATGATAAATGCATCCACAAAATAAGAACAAAAAAGCATTGCTTTAGGCACAGGTTGCTCAGCATGCCCTCATAAAAATGCTTCATGACTTGTTTGTTTATCATATGGCGGAGTTAGTGTTTGATGATTACAGTGTAGGATAAATGATAAGGAATGCTAAGGTCAATTCCTATTTTTGCTTGAAAAAATTATTTAGAACATGACATTTGACTCAGTTACTCTGTGCTTCACATTAGATTTTGCAAATCTGTTTAATACCTTTGTTACAGTTTGGAATATAAATGTTCTTTTAAAATTCTCAAGGGACTAAAAAATGGACTTCTACAAAGACCTACTCCCTACAATAAGGTAAGAATCCTTGTTAGTGATCATGAAATTATTTTGCAGCACCATATGCCACACCACATTTTTTAATCATTAGGAGATCAGACAATTGATTCAACATATTTTAGTCTTGCTTTGCTTTTCCTGGAGTTGAGTTTCAGTTTCTGTACCTTACCTAGCAGTCAGCTCTTCAGCTGGTGTTCAGGAAGGTCAGCAGCATGACTCAGTTCTCTTGAATATGACATTTATTTAATTTTTATTTCAGAGTTTGTCTATATAAGGAAACACTCAACACACTCAGCTTCTGGTGTGGTGATCTGTCATATGGTGTCCTCTTGAATATTAAAGTTTGCATTTCCTTCTATTTTCAGTGATAGATTAGTTTCAGTTTATTTCAGAGAGAAAAAAAAATATTTTCTGTACTAAATTAATGCTATTCAGTGTAAATACCTGCATGCAATATTTTCAAGTTGAAAATACTTTAATAATTATGTTTATGAAACATTTATGGCTTCTCTGGTTTAGAATCCAGAGAGGGTTTTCCAAGGGTATGACAGGTGAGTGGGAATGGCTGATGGGCTTGTTGGTTCCACTTGACCAGGTTGACTTTGTTGACTGGCTGCTTACCCTGACCATCACCCAGCTGCTGAAGCACCATAATGTACAGTGCAGTCAGGTAGGTGTAGTCCTTGCTGTGCTTTTCATTCCAAAGCTGCCTTTAAAGCAATCAGAGATGAGTGCCTTAGCAACACTAATTCCCTAAATATTTGTCTTGCAAATCTTTATACAGTTTCTGCATAAAGTTTGATGATGTCTCTTTACCAGTTAGAGATAGATCAGTGCAGTTCTACTAAGCTAGATGAAATTCACTGTTTTGGACCACACAAGGCCCCACAATATGACAGATATTTGTTGCAAAATGCAGCAACACTTGAGTCTGAGTTATAGCCATCACTGGAGGCAGTATAGCCACATCAGCATTGTCTTCTGCCCCCCAAAACTCATGCTGAGATGTGTAACTAATTAGTCTAGCAAAGCACGTTGCTAATGTGGCCACAGGGACACAAACAAGTATCTCTGCAAGGTGCTGCAATGGGACACATCTGAATATCAACTTGTTGAGAGCTAGCTCAGGAATCTCCACACGGCACTATAGTTGAGAGGTTATAAATATGCCATTATCTTTTTCACTTAAGGTTGCTGGTAGGTGGTAGAAAAAATTACTTCTGCAGAGCTGCAGTAGAGATGAAGTTGTAAGAATATTATTTCACGCCATGAAATTAAAGTGCTTAAAAATGTAGGAAAGACATTAGTTCTTCTCTCAGAGCTATTATTGATAATCTGGTTTCATTACAGTTACATTCACAGGAAAGAAAACAAAAACACACATCAGGAAAATTATGCTGTTTCAACAGAATTTATCAAAAGAAAAGAAAGTGATCAGACCACTAGAAAAGTTCCAGTGATGTTCCATATTGTCTTTGATACAAAATGGAATGGAGGAAAAAGATGGTCTTAATAGATTTTTTACAGACTGTTTTCTGCACCAACCTGACCAGCATACATGTTATGAAGAAAAAGTATGCTGTGATATGGCATTTTTAAAAGCATCAAAAATATTGTGGATTTTTAAAGGATGTTTCTACCAAAAAGTGAAAAAAAAATAATAATCTTAGACATTAAAATCTAATCCTTCAGAAGAATGATTAAAACAAGATACCTCAAAAGATATGACCTTTTAATATTTTTTTATGCTCTGAAACTCCCATGGAGAATATTCATAATTTCTATCATACTTATCATATATTCTAGGTTAATGAAGAAAGATATGATAATGGTCTCTAAATTAATAAAAATGCATCTAAAAACAATCATTGACTAGCTATCCTTGTCAATCAATAAGAACACAATAAGTCATAATAAGTTCAGAATGAAGTAGAAAATAAGAATTAAGTAGGGCCCTTTGAGAAGTGACAACACATTTTTCTGCTCTTTGTCCCAAAAGAGATGAACACTTCTCCAGTGGTATATTCAAACAGTGAACAACACTGGTCTGCTATGCCATGGAGAAAACAGACAGGGTATTTGAACTCAAAGTTCAGTATTAAGACTCAAATAATTTTATTCATCTGGACAAATGTAATTATAACCCCAAAATTCTTCTTCACCAGAAATTAACCATTGTGGACCAGCAAGTTAACTTCTTCTTTCAGACACCTCCATCTATTTCCCAGGAAACAGAAAAACTGTGTAACTTTCCTAGGGAAGCTGCAGCTGTTACTGCTCCTCTGTAACAATACCCAAGAAAATTTAAAATCTTCTCTGTCCTGAAAATCTTCTCTGCCTTCTCTGTCCTTTTACAGCTATAAAAACTTTCATTGGCTAATAGATTTAGATTTAAGGCAAAAGTAATAGAAATTCTGAATTATTGTTTAAATTTCAGATATATCACTGCATTATGAACCCAATAATTGTAAATCAAGGCCTACTCCAACCAGTATTTGTTCTTGTGTAATAAGATAGAATTTAAATCTCTCTTACCATCAAATACCTCCAGCTCATCAAATTGCTTTTCACTTTGAAACATTTCTACAAAAATGGAGATGTTATATCCTGGTTCAACCTTAATAGTCCAAGAACACGTCTGAGAGTTGGGGTACGTGCCTGGATAACCTGGACTGAGGATCACTCCTGATGATTCTGTACGAATTTCATTTGCTGGACATTGTGCTAAAAAGGACACAAAAAGAACACTGAGAATAGCAATGAAATGAAGTGTTTCTTCTCCTTGAAATGCATGCTTCAGGGTCAGCTTCCAAATGAAAACATGTTAAAACCATATTCTAGATGGAAGGGGGAAAAAGTTTCCTATAATACACATGGAAACAGGACCACTGTTCTAAACCTTGCATTTAGGAAATATTATATTAATTTATTAATTATAGTAAAGCATCTATCCAGAAAGAAATATGTTAGAGCCCAAAGTGGTTTCAGTCAAGAAATTCACACATGTTGGTGCAATCATTCACACAGATGAGGTAAAAGTACTGGTAAAACGTTTTTATTTGGAAATTGTATTCTATTTGAGATCTTAAAAAAATGATGCAGCTTTAAGAATGAAGCCTGTTACATGAACATGACAACATATTGAAACATCTAGACATACCAGACCATTTGAAAGTACACAAGTTTTATGTTAAGTGTTCATTTTGAATACAGAATGCTCCTAGTCATGCAAGTAAGACCTTCTTAGCAACTACTTCCCTTGTTATTTTAAGTCTGAACTTTAAATTTCACCTGGTATTCATAGGCATTTATGATCTCTGCATACTGAAAGGAGTATAATATATTAAAATACTGCAAATTTTATATCCTAAACACTGGTTTGATTAGGAAGTTTTGTTTGTCACTATTTTTCTTTAACATTTTGTTAAAGAACAAAACATCTTTAACATTTCACATAGGACTTATTTGTTGAAGTCTGATACATTTTGTCCACAGTTTCATAATATATGTTCATATTAACAATATTTTTTGTGTAAGATTCACGAATATATCTTGACAGAAATGCATTCCTGGAAACCATCTGTCACAGTACCCAAGCACTTAAATAATGTAAAGGTTGTAAGAAAGGTGAAAAACAAAACAACAGAGGGAAAAGTGAACAGCAGAAAAAGTATAATGCAGGGGAAAATCCACACATAAATATCAGAAACAAACATTAAAAACTGGACCATTTCCCTCAGAAGACCTTTTGCAAACTTGGAGGTGAAATTTAGGTTCAGTTGTAGCTGAAAAATTTCTTCAGTCAGTGAGAAAAATGCCAGTGAAAAGGAGGGATGTAATATGTAAGTGAGAATAGCCCATCAAGCAGGGGATCAAGATCTGGGTTGGGCAAAAGATTGTATGCAAATAATTTTTCTTTGGCATATATCCCTTCCTGACATCATTTGACAGCACTGGCTGCAGCAGACAGTATCCCTAAGAGGCAAAGCCATCTTTCATAAAAAATCCTAAAAGGGGGAAAGCCCATGAGAAAATAGTATATAAAGCAATAGACAATAGACAATTATTTAGACAATAATCCAGGGATTGACTTTTGAAGTAGAAACACTTGTAGTAAAATTACACCCAGAAATTTCGCATGAACTTCTGTCTAAGAATATAGCATTGCATGAGTTTAATGACGTAGCGTCTTCTCTCATTCTCTTAAAATGAAACATAATGCTGCTTTGACTTTCTCTATTCTTCAGAATAAGACAGGAATAACTTGGGAAAATACTGTCAAAACGTGCTTTGACTCATAAATTTGCACAAAATAAAACTAAACCTGCAAATTCTCAAAGAAAAAATTAGGCAGAAAAATATCATCAGATAAATAACAATAATTTTCTCCACAGCGTTTCTTGTCCGACATGAATAAAAGTGCACATCAGTGATGAAGAGTAGCTGACATGACACAGTTCCACAACCTGCTTTATCATGTAGTATCATTCTTTATGCTACAGGACTATTTTAAAAAGGAAAAAAGGTGTTTTTTACTGATCCAGTAACAGCTTACTTGAAATGTTTATTAAAAATGGTAACATCTATTAGAGCAACTTGAGAATTAAAAGCCTGTCTTCAAAAATTACAAAAATTACAAAGTCAAAAATGACAAGTGCCCTGGAGAAATAAGTGATGCTGTCAGACTTTTTCACAGCAAGACACAGAGATTCTTTTCAACTCTGGAAAACTGTCACTTCTCTGGATAAACTATGGTTATGAAATAGCTACAATCAACTAAACATGAAAAACAAGAAGTTGCAATGTATGGGTTATTTGGAATGGGACATGGGAGTGTAAGAAGTACATCTGGAGTGGTTTTGTAAACACGCCATATCTGAACACTAGCAGCACAAATGTTAAGGACACAAATTACTTTAGTTGCTTGCTTTTCCTCAGCATCTTAGGAAGTTATGGAAATAACTATTGGTCAAATTACTCATGAAACCAATTACACAGTAGTCATTCAGATTTGGGGTTTGTAAACAAAATCTGGATGTTACACAGATACAGTCCAGACAAGACTAAAGCCTGGTGATCTCATTACTTGGGAAGTGTACTAGTACAATTCTTCCAGAGAAGTTTACAGCTGGGTTATGCTAAAAGGCTGTTATTGCCTCCTTTATGTGGGTACTCTTTCAGCAAAGTTACCACAGGTATCATTTTCAGAGAGGTGCCCTCTAAGTATCTTCTTAAGAACTCGCTGAATGGACTCTTTACTTATTCCAGTATATGAAGTTTTTGGAATCTTGCATGGAAGATTATCAACTAAGAATAAGATTCAAAATTACATTTTGAAAAGCTGAGAATTATGTATAGTGATCCCCACAACATGGTCACTAAGTGCTGAGATATTGTTCACTAACTCAAGAAATACACTGCAAGCATCTTTGAAAAATTGAGTGAGAGAAGGAATGAAATGAAAACATAGAGGAAAGTCAACAATTCAGAGAAGTGAAAAATGTTAGCTTCTTTTGGGATGAAAGAACTGTCATAGAACAGGAAGAAAGATACACTTATATAGCACAGACACTGACTGTGATCAGCTGAGAAACCTGTGCCAGTGCTCCAGAGAAGAAATGGTAAGAATGGTCTGAAAAAAGAAAAAGAGAGGAGTAGGAAATTGTGGAGGGGAGATGAAAGGGTAAAAAACCCACAGAAATTACTTTTCCTGCCTCTTTATTTCAGCTGCTTTGCTAGTTTTTCTTGTAAAGACATCAGGGACAAAAAGTGAAGGAAGGAGACAAGGAAATAGCTTATTCACTAGGTTTGAAAAAATAACAACAAAAAAATTATTTCAAAAGCATGTAAAAGTTATCAATAACAGAGAAAAATTGCTCTTAGCTGTCTCATTCCTAAGCAGCCAAATCTTAAACAGGGACCTGAAACTAAGTTATTCACCATGGGGTGAAATGTGCCTTTTGCAGATGATTCCTCATGCCCTTCTCTCATAATTGAGGAAAACTATGATGTTGCTTTGTAATTAAGAACATTTCTTTGGTGAATGAATATTAAAGATCAACAGCTTAAAGATCAGAGTATTTCCTTGAACACATCATCACATGTACACAAGAAACAGATCAATGCAGTGATGTCAAACTGATTTTTGCCTTTTTGCTTTTATATACTCTTTATATATTTGTAGCTCTGTAGCCTATTATCATATAACTACATAGATGCATAGCTAGCATTTCACCTACTCTGAAAGACAAAACACATTCCTAGAGACTTGAATCCTCTGGGGACCAAGGTTAAATTCTCTGGGAACCAAGGTTAAAATGACCGCTCAAGACACTTTCTCATAAACACAGTTTAGTTAGCATCTAAAGCAGGGGTTTCAAAAATGGGTTGAACCAGGGAGGAATTACCTCACTTGTGTCTCTAACTGGGGATTCTTGTCAGTTATGCTAATTTGCAAAACAAAACATTGTGTCTGCTTTATGCATCTTCAGCGCATTTTCAGCATGTATTCCAGTGTGTTGTGCACCATAAAGGATTCTGTATACAGGTAACTGCATTTTTGTCACCTAACTGCGTCTGGCTTTTTGTCTGACTGTTTTTAGGACTGAAAAAACATCAGCAGGACTGCTGTAGGAATTCTTTCCTCCATATATTCTATTATATTCACTTACTCAATTTCAGAATTTTGCTAACATAACAATTTTCAAAAAGGGAAAAATGTTTTAGTGGAAAAAAAAAAATTGTACCTCTCTAATACAAATAAGTACAAATAGTGATGCTAAGGGTGAAAGGAGATAAGGAGTATTCCTCTGTGGTACTAAGACAAAACCTGCATATTCCTAGAGCAGAAAATTCAAGTAAAATCAAAACTATTATGTCCTTTTAACCTGTAAACAGCTCAGTTCCTCTTTTGTGCTAGGACAGAAATGACCAAATATTTTTAAACACTGAGCTATAGCTTTAGGTGTTCCTATTGCCAAGATTTAGTTCCTATGGCTAAGACTCATTTTACAAGAAGTCCCTTTCAATCTAAGCTGTTCATAGCAGATGTACCACAGGGACTTATGAGAGGAATAGCTCTGGAGTAGTTCAGGGGAAGGCAGACTGTGTATTGCCTGCAGTCTGGGAAGCTGGCTGTACCACGGGGTTATGTGGCAAATTGGCACGGCTCACCTTGGCAGCTTTTATAGCCTCTTTCTGCCCCCCAATGAATTACTCACCATTTCCTCTCCAGTATAGCTCAGCTGCTGATTACAGAACTTAATCTCTAGGCTGGAAGCTACACTTTACAAGATTTAAATTTTACAAGATTCATATGTCTAAAGACATATGAAAACATAAAACTGAGGTACTGAGACAGTAAGACTACTTCACCTTGTTCTTTAAAACAAAAGGCACATCCATTTTTCAGCACCACAGCTAATACCTATAACTTGAATAAATGTAAACTCCACAGTGTTATTATCTTGTATTCACCATACACAAAACAGGTTAAAAAAAATCTGCTATTTCGAGCTTTTTTTCAATTAATAGTAATTAATAATTTTTATTAATATAATATTAGCTCTGCCTTTTTAGGATAACATTCAAAAATGGAATACTCCTAAATAAAAAGTGCTCTGCTTGAGGCAGACATATTTGTGTTGGGTCTAGCTGAAAGGGAGCTATTTTTCACCACAGCACGCCCTCACAGTGCTGTGCTTCATACTGATAGCTAGAAAGGAGTTGGTAATGCAGCAGAATTTTGGCTACTACTGAGTTGTGCTGGCACAGCATCAGTGCTGTCTCTCCAACATTCTGCACCACCACCTCCCAGGAGGCTGGGGATGGGCAAGGTCTTGAGAGCAGGCTAGGCAGGACAGCTGACCCAAACTGACCAAAGGGATATTCCATACAATATGACACTGGCTCAGCAATAAAGGCTAAAAGGAAAGAGGAAGAAGAGGGTGTACTCATTATTTACAACAGTTACATGTACTGAAGTCCTGCTTCCCAGGAAGTGTCTGGGCATTGTCTGCTGATGGAAAATAGAGAACAAAATATTTGGCTTTTTTCTCTTGTGCACGCGACCTTTCACTTTTGCTTTAGTAAATTGCCTTATCTTGACCTACAAGGTTTTACCCATCTTTCCTGTAAAAAGGAAAGGTTTCCTTCTCCTGTCTCGCTAAAAAGGGGAGAGATAGAGTGGACAAGGTCAACCCACCACAATATTCTACTCTTAATACTGTTTCTTTTATTTGATCTACACATTAACATATTTGATGCCTCATGGACTCTCTTCTGTCAATTAAATTACAGATTGACAACTCCCTACACATTCAGAAGTTTAGGAACTGATGTGAAATTTACCAGTTGAGAAAATCTGAGCTGCAAAATAAATTAGATGTTTGAGCCACAAAATATATTTAATTATCAATTATTTATAAGTAAACCCCATGAATAGCAAAAGTAGCTACTGTAAAATAGTTTAGAATGATACCAGGAATAAACACTAAAAACATGCTTTAGGCATATTGGAGGACATAAGTAATCTATTTTACATTCATTTTTAATAACATTGTTGCACATGTAAATTCCAAATAATGTTATTTGTTAAATTTGCATAAATTCATGCACAGAGGCATAGCCTACAGAAAAACAACAGGAAATAACAACTATCTTTATGTTACATGGTCACATGTAATTGTGTGCAGTGGGGTAGTGTCATGAGAAGGGTAATTCTGCATGGCAGCATAACACTTTCATCATGTTCTAGTTTTGAGGAACACATTCCCTAACATGGCTTTCGGAGAAATCTGATTTAGGCTTTTTGGGGAAGGCCTGACCAAACTTCTTAACTCTAATACTATTTCTGATATCCTCATCTTTGATTTTACTTTTTATTCATAAATATTATTGCCACATTAGGACAATATTATCATGCTACCCCTCTAATTTAAGTGTTTTGAACAGCCATATTACCTTACACTGAATATCCATTATCTGTTAACTGTCTCAAGACCAGTCCAGAAATATTTGCTGCTGTCACAATGCTCATAATGCTTTAATGTACATCTCTGCTCTTCCCTAACAGCAACTAAAAAATGAAAGAAATTTGTAGCAAGAGTATAAAAGTATAGGATGAGAGCAGTGGCTCCAAGTGTAGAAACAGAAATGACAACAGTTCAACTAATGTTAAGCACAAACCCATTCACACTGACAGCATGTTCTGTAGGGGTGCATAGGGCTCTGCGTGTTAGAAAATACCTGGCAAGTTAACACAGTACCAAACATCTTGAGAAAGTCAGGAAGAGAAAAGGAGCTGTAAGAAAACTGTGGTGTGTTGTGATTATAGCTGCTCTGGAGGCCATTTATTGAGAATAATGTAGAACTGGTCATGCAGATTCATTTTTCTTGCCCATCAGATATGTCATCAGACTCACATATAAGATACTAGAATTTGGCCTTCTATCATATAAATATATTTTTTGACTACTACAACGTAGTGGCATAGCTCAGGAAAATGGAAAGTGTTCTTGTATCTTTAAAAAATATGAAGCTGAACTAAACAAGGACAATATGAACAATTTTAAATTACAGGTAAAATTTAGAAATATGAGGAGTCAGTTCAAAAATTAGCTTGAAATACAATATGCAAACTGCATTGCAAGTAGCACATTTTTTCCAAGCCTGTGATGATAAAATAGTTTCTTATAAATGCCATTCTGCCCTGCATCACTCTTAAAGAAATAGAATAGAATTGTACAGGGTGTTGAGAAGGATGGGAAGAATGATTAAAAATATTAAATATCTTCTGGTCCATAGAATCATGCCATAAGTATGGTGAATACAGAACAACTTGTTACTGATTTTTTTCCCATAAGAACTGGACAACATGAAAACAGCAGGTGCCATGTTCAAAGCAGACAGAGAAACAACTTCACATTTTAATTAAATAAATTCTTTGTGTAACTTCTTGCACAAAAATTTGTGGATTTAAAGCATTTACATGGGCTCAAAATAGGACCGAGTAATTCTACTGAAGGAACAGTTCTACAGGATTCAAAATATAAAGAACATTGCTGGCTTAAGAGTGCTTAGCTACAGCTGAGTTGAGGCCTTAATTAACTGCATGTTTGCAATGATTTTCTGTCCTGCACTAGAAAATCATTAGTGGCCAGTGCTAGATATGGAACACTGGGTATATGGTCTGGTATACAGAATTTCTGGTCTGATGCAGAAATATGTATTTCCCCCTTCAGATACTTAGATTTACAAAGTGTAACATGTGTACCTTCAAATATTTATCTATGAATAAACACTATAAAGACAGTCATTAAAAGCACAACTTTTAAATGATCTAGCAATATTTCATGTGGTTCATAAATATAAGCTAGGGTTTTATAATAAAATAGAAATTACATTCAACATTTATCTCCACAATAATACTGGGGAGGTTGGGATAGAAATAAAACCAAGTAATTCTACTTTCCAGAAAGTAAAATTAAATTTAGATACAACTTTGCTGAAGAAAGGAAATCAGGTGGATCCCAATTTACCGCAAGAAATTCCTCCCTTATGTCTGTCCAAAATAACTTGCTAGAATCTTACTCTGATGCCTCAGTTCTATTGTCTACTGTCTCTGAATCACTCAATGGCACTTTCATTTTTCATGATCAGATTATTTCTTTTGATGTCATCCTTGTAACAAAGTTTTGCTGTATTCACAGAATAGAGCCAGAGAAAGCAGAACCATTTGCACAGCATCTGCAGGAATTGTTATGGATGGCTAACCCTTATCAGAAGCTCCTAATATCTCTGTAGATTTCACAATAACTGTTCAGTTTACTTCAGGCTTTCATTTTACATTTACACTCTAATTGAAAAAGTCAGGAGTTAAGTTACTGCTGTTACTGTTAACTAAAAAATGAAGTCTGGATTTGCAGTACCATCATCTTATTAAAATATTATATTTATAACAGAGAAATACATTGATTAAAAAAAGTAATAATCAGAAACATTAATAAGTATTCAGTTATCCTAACAAAAAAGATATAAAAGTACATGATATTCCCATTAATTCTGCATATTTTATGGCAAGGGTCCTGAAATGAATAATGATTCTTTCCCACTCAAAAGAAAAATATGGAGTCCAATGTCTGAACCCATGGCAGATCCAACTAATTGTATGCACAAGTCAAGAAAGGGGAGGTAAGAAAACCACTTTACCTCAATTATGTGTGTTCATGCAGACAATTAGATGCATAAAATATATTATGGCATCAATAAACTAATAGTTTGCACTATGAATTTTTTATTAATTTTTAAATCATTAAAGTACAGAACCAGGGTAACAGGAAGGAAGATACACATACAGCTATTATTACAGAGTCACAATAATTGTTGTGCTTCCAGCATTAGCACTCGTGCATATGGATGGATGTTTTCACCTCATGATATGGAAGATACTCCATCCACAATTATGTATTATAGATCAAAGTTAAACTTGTATAATACAGAAAAGAGAAATTCTATTCAATGTTTGATTTCCTTAAATTTTAACGATAGCATCTCATCAGTAACTTTTTCTCCCCCAAAATTTTTGAGGTACTTCAGGACAAAGTTCTACAGATGCTTCTTTGATCACCTTTGCAACATTTCAAAACCTTTTTGTCATCTGCTACTTAACAAAATAAAAAAAAAGTCAAACAACATATTTTGAAAAACAAAGGTTGGAAGACTGAATACAAATTTCCAAGATAAACTTGTTTTCCATGAAGAGGAGGACATTAAATAACAATGTGCATTAAACTAAACATCGTTCATATTAAATTTTTAGTTCCTTGTTGGAAATGCCGTATTTATGAACACAATATAAATAGCTGAAAGAGATTTAATACTTTGAAAAATTTAAATTTGCCACATATTATTTTAAAACAGCTTTTTTGTGCGACTCTGTTATACAACGTCACCATATTTGTCAAAGCACAGAGAATAATTTCTTATTTTATTTTGAAAGATTAATTTAATTTCATATTTTTAGTATTCTTCAAAAGTAAAAATAAATCCTTGGTTTGTTATGAAGCAATACAGAATATTTTAAATTAATTTCAGAAATCAGTGTTTCAGTAATCATTGAGTCAAATAGTTAAAAACACTTTTCATTGGTTCTAAAGAATAAAATTTCTACATGAAATTCTTAGCTCCAAATATATAAAAATGTGCATTTCTTAGATATTAAAGAAGTAAATGGAAATTTTTTTTTAAGCATCAACAAAATGAAAGTGCCAGAAATTTGATGCTTTGTTTAGGATGCATATCAATGATATACACACCATGCAAGTATATATTTACCTTCACAGGATGGAGAGGATCCTTCAAACTGCAACTGTGTATTCAGTTTGCAGGTTAATATATCTTGTCCAACAAGAGTAAAACCAGGATGGCACCTGTACTTCACAAAATCTCCTGGAAAAGGTATTGAACAAAAAAGTTAAACCTCAAAAAATCCTTGAAACAGAAGTATATAAAAATCTCAGGTGGAAGATGAAATAGCTTAGTTTAATTAGAATTCAAGTGAAAACAGAAGAAAGAAAAAGGAACACTATCTTTTTACCTATTTCAAAGTCATCATCTTCCGTAAACAAATCTGCATGTGGAACTGTGGGTGGAGGCTGGCACTTCCTGAGCTGATAAGCTGCAAATTTAAGTGAAAAAAGTTCAATACTGGTGTGCTAAGGATTACTTTATAGAAAATTCATTTCATATTCACACTTCCCAAATTACAAGAGCTGCACTGAACTTTGTGGTCTCTCAGTTATAACATTTTCCAAGTTAAATGTCATTACCTGACATGAGCATGGTGAGACACTGGAACAGGTTGCCCAGAGAAATTGTGAATCTCAGGAATCATACAAGTCTAGGTCTAAACTTGATCTAGTGGAAGATGCTTCTGTCCCTAGCAGGGGGGTTGACACTAGATGATCTTTAAGGTCCCTTTAAATTTAAAACATTCTATGATTCTATGACTCTTTAACAAAGTCTCTTGTCTGCTTTTCAATTCTGTTTCAATAAATTGTGATCAATCTCATAAGAAAGGTGACCACTAAAATAAAAATTTTTTCTAAAAAAATGTGTTTCTAAAATGGAATAGAATGCCTACAACAGTTAAAGAAGCCCTTTCTGGATTAAAAAAAAAATTCAAAATAGAAATAGATTGTGATGAGAGTGCATATCTTAAAGAAAAACTCTCCCCTTCAAGGAACAAATTTACTGTCAGAACAAAATTCACTGGACAACTTGATAGTCCAATCCCCTTCAGTTTCTGCTTCTCAGATTAAGTGCAGTGGATGACCATGTATCAGGACCTCGTTTTAGGAAAAGCACAGAGACAAAAGAAACATTTCAGATTCTGAGTAACAATTTGATATGGACTTCCCCATGCAAACAGGTATCTCAGTACCCTCTTTCTGTGACATTTATTTGGTCTTTGTGAATTCATTCATTGTATACTTTTGATTTAGAGTCCAGAAGGCTAATAATCTTCCATTTATTATACATATTTTGGGTGACTTAGTCCAAATTAGAACAAGACTTATAGTTCAGCTTTTCACTTCTGAGTTAGATGCCTAATTTTCACCACCTTTAGCCCTGAATGTAACTTTGAACAAAGGATTTTGTTGCATATCAGTCTTTATGCAATTGTTCAAACCTATCATAGCACCCCAGAATCTCTTCTGCAGAATAATTTTAGTAAAGAAAGTTAAATCTTATTAAATAAATAGGCCAAAGCAATTGAAAGAGTTAGAGCTTAATATTAGATGGTAATGGTTAACATTAAAGATAGAATACAGTTTATTAAAAGTCCCAAATTAACATTCTTAGGATTTTTAATATATAATTTTAAAAAACTCATAAGTACTGTTATTAAAAAAACAAAAAAAACCCACAACCCCCCCAAAAAAAACCCCAAAAAACCCCAACAACAACAGAAACCACCAAAAAAAAACAAACACCAAAAAACAAAACAAAACAAAAAAAAAACCCCAAACAAACAAACAGCAAATCCATGAGTCCTAATAAGTCAGGAAACCACAAAGTTAAGAAATATTTTTAAAATTCACTAAATGATCGTGGTAATTAGATGTTAATTATATAAAGAAAACAGACCATGAAAATTGAGGACAAAGAATCCTCCTGTTGAAAAATCACTGTGAAATTTTAGGAGGACTTGGTTGGTAGAACTGTAAGCTGTTTCCAGAGCTGTGTTCCCGCTGAAAACTCCTAGCTGTGGCGAATTATGGTCAGGACCATCCCTGGAATGTAAAACATTGGAAGGTTAGCTGAAAAACTGATGTTCTTAACATTCAAATTAACAGTCTCTTTTCTCTGGAGAGCAGTTTAAATTTTTGTAAAGTGTGTTTTTCCTAATGATTTAAAATTAGTTTCTTCTTTTTTTTCTTTTTCCTAGCACACAGAATACTCTTTCCAACTTCAAACATTATTTTTTTTTGAGACCAGGCTACTTGCAATACTTTTTGTATTTACATGGGCCAGAAATGTAGTGACGGCAGGAAATTTTCACTGTGTGTTCCTGCCAAAAATTTTCATGTACAGATCAGATGTAGAAAAAAGTGAAAAAACAGAAGTCTTGTAATGCTGTCATATTTCTAGCATTTTAACTCAGGTGCTACAAGTCTTCAACTCATGGTTAAAACACAGAGTCGTGGAAATCGCAAGTTACTCTGCCATTTAAATAAATTCCAAAGATTCAAAGGTATATCCTAAGAGAAAAAAAAAAAAAAAAAAAAAGAGGGAGAAAAAAATATGAAATAATCTTGTGTTTTGTGTTTCTCAGCAGCAGGATAAGACACACAAAGGGATAAATATTCCCCTAACATCAGGCTTCATTCACTTCCAGTATCATAATGTACAACATTCAGGCCTGAACAGTCAGAATGAATAAATAAACAAAACTCCCTACTTTTATCACTGAATAATTTTTTGAGCTCCACAACACGTAGTTCTGGTTATTTTGTCTATTACATATAATGAATCTAAACTGAATGAAAAAAATTTTGCAATATATTATTTTAGAAGGCTTGAGATTATCTAGAATGTCTCCGAAATCTGTTAGCTTGACCTTTTACTATCTTTCAATCAGAGGTATATTTATTCACCTCAGGTGTATAATGGAAAAGCCAAGCATTATATATACACATCCTGCCAGGGAAGACAACCTATGATGTATTTTACACTTAAGCTTACAGGTAGTGCAAATACCAGAGGCAACCAAATGGCTGTTCAGAAATATTTGGTTTCTGAACATCTCTATAAACTGTCTGAAACAACTCATCAATAGCTATTGGAGATCAGAGCAGCTGACTCACACAACAAGTTACTTTCTATATTCTGTGCAAACTTTGCTTTTCCTGAACTATTTGTAGCATATATGAGAAGTCACATTTCACAGTATGTGGGGTAAGGACCAGGGCTGGACAGAGATGAAATGTCCAACACCTTCAGCATTATCTATGCCTGCTCTTAAGTGCAGTAATTCCTTATGCAAGAATTTAGACATCTCTAAGGCCTCTTCCTTCAGAGGAGGTCACAAATTGAATGGGTTTGTGTGGAAAGATATGCAAATTCAGAGAAGAGGAACATGGAATATGAAGCTTAAAGATATGGAGGTACAAGGTCTGAAATTATGGGTTAGAAAATATTAAAATTATGTCTATCAGGCATATTGAAATACTAAGAAAATTTAAGAAAATCTTACTTAATGCCTAAATTAGTTAATGTTTAAAGATGTCAGAAATTTTTGCAAAAACTAACATATATTGCCTGTGTGTTCATGGAACACATAATTCAACATAGTGTAAATTATTACATCACTTCGACCTCACATGGCCTCAACTTAGAGAAGAGAGAATCAAACAAGATCTGATTGATAACTGAGTTTGACCTTCAAAGTATTTTGGAACAGTATTCTTAAAGAGTTCAGATAGTGATAAATATTTTTTTTTCAGATCACCTTAGAAGTTGTTTTATGCTGTTCTTCAGCACATATGACATCCTAAATACCAATACTAAGAAAATCTGTAGCTTGGGACAGTGAGACTCAATTAATCAATCAGAAAAAAATTGCTTCTGTTTCAAAAAAATTGCATACCAAACGGCAATGTAGTCATTCACAGGTTCAGTCTGAAGTAAGGTAAAGTTGATATAAATCCCATGGCCTGGAGATACAATAATTAACCAAGTACAGTCCTTGGAATTTGGGTATTCATCTGGAAATCCTGGGGAATAAACTGTACCATTCTGAGCAGTTACATTATAGCCACAAGGAGCTGAAAAGAAAACAAATGAAAAAAAAAAAATTAGTAGTAGAAAATAGTTTTTTTTATGTTATAAGTGCAATATCAAAATACTACCAAATTCTTAAAGCTCCACAGGACAAGACAACCTAATTCTTTCAGACAGCCTTTTCCTTGGTTGGTTGCTTTTCAAATAAATACTGACATTTCCAAAAGTAACTTATGATGATGTCTTTAAGGTTTCATTTCTTAAAATTCATCAAAATCTACTGGTAGTATTGTTTGCATATAATTCTTGAAACAAAGTCCACACATCATTTAAAAAGGGGCACCTTTTGTTTGTATTCAAGATTAAAAACCAAATAAACAAACAGGTCCTGCATATTTACATCCAACAGAACTCTAACTGAACAGGAATACAATTCTGGAAAAAATAGACTGATTTCACTAGTCTGAAAAAATAGACTGTTCTTTCACTAGTCCAAAACCATTATGATTTATTTCTGACAGGTTTGAGTTATTTTTTAATGGTGATTCACTTGCAGATTGTATGCTAATTATCCTTAGGACAAGCAAAATGGACATACAAATTTGTGCACACTTGCTGAATGAAGTCTGTAGCCAAATCAAAGTTATGAAAAGGTTGACTTTATTCAAGGGTAACAAATATGTGATAATGTGCTCTTTTGAGTCTCAGTTTGGAAGAATTGACTGAATATGGATGAAAGCATGTATTCAAGTAGACATAGGGCCATTAGTGTAAATTAGTGAGTCTCACCCATTAGAACAAGACTTTAATCTCATTTATCGGCACTCAGCTTTGCTCTAGAACATTTCTCTTTAGCTCTTACCATTAAGCTTATGTTATTATTGTCAGTGTTCCTGTGATTCTCCTTCAGACCCTCTTCATTTCTTTTTCAACTTAAGAAGTGATGGAAAATAAAGTAGAAAAAATTGATAAGAGGAAAAAGGAAAAAACAGAAAAGGAAAAGGGAAAAAGGAAGGAGAACTGATAAATGCAGAAGGATGTCTCATTTTCTGTATGGTTTAAAGCTGCTATACTGTTGTGGCAGAAGGCCAAATGGCTAGTTGATGAGTAGCCCTTTTTGAAGGAGTTCTTTTAATAATCTCTGAATTTATAGGATAGGCTAAGGAAGCTTTAACTACTTCACTTTCTTCATCCATATCAGTACTAACTTGTAAGATGCATTTAGCACATTTTCTATCTGGACACAGTCCTGTGCAATGTGCTCTAGGATGATTCTGCTTGAGCAGGACGTTGGACAAGATGCTGTGGTCCCTTCCAACCTGACCCAGTTTGTGATTCTCTGAACAGAATGGCACCTGCTCCTAAGCCATGAATCTTTAGTGGCCAACAAATGAAACCAGCTAAGGAAAATGAAGGGTTGGTTCTACCTGTCTGACTCCTGGTTGCATGTAGAGGCCAAGGGCATCTGACACTGTCTGTCAGCTCTAGGAGTTGTGATGAAAATGTGACTAAAGCCCACTTTTTACTATTTCCTAAACCCCTACATTCATGCCATGGTCACTTTGTCTGGTCTCAGAAATCTACTCTGTTCTCTCCACATCCACAGTACTCCATGTTTACAACTAAGAGTGCTTTGACAATTATGCTTACTACATGGAAATACACTTCCTGAGACTAATATTAATTTCTAATTAATATACAGGGTTTTTCTTATTGAAGTTTTATATTTAAATATATTTTGAGTTTATTGTATTTTTGATAGGTTTATTAATGGTGCTATTGATCGCATACATTTTTTTATTTTCCCTTCATTATTCTCTAATACTCAAGAAGGAATGCAGATTGATTGTATCTCAGTAAAGACAATCTAATTCCTCTTATATGATTGTTAGCCATGGAAGATCAATAAATTTTGTCAGGAAAAAAAGTGTCACAGGTAGCAAAACTAGTAGAGTATGTAATGCACCCAGCTGTTACCAGGCTTTCTCCACAGATCTTTAAATATGACAGAAACATGACATTAAACAGAAATAACTGGTTAGATTTCACACAAGATAAAAATAGCTTTAGTGTGAATCAACAAATCACTCTAAATTAATTATGTTGTTATGTTACACTTTGATTGACAGGCATGAAGAAACAGAGATTTTTGAAATGAGTAAGTGTATAATCAAATCTTTTAAACTTTCAAATGCTAACAGTAGACTGCATGCTGATTTATAAATGAATGAATGCCATACTGCATGTTCTCATACCCATTTACACCTAATTACATTGTGCATGGAAAGATAGTAAACATTTTCAAAATTCCACCAAAAGATACACAAACCCAGTTAGTAATTTACTGACAATTACATATGTTACACCAAGATATCTATGGTAAGTCACCAGGACAACTGGATTTCACAGGAGTAAAGTCTTAGAGCATGACTATATGACATGATTCTACACTGATTACTTGAGTAGAAATTAATCTAATTTTCTCCCATATACAGATTCTCAGCCTTCAAAAGTATGTGCAATCTTCTGTAGAAAGTTTTTGATTCAAACTTCTAAGAAAACTGGTCACAGCTAGAAAAATTATTTAATTCTTTCACTGATTTCTCTCTCAGATCCACAGTCAAATTACAATAATCAGAGTAACAGTTTGTTATCCCTGTAGAAAAAAAAAATATTTATATGTCACAAGAATAATTTCAGCAGTACTAAGTGGAGCTTTAATGTACCCATATCAATTTTCCACAAAGCAAGTAGTGTGCTAAGTGAGAGACAGAAAACTCTTAATGCTGACTCAAAACAGAACACAACTTGCTGTTCAGTCAGAAATGGTACCTATAAATGTACACAACGGGACACACAACAGAGTTGCATGCATTCAGGCCTCAGCTGTGTGGAGGAGATGTAGATGACTGTGGGTAGGCTTGGAAGGTAGGATTCACATGCACAGGAACCAGGCCAAATGTACATTGCGAATTAAAGAAATGTCAGTAGCAGAGGAATTCCTTCTTTGAGTTAGAAAATGATGATAAAACCATTGAATTAAAACTATGATGAGGGGATGAGGGAATGGGGAAAAGTAAGAATGACTTTATCCTCATGTCATTATAAATATTAATTCACTTCTTGCATGTCTTTTCAAACTGAATACCTATTATTTACTCTTGTTTCATCTAAGAAAACAGAAAATTCTGATTTATACCATAAAAATCTGCTTCTTTTATTATATACCTTCATGTATTTTAGGAAATATGCTTCTATAGGGAGTTAAAAGGAATAAAAAAAGATAGAAGGCTGCATGCCTTTGGTGCTGCATCTACATCTTTGGTGCTGCATACTGAAATATGAGGTATGGGACTTTGGCTAGGTTTCTAACAAATTCTAAAATCACCAACTGTTAACACTTTACACTTTTATATCAAATTTTAATTGATATTTCAAAACTTTACCATATGTTTAACATGAAGAAAAATATTACATATCTGTTTATAGTGAACTTTTAGCATGAATAATTTTTTATTTTCTTCCAAAACATTTATAAAAGTGTCTCCATAATCTAACTGCTTTTGAATAGAAGTATCTTTTTGAAATAGTCCTTCACACAGAGTTTAAGATAATTTCTGGCAGTATCATGAGTTCTCATAATCAATATAACTGACAGATGTTAACAGGAACAATAAATCACTGCTGAAGAACATGATTCATAAAACATTTATGATTTATAAAGCACATAATATTCTGCCTTTACCTGCTTACTCTACAGATTGGGATAAAGGCACTGTTCTTCAGAAAAAGCTGCATTCTGTACAGGCACACAAAGTAAACAAAAATCAGAAAGTACTGTGAGTTCTGAAGCAAAGGTACTATCAGAAAGTTACCTTCACATCTGGGGAAATGATAGTTCCAATTTCTGTTGATTCCATGTTGACAAGTGAGAACAGGCTGCCCCCTCAAAACATATCCAGGATAGCATTCAAATGATACTGACTGTCCCACACTGTAATCTGAGTTGACTATATAGCCATTCAAAAAAGGAGGAGGATCAGGGCAGTTCTGTAACTCGTAAGCTGGAAGAGAACAGAAGTACTTTTTATTGCTTAATCAGCTCTCAACACACTAGGAAGTTCACATTAATATAAAATCTGCAATGCATTCAATAACAGGTAAACACTGGAATGCCAAGCTTCAGTTATTCAGAGATTAACATGTAACAAGAAAAAAATAATCCGTTTGGACCGTACAAAAATATTTTAGCAATGTACAACAAAATCATTTATTCCTTAAAAGTTTATGAAATACAAGATTTTCACAATCCATTGGATTTTTAATATACATTAAACTATGCCCAAAAGTCATGTGACCTAAAGAAATTAAAAGAATTAATGAATGACTTCAACACAACAGAGCACCATAAAGATCTAAAAAATTACAAATACCTGTGAAGGGAAAGGTCCTTTTAGATATGCTACCATGCAAAAAATTGCTTTAATGATTCATCATATTTCATGTCAGGTTCTGTATTTTTGAGGACATCAAAATATTATTCAATGAAACACATTTAATTCATATAAATCAGTGTGGAGAAAATTCAGAAGAAGCTTTAATTAATAACATTTACTAAGATATAAAGATAATGTAAGCAGCTCTATATGAAGCAATAAAAAGACTGTTTTATAAAAATGTTATGCAGAATTATTTGCAAACAACTTAACGTAGATTGGATAGTAAGTAATTGCCATTTAAGAAATCAGTGTTAAAAGGATGAGGGCCCTCCTCTTTTTGAGCCCTCAATTTCCACTTAAGGAATACTTCTGTCAGAAGAAAGTTCAAACAAGAATAATAATACCAGTGTGCTCTGTATCCACATGTGTTAAGTGCAAGGTCTAAAAATACGGCAAGAGAATATGATGAACATATTCTTGAACAAAGTATTTTGTTACTTTTTTCAAAGTTAACCTTTACAATATGAACATGTTCATCCCAGAAGTGTATACTTATTACACTGAAATAGATTACCTAAACAAGCCATTTCAGCAAGACTAAGCTAAATATATATTTTAGACATGCTTAAGTGCTTACTTAAAGTGAAGTTTGTACTTAATTGGTTCACTGAAGTACAACTACTGGCAATAAGTTTTTTAGTCATTGCTAATTACAGTCATGCTGTGCAATAAAAAGATTTACATTGAGACAGCCTTCTTCTTTTCCCTAATTCCTTCAGTGAATACAGAATTCAGTGTTTGTAATGCTAGAAAATTGGAAAAGATGTAGTGGTACTAGAAATATTCTGAAATCCTCTAAAAAATCAGATCTTCCTTCTCTCAAATAACAAAAAATTAAGAAAAGAAATTCAAAACCTAAGAATAAAAATTAATTGGAACTGAAAGGAAATACAAAAAGGTTTATTTTCCCTAAATTGTGGTTCATTAAATTTTGTGCTAAATCTAGTAATGGCTCATTAATTTTTAATGTCATTATTACTCCTGCTATCATTTCTGTAGTAATAATACTGATAATGTCATTATGAACATCTTTATACAAAACAGAGTAGTAGAAAGATTATTTAAGAGTACAGGACTCTGAAGAGTACTGTATCAAGACTGACATATTAAACTATAGAAAAATTTATTTAGAAAATTATATTAAAAATAGAATAGAAATTATTCAAGAAGGTCAGAGAATCTCACAGATTTTTTTTTAAAGATGTAGCAATGCATTGCACAACACTTACAACAACAGTGTTTTGGAATAATGACAGTAAGTATTGGAATATTTAAAATTTGATTGTAGAACCTTTTGAGGAGATGAATACCATCCTTCCTTATAGATTAACTTGTTAAAATACAGTATTCATAGATTATGTTTTGAAAGTACTTAACACAGTCTCAGAAATTTTGAAATTAGTATTAAAAAGCAATTTCAGGAAAAAAAAAACCAAAAAACTCTTCCACTGATCTACATAAAAACAGAAGACAGGAACCACTCAGATGAGAGAGGAAATCCTGACAGATTTGACAGAGGTGTCCCATAGACTAAGGAAGTGATGATTGTGTGTATATGCATCAAAAGAGATAAATAGGGAAGGTCATGGAAGATTAGGGAGTATTGAAACTTGGCATGATAAAATTTATATGGAATAAGAGGTGGGTATTGTCCTGGTTTTGGCTAGGGAAGAGTTAATTTCTTCTCATTTTTAAAAAAAAAAAAATTCTCATGCTCTGCCAGTGAGGGGGTATGCAAAAGATCGG
>VZRH01005782.1:907334-949508 GCA_013397555.1 Urocynchramus pylzowi
AAAAAAAAAAAAAAAAAAAAAAAAGGAAGAAGCATAGCTGGGACAGGTGACCTGAACTGACCCTACCACAGAACATCATGCCTGGTATACATACTGGGAGTAGTTACCCAGAAGGGTAGCTGATCTGGGCTCAGGAAGTAGACTCTGGCATCAGTCAGTAGGTGATAAGGAAGTTGTAGACTGCAATGAGGTCTCTCCTCAATCTCCTCCAGGCTGGACAGACCAAGGGACCTCAGCTGCTCCCTATACAACTTCCCCTCAAGGTCCTTCACCTTCTTTGTTGCCCTGCTTTGGACTCTCTCTAATAAATCTTTAATTTATTGCAGAGCCCAACAGTGAACACAGGACTCAAGGTGAGGCTGCCTCAGGCAGAGCAGAGCAGGACAATCCCCTCCCTTGCCTGGCTGGCCATGCTGTGCCTGATGCCCCCAGGACAGGGTTGGCCCTCCTGGCTGCCAGGGCACTGCTGACTGAAGTTCAACTTTTCATCGACCAGGACCCCCAGGTCCCTTTCTGTGGCACTGCTTTCCAGCATGTCATTCCCCAGCCTGTCTATACAGCCAGAGTTGGCACATTCCAGGTGAAAAATCCAGCACTTTCCCTTGTTGAACTTCATATGGTTGGTGACTGCCCAATCTTTTAATTTGCTTAGGTCTTTCTGCAGGGCCGCCGTGCCTTCAAGGGAGTCAGCAGCTCTTTCAAGTTTTCTTTTATCTGCCAGCTTTCTTAGCATCCCTTCCAGTCCTGCCTCCAGGTCACCTACAAAGATGTGGGACGGCACAGGGCCTAAGATGGAGCCCAGTGGGACCCCACTAGTGCCAGGTCCCCAGTCTGATGTCATCCCAGCCACTGTCACCCTTTGTGCCCNGGTCACCTACAAAGATGTGGGACGGCACAGGGCCTAAGATGGAGCCCAGTGGGACCCCACTAGTGCCAGGTCCCCAGTCTGATGTCATCCCAGCCACTGTCACCCTTTGTGCCCAAACCATGAGCCAGTTGCTCACTCATCACGTGATGTGTTTATCCAGCTGTGTGCTGGACATTTTGCTCAGAAGAATCCTGTAACAAACAATAGCAAGAGCTTTCCTGAAATCCAAGAAGATCACATGACCTGACTCCCCGTGGTTCACTAAGTGAGTTGTTTTGTCATAAAAGGAAACCAGGTTTGATAAGCAGGACTTTCCTTTCACGAAGCCATGCTGGCTGTGACCAACAATAGCATTGTGTTCCTGGTGTTTTTCAATACCTTCCAGAATAAGCTTCTCCATAAGTTTACCAGGCACTGAAGAAAGAAGGACAGGCCGGTAGTTTCTGGGGTCCTCCTTCTTGCCCTTCTTGAAAACTGGTACAATGTTGACCAGCTTCGAGTCAGCTGGGACCTCTCCAGACTCCCAAGACTGCTCAAAAATCGAGAGAGGTTTTGCAATGACATCAACCAGCTCTTTGAGGACTCTTGGATAAATCCTATCAAGCCCCATAGATCTGTTAACAGCATCCCTTACTGCCATTTGGATTGTAAATGAAAAAAACAAAGCCTAGCTTTTAAAATTCTAGTTACTCTTTATTGAGAAATGCATATTCTTTTTGCCTGTTGTAAATAGGGCAAACAAATTACATACAGAAATGTTGGGGGTTTGTTCTGGTATTTGTTTTAGTAAGACAATAACCTGTGCCTAAAGTAGATCACCGTAAATTTGAAGGTCAGTCAGTTAGGGGTGAAAGCACTTGCATATGAGCAGAGTACAACTGTTTTGCTATTTTGTTATTTTAGAAAATAAGGTGTAAAATTTTAACATACACTGCTTGTATTTTCTTGTATAAATCCTATAGATGACTCATAAATTATTGGTCAGGTGATCCATGTGACTATGACATTATGATTTACAAGTAACTCAGGAAATATGTTTTATAGTTTTAACATAAATATTAATTATATTCTTCTTTTTTCTTTTGATATATGCAATAACATCTGATTTAACAGAGCAATTCATTATTTAGTAGTCATGACTAACAAATCCTGATGTCACACCTTGCAACAGAAAGCTTTTTTATGAGTGTCATGCCCAAAGATTTGTTTGCTACTGAGCTTTAGATACTGAGATTCCATTTGACTGCAGACAAAAACTCTAGTGAGAGCCTGAAATAAAATGTAAAGGAAATCTGAGAAAAAGATTTCACTCCAATACTGGCAGCAGTCAAATACTTGAATTTTAAAATGATCTCATATAGCCATTTGTCATTTATTTGTGCAGTATATTTTCTACTGATAAGAAAAGATTGTAAATCACAAAAGAAATGTAATCAATTCTCTGCTACCTTGTTGTTATGGTTCAAATGCATTTGCCATCTTACATAAGTACTAGGGTGACTTATTGGCTTTCCAAGTGCCACATTCCTCTGTAACAGTTAAAAATGGAAATAATTGCTTTACAGAAAAATGGCATTAGCAGAGAATTGAGCATGCAATCACTCAAATGCTAGGAGAGCTCACAATTAACTCACTTAAAACTTTCATTTAGGCTTATTGTACATTCCTCCAGTATCATGGTGTGTAAAAGTACTGACTTAATAAAAAAAAAATCCACTTCTCAAATTAGGCTTGCTTGCCATGAGTTTTGTTGGAAAGACCCTTTAAAGTTGATCTAGTTCCAACTTCCCTGCCATGGGCATGGACATATTTCAGTAGATCAGATTGCTAAAAGTGCCATCTAAACTGACTGAAGACATTCAGGGATTCACAGCTTTTCTTGTTTCAGTGTTCTCATCACCCTCATCTTATGTTCCTTATGTCCAGTCTACATCTACCATATTTTGATTTAAAACTGCTGACCCTTCTCACTAAAGGTGTTGGTAAAAAGTCTCCTCCCTTACTTTTAAAAAGACCCTCTTAAACACTGAAAGGCCATAATCAGGACTTCCTGAAACCTTCTCATTTAGGCTGAACCCCAACTCAGCCTTTCTTCACAGAAGAGGTGCTCCAGCCTGCTGTTTATTTTTTAGCCTTCCTCTGGACCCACTTTAACAGGGCCATGCCTCTTGTGCTTGAAGCACCAGAGTTGAATGCAGCACTCCAGGTGGGGTCTCAAGAGAGTGAAGCAGAAGGAGAGAATCACTCCCCTTGATCTGCTTGCCATGCCTCTTTTTATGGAAGCTCAGGATGCAGATTGCTGGATAGGACTGGCAATCTGGAACCTCAGTTTATTGTTGTAGACACCAAAGAACATAATCTTTACAGATGACTCAAGACTAGA
Source organism: Urocynchramus pylzowi (assembly GCA_013397555.1). Taxonomy (NCBI): domain Eukaryota; kingdom Metazoa; phylum Chordata; class Aves; order Passeriformes; family Fringillidae; genus Urocynchramus; species Urocynchramus pylzowi. The sequence continues at coordinate 910,586 of VZRH01005782.1, forward strand.
ATCATGAAACATAATTAATGATTTAGAAAATAATTTCCTACAAGTCCCTCAAAAGATTGTATTTTATTTCCTTTAGCATTCCTGCCTTAGGACATAATTTGAAACCATTTTAGAAATAAAGTAACTTTTCAACAATCCCCTTTTCATTCCATGATTCCTAAGACTCAGGAGCTCCATCATAATCATCTTTTTTCCTGCTAAAGGCCATCAGATTTAACATGTTTAAATCATGTTTTGTATTTGCATGAGTGTTTGTAGAGGAAAGGGAGGGCAATTAGAACATTTTTCTGGGTATTTTCTGGAACATATTGCTCAAACTCTCAGATCTATAAGATTCTTACTTCATATTCAGCTTTATCTTATATTGAAATTCAGAGCAGACTGAAAAGAGTCTTACAGTACCAATAATAGGAACTAGGACTTCCACAGTAAAAATAATACAAATCAAAATTTATTCTGCTTCCCTTAAAGAAGCTGTAATCCTAAAGGGAAAGTTATGTGGAAAAAAAAAAAAAAAAGAAATGTTCCATAAATATTAAAAGCTGAGGTAACATTAATATGGACAGGAATTAAATCCCAAAAATATGTCTTACGAGCCATTAGACTGTGTTCTGTGCACTGAATTCTGTTATGAATCCCTCAAAGGCCATAAAAGCTATTTATTTCTTCTGACCTGGCTTAATGGTTTGCCAATCAAAATTCCATGACTATTCTTCTCAGACCTAGTGTACAGAGACTGTTTATACCTCAGGTACCGAGATTTTACATATATGGGGGTCTCAGAACCTCAAGATCACCAGTCAAATGACATAGAGAAATATCCTTCTAAGTATTTGTGGCTGTTTCCTCTCTTTGCTGTTTTACATTGGTGGCAAAACTGCAACACTCATAACAAGAGACAGTGTTTCTCAATGCTTCTCTTTTTTAACTAAACAGTAAAACATTTATTTCAACAGTGGAAAAAATGTAAGTAAACTTAAATGTTGGTCTTTAAAAAATCAAGTACCTTGAAAGTCCTTTCATTATCTTAAAAAAAAATATATATAATTTCTTCCAGTAGTTCAACAGGAAATCACTATGAACTTCCTTCTTGCTGCAAGTGAAACAAAAGCTTCCACAACACACAGAAATTTAGCAATCCATCTTTAACACAATGGAATGCCCACATTCCCAATGCATTGCAATTGCAAAACTGAAGGGAAAAGAGAACATAAAAATATCAGAGCATAAAACAAAAAGAATCTGATCAGCAATAGTACTGAGAGCTGTAATTTCCCCAGAGTTCTGCTAAGGAGACAAAGCTTTTTAATGCCTTCAGAAATACAGAGTATCTAAGTGATTTAGGTTATATTTTCAAATTCTGTGTCGTGAGAATTCACAGGCTCAAGGACCAGCACTAGAGCTCAACAAGTACGAGTAGAAAATATTTTACAGTTCTCAGTGTGCATTCACTTTTCTTCTTCCCAAAAACAATTTGTTCAGAGTACAATCCCAAGCTATAATAAGATTCAATCTCATAACCATTTTTCTTTCTTCAGAAAATCAGTAGAAAAATTTGAAAGATAGCATTATTAGTTTCATAATTCATTCTACAATGTTCATATTCTTTGCTTTCTCTTGAGATGAGGGGTTATCAAAAAACCTTATCCTTCATAAAATGCTAAGATCTCCAGAAAACTTCATTTTTTTTATAGCATACAAGCTCGATTGAATAAGCATAGCCATCACCCATCTCTCTTTATTTTTAGATTGGTATCTACAAAGAAAGTATTTACCTGGCAAAAAAAAGTCTGCTATCTCAGTGCCCATACATATTGTATTCTGGTTAGCAGAAAAGGCATTTCTTTTCACTTTAAAAAATCAGTCTTTGAACTGAACCGAGTTTAGTACCATATAGTAAAAACCCTGAATTTAATCTTAAATCCTTTTAATGTAATTTAAATGCAACAGATCAGATTAGAATTAAGTTATGCAAGTTTGTGGGCATTCATAATATGTAACACATTCACTAATATGCAACCCATTCACTAAGACAACTAGAATGGATTTGGCAAATGTGACTGTAACTATGGATTCTTTTTGCCCACTCCTCTTTTTTAAGGGTAAATTAAATTAATTTCACTATTAGGAAAGTAATGGGTTTTTTTGGTTATAAAACTTCTTTTTCCCCAATTATATTATATTAGGACATTCTAAAATGAGACCAATTAGAAGCAGTCTGAAAAAAAACCAAAACATCTGGTTAAATGCATAAAGATGGCAGGAGCTCAGCTCCATTTGCTTTGCTTTGCAAATTCATTTCTAGAAATTACAAAAGTGGACAACTTAAGTGTATGAGCATCAATTGGACTAAAAATAAATTCTCAGCTTTCCATATATAACAGTACTCCTTTTGCCCATGAGAAGATTTTGATTGTGACACCCATACCAAGCTCTCATATTTTATTTCCCTCCCACATTTATATACCACAAATGGCATTAGGGAAGACATTGTATATTAAATTGAGTTGTGACAAAGAATATTCTGACTTGGTAGCCAGAAAGCCAAACTGAATTGGTATCTGTGGAGTAATGCTGCATCTTTTCAACAAGGGTTTTATTTCAGAACTGTGGGATTTGACTGAAATTGGCCAATGGTTTCAAAATTGTGTAACAAAGGTATACTCAGAGGGGTGACAGCCAGACAATAAAACAATGCTAAATTCCATCATCCAAACAAATCAGGCTAAGGTGCATATGGCAGTTGGTTTATTGAAAGGAAAACAACACTTCTAAGAGGTAAGAAAGGAAAAGGAAAAGAGTAACATTGGAGCAATGAATAATTATTTTTTAAGTCAAGTTTCAGCAACTGCAGATAGTCTAAGAGGAAGAGAAAGTAATTGAGAAATATAATACTAAAAAGAGTAAGAAAATCCAGAGATAATCCATCAGAAAAGATAACTAAGTATCAAGGGCAACAGATGTGGAACAGGAAAAAAAAAAGTCAGTTATCAAAACCAACATATACTTTGTATGATAAAAAATAAAGCAGACAATAAACTTGCTCATTTGTAAACCACTGGCATTTTCTTTCAGAAGGCAAGAGAAGAACAGGGAATACACTGAAACAATACTTTCCAAAGTTCGTAGATTATGGCTATCTAATTGAGTGTACAATTGAGTGTACAATTTATATGTTCTAAATGATGCTGAGCAAGTTATTTTAGCTCAATATGAAGTTACAATATATGACAATCATAGAATTGCTTGTTCTTCTCAGTAGAAATAGCTAGTGTAATCTGTGATTTCAGAGGCACCAGAGTAAGTTTCTGCTTTGTGAAGAAAAATAAACACATGCGAGACAATTCATTTTTAAAGAAGAAAAATCCCATATCTGTTTGCACAATGGAAAAAAGGAAGTATATGGAAAAGAGAACACAAGTAAATTATAAATTCAATAGAATGAGCTTAGCTGGTAGATCCTAATCACTTAAAAATTGAACACAACCGTGTTACCAACTTTCCACATTAGAAACAGAAAACCCAATAAATCATAAATACCTTTTAGAATAATTCTTTTTTTCCAGCATTTGACTTTTTATTGAAGTGGATTATGTTGTCAGGGTTTTTTTAATGTTTTAAACCCATGAATTTTTTAACATATACATATATATGCATACACACACGCACACAACACACACACACTAAAATACTGCCTCTCATTGAGGCACTCATGATCCTAGGTTTGTTGACAACTGACAAGTTGCAAGTTGGAGAAGTAGAAAGCATGTGACCTATTGAAAAAGCAACTGATTTTAACAAGAGATGGTTAGAATGAACAAAAAATTATCATTTTGTATTGCATGTATCATGTCCTCTTCATCACATTCTCATTTATTTTGGAGTAGACCAAACAGTCCTACTGGACTAAATAAGAAAGGGAAGAATAGAAGAAAAGAGTAATAAAATTATGCACTTGTTGAGTAAGCTGCAACACTGCCTCTGGAATAACATGTTATAAAGTCTACAAACAACTTATGCTTTAACTACAAATTTCAGGGCAGAAAATGCTGTTAGTAAGGAAGAGCTTGTTATGGCAAGGAAAAACACACTAAATAGAACCAGAACAAAGAGTATTGGAGAATATATAGAAAATATATCACATGGTGTTGCATTTTACTTATCATATCTGTAACTTGAAAATCACAATTATTTTAGACTGCTCAGAAGGAAACTAAGACTAGGTGGGTGTGATGTGAGAATATTCCACACTTGTAAGACTATGTGACAGAAAAAAAATTCTACAGGTGGCAGAGAGTTGTGATTTCTTTGTGGGCATACTTTATGAGCATCAGTCTAATTCAGGTGTTCAGAAACTTCCTTGCTGTCTGTTGACTCCATAGATATGATCTGACTATAAATGTATATATATGTGTGTGTATGCAAATAAATGCTATACTGGACCTGGAAATTACAGAGTTCGCTGTTTTCATAGAAGCTCATATGGTGCTGTATGTTCAGTTTGTGGCCAAAAGAATACTGATAACATAGGAATGTTCTGGCTTTTGCTGAACAACATCAAGGCCATCTCTGTTTCCCACTTTGCTCTGCCAGTAAATAAATTGGGAATGTACAACAGGATGGGTGAGGACACAACTAGGCACATGACCCGAACTAACAAGAGATCGTCCATACCACATGTTCAGCAACTAAAGAAAAGAGTGGGACTAGAGACATTAGCTATCTTTGGCTGGGCATCAGTCTGCCTGTGGAGATGGTGAGTGGTTACCTTTGCATCAATTTAATTTTCTTCCTCTCTTCTTCACCTTATCCTTCACCAGTTAAACACTGTTTTTTATCTTTGCCCCAAGACTTCTTGCTTTTAGTATTCCTTTCCTCTTCCTCCATCCCACTGGAGTGGGTAGGAGGTGAGCTAGTGGTTGTGTGGTGTTTAACTGCCCACTGGTGTTAACCCCCAACACATAATTAAGTTGCCCAAATTAAGATCCTAGAATAAGGCGGCATGAATTCTCTCACAGATATCCAAAAATTAAACTAGCTATAACATTTTGTTAAACTTTTCAGATCCTGTAGTAGTGCTCAACTGTTGACAGTAAGACTATTTTAACAGTTCAAAAATATGATGTTAAACTAATGATGTTTTATTGTCACTAGTGGGAAAACAAACAATCAAACAAACAATAAACATGAAGAAAAAAGCCAATGGTAAATGACCACAAGTTCACATTTTCAAATACTAATTATATGTGTTTGAAAATGGATATAAAATGTATTATCTGGTGTTTTTTCATTTCCTGGTAATTTTCACAGGACTCTAGACTGCAAATACATAACATATAAAGTTTTTCACCTGAATATTTAAAATAACTTTTACCATTACATTAATCATATAAAGATTATATAAATGGGAAAACAATACAGTGAATATTAGAAGTATGAATTGGTAACAGTATAACAATGGAAATGAAAGGGTTATCAGCTATGTGACCTTTGGCAAATAGCATCACCTTCTTCTCAGGCTTTTATATCAATAGAACAGAGTCCAACTCAATACAATTTCAATTTTTAAAATTCCAACCTATTTATTTAAAAATCTTCAGATTTTAAAATGCTATATAATATATACCAAACATATCTTCTAAAATAATATTAAAAACAATTAAAATTTTATTTTTCCTTTCAAACCATAAGGATCATTGTGCTAGTTCATACTTACCTTGGTATGTCAGCTTAAATCCTTGCCTGTTTTCTGAGTGATCACTATAAAAATGGACAAGTGTTTCATGAGTAGTACTTAGCATGGGTGATGGGAGTTCCATTCCACTAAACTGGCCAATCATAGAACTGGTGTGATGAGGCCCATTCTGAATTTCAAGGAAATCATGATTTGCTTCAGTGGAGAAATTCAGAAACTGAATGTGTGCACCTGTAGAATTGAGAAAGGAAGAAAAATTTTGTAACTCATGTTGCTTAATAATAAAGCATGTAAATAAAAATAAAATTATAATAGTTGTTACAGGCACTACATATTTTAATCACTATTCAAAGGGGGATGCTTGAGTTAAAGAAATAGCTGATCAGTATTACAAGAGTTGGAATTTCTAATTTTTTTGGTTACCCATAAATATCATAACAACACATGAAGGGACAAATGAAAGTAAGCCATAAAGTCACAAAGTCAACACCGGGGATTTTTCATTTTTCTAAGCCAATCAACAGAAAGACTCAAGGGAGGGGCAAATCACAAATCCTGCTGTGCCACGGCGTGGCCAGGACTCTGCCATCCCAAGTGCATCCCTGTAGCTGGACCAGGGCCTTTCCCAGAGGCTCAGGATCAGCTAGGTTACTTACAAAGCGAACTTTCTGAGGCAGAAGTTTACCTACCTAGTTCCAGCTATCTACTCTACCTCATTTTTCCTGCCCCAGGTCACCTTTATTTGTTTCCTTTTCCCTCTAGGCTGGGCCAGTGTGTCTTTGGAGCCATTTTACCCTGTATGCAGCCAAGATGCACTGAACTCCAGATTGGTGACAGGGACTTCAGACAATTTACTACAAACCCTCTCCAGGAATCAGGTGCTTGAACAAGGCTTTTCAGTATTCAAAACATGCAGAACAGTTGGAAGTATAAGCATAATCTCATGGGAAGAGCTGTTTTGAAAGTCTGGCACTACTTTCTGTGATCCAAGGACCTGAAATCCAGTCTTAAACTGTGTATGTATCATATCAAAACAGAAATGAGGGTTGAATCCCTGGTTTGGAGACCTAGTACCAAGTAACTTGCAACTGCACTTTTTGGGCCTAACTTTGCTCTGGTAGACTCTGAAGAACCAGCTGTAATAGAATAAAACAGAATTACTGAATGAACCAACAAAGCAGTGTGAAACAGTCAATGCCTTAACTCTGCTTGACATTCTTACTTAGCAGTAGAGACATATTCTTCATTCCAGGAGAGAACATTATAGATTAATTACTAGGGTAATAGATTACCAGGGTAATTCACTCAGTCTTATTTATAGCTGATTTCTTCACCTCAGTGGTTTAAGATTCAATCAGTGGTATAAAAAAGACTTTTTTTTTTTTCTACAAGAGAAATTAAATAAGCTGCCAAAAAACCTGGGTTTTTCAGAACACTTGTAAAAATATGGGATATTTAGTTCTAGTGCCTTCTCTGACCTATGCAAAGTAAGAATTATGAAAACAAGTATTTCAGCTGCTGAATAACAACATTTTATCCAGTGCCATGAATAGAGAGGTATGCACCAAACATATCAGAGTCATAATATCAGCCATCTCTGCATGATGTTTGATATGGCTAGTCTAATTTGAATGGAGTCACCTATTTTACAATGCCCTCAGGATTTGAGATAAGGTAGGGCACCAAGCAGCCTGGAAACATCTTGACTTCAGCATCAGTGGCTAGTGATTCCCAACAGAGACTGGATGTCAGCACCATAGAAATGATAAAGAATTGAGCAGCCACTTAATATTATACCTAAATTGCAAAAGCGACAAGCAGATAATCAAATTTTGCATATTTGTATAGAGCCCAAACATTGTTTAGGTATTTGAATAAAAGTAATTCTACTGCTATGAATTATTCTTTGATGAGCCATGGAGTACATTTAAAATGGAATCATTCTAATTTAATTTCTGAGAAGAAATTTCCATGACTAGTTGTATATATTCAGTACATATAGGCTTTGTGTTTTAAAAGTATAAAAGTAGGTTAAAAGATAATAAAAAAAAAATTAACTAAAGTAGTTTCAAACTAATTTCAATTAGAGAACACATTGTATGTGTCCCCTCAAGCCTTAAATCCAAATTTATACAATTTGTAAATGTCAATTTGATATGTCACATAAGAATTTTTCCACACTAAACAATTTCTTACATAAAATTACATGTAATAAAACTGATAGCAACAGAAAATCAATCATTATCTGGTCAAACTATAAATATATTACTTCCTGCTTCAATCTCAACAGCACTTCCTCTCTCATTTGAATGTACTCTGAATAATGAAAATTCCAAGCTGACGTAATTGTTTTTATAAATGCTAATTAATTCACAGTGATAAAGATCATTTTAAAATCCCAACAACTCACTTAAAAATTATATATTTTCTATTCTAAAATATTTGGATTTTAGTAGTGTCTTCTTTTACATGACTGATATATTTTCATGTAATGAAGAGACCACTATATTTGGGACACATTTAGTTCCCACAATTTTATTGTTAGGCTTTGTTTAAGCACACAGGTTTTTTTATACAATAAAATATATGTAAACAAACAGCTTTTCAGTAGACAAGTTTATACTTCTAATTAAAATAATATCCAAGTAGAATTACTTTGGGAAAGTTCACATCAATTGCAATTTTCGAACCTGATATAAAGGTATTATGTGTGGATTATGTAACAAATACTTGGGCAAAATATCACTGTAGGAATTTGGTGGTAAAAAACATCCTTTTTAGTATTTTTGAAGGCAATGATAGATCAGTGCTATAAACACCTTGTATGTCTCAAAATCCTTACTAAACAATACTATTATTTTTTCTATTTATAGAATTACCACCACCAGAGACTTTCAGAGAAGTGAGAGAAGTAATAAAAGGATACAAGATGCTCTTGTGCAATTAATTCATGAAACATTTTCTACATGGAAAAGCTTAAAGAAAAAGAACAACTCTAAGACATATGAAAGACTGTTTTTCAAAGGCAGTATTGTAATAACCTAATTAGGATGACATTGCCTATCATTTATATTTCCAGCAAATGTAGCTGGAGAATGTCCAAACTAGTGAAGGATGTTCTGTCTGTGGTTCTAGGATTCGGAATATAGTTTGAGAATCCTTTTAACCAAATTCATAGTTCTAGAAGTGAGGTTTTATCTATTTTTATAGAACATAAAAAACAATGTAAACAGTCACTTGGAGCACAAAAGACCATTTTTTAATTTAGAAGTCAAATTATATATTTCATCTGATATATCTTCATGCCACAGATCTCATTTGCTTTGAAATCAGTTTCTGAGACAGGCTGAGATAATAACAAGTTGCACTGGCAAAGAAACACTGTAAAATTGCCAACAATTTTCATTTCAAATATAGCAAATAATTATGTAAGCATTCACAATACATCTACTGGATAAAATCTACTTCATATTGGAAATAAAATATTTATAATAATATAATATATACACATATATATTTAAATCTGATGATTACAAATAATCGCTCTTCCAATGTAATTTTACTTACCATATCCAATAGGCAATAAAATTTTCCATGTACAATCTAAGTTACTAGGGTAATTTCCAGGAAAACCTGGGCTCAGGATCACACCAGCCATGTTTGTCAGTGTTCCACCACATTTAGCTATTAAAAACAAAAAGAAAATCACAGTATCTTTTATTAATATGATTTCTTAGTATTTGAAATATGCTTAACTCAAAATGGATTTTTCATTTTGTTACCATGACCCAAAAGCAGTGAAATTTATCATAGTCAAAACACTCCTCATGAAGAAGGAAAAAAAAAGGATGCAATTTGGAGCAAAATCTTTACTTAAGGTGATATGTTCACTGTAATATAACTACAAATGTGTAGTTGCATTCACAGACTGGGCAACCCATTGTCTCAGCTTGGCAATTACTGTTAAAAAGGTCTCGTGCTATGTTGAGATATGTTTCACAATCAGATAAACAAATCTGGAATTAAACTGAATTATGATCCCAAATCATGATGCAGCAACAAATCTATTACTCAATATAACCAAAAATACACTTGCATTTAAAAACAAACAAGCAAACAAACCCCCCTACTACAGCTTTTGCTTTAATTCAGAAAGAAGATAGACTTGCTGCATAACAGAATAATTCTTTGCTTTCTATTAGCATCCTTCTATTCAGCAAATTCATGTTTGGAAATTGAAAACCCATTTGCATCATTTAGGATGATATAAAGCTAATACATAAATATGTGAAGCAACCTGTAAAAAAGTGGCTAAGTTTACACATATGCTAGGACAGTAATATGAAGTACGAATAACTTCAAGAAATTGAATTAGAATATTAATTGAATTAAATAATTTCATATTTATTATTTGAGGAATCATTACTTTAAGGCCTGTGAGTCTTGATGCCAGGCATTACATTGACACATGGTCTGATAACACAATTGTGATACTGTGATACTGTCTGTTGTATAACTGTTGTGGACTGATTTTGGCTTGTATTCTATAAAAATCAGTATTTTAAGTGTCAGAGGCGAGAGAAGAGGGAGATTTATGTTTTAAGCTCAATGTTTTCAAGAAGGAATTATATTAAGTATGCAAGGTGAAACATAAGGTTACCATGAAAAGAAAAGAAACAACAGAAGTGCCCAAAGCCCAAAACAATCCTCCTTGAATACATTTTCCATTTCTAAAACTGATTGGAAGGAAATGCACTACCTTCATATCAATCAAAATTGACTCCTGTAGAAGTTGGCAATACAAAATAATGCATGGGCTCAACTCGACAAGGAATCTATTTCACATTTGTGTTGTACAGTATCATCCCAAAATTTTGAATTCCTCTTAGATATCGAACTGACAGGAACAGCTTTTGCTGATTGAATATTAAAATTAAAAGCATTCACTGAAGAATGCATTTCAAAGTGAAAGTGACAGTATGTTATGATGGACCTGTGCTTCTCACTCCTCACTTCCTGCTTTTTCTTGAAATCAGCGTTCCAAAATTCAGCAGAATCTTGACTGTCTTAAATTTTGTCTAATCAAGAAAAAGTACTGAAGAAGATAATTTTCTACACACAGAAAACTCAGATGTGTTTGGCTAAGGTCTAAATGTACTAAAAGCAAAATGCTTTTTAGCTTTACTTTTCAACTCAGCATAATTTAGAAGCTTCCTCAGATGAAAAGAGCCAGCCTCTTCTGGATCCTTAAAACTCCTTTTCATTCCACCACCCCTGAAGGCTTGGCTTCAGGGCTGCTCTCCACTGCCTGCTTCTTTAGGAAATCTCCTAGGTGCCCTGAGTGAACTGCCTGACTCCTAAGCTTTCCAAGCTGAGCATACTGCAAAAGGAATCTCTTAACTTCATGAAGAAGATTCAGCCTGATTCAAAGTAGATTATTCAGGAAAAGCTAAACAATTGCTAACATATGGGCTTCCTCCTTTGCCCACTCTCACAATATCTTTTTTAAATAGCATTTAACCATTTATAGACAAAAACATGTATTTTTTTTTCATATTTCATAGATACAAACGAAAACTCAAAAAAGTTTTGAATGAAGCATAATTAAGTTGAGGAACAATGGGCATGACAAGATCAGGAGTTTCTTGTGACTGATGGTCAGAAAACTGAAAACAAGTTTCCATACCAATGCAGAGTGGAGACGGATAGTTCCAGCGTCGAACTGTTCCTGGCATACAAGAAATATGAGAACGGCCCTGTTTGGAAAGGGCAAAACATCAGATTACAGACACTAATTTATGGGACTTTCCTGAAAGACAGAGCTACACAGGACCTCCTGGATAAATTAATAATGTATGTTCTTATTTCAGTCAACTACATAATAATTTCTTGAATGAAACTCTATTTTCAAATGGTTCAGGTTTTATGCTCTTATTTTTCTATTGGATAAATGTTCAAAAACACCTTTTCTTTGGTAACTTGAAACTTTCTTTAAAGTAGAAGCAGCTAACCATGTGCATTCATATGGTCTGATTAGTTCACTGCCTGTTTCAATTCCAGTGTATTCATCTACAGTGCAAGCATAGTGGTTGGGTTTTATGCTGCAATTTGTAGTGAATCAACCATTGCTCTGTGTGATTACTACAGACACAGAGAGGAATTTGTTCCTCATCTACTTGCTACAGATGTTGAATGTGGACCATGCCCAGACTGTCATCAACAAATAGCAGCAGGCCTTGACCCCTCACATGGCCTCACTACATGACCCGCTGCATTCATGCAACATCTTGGCAGACAGCTGTAGAAATACAAGTGCCTCTTTATATAGCTGCCACGTTTAATTTACTCTGTCTATGTTTAAGAAAAATGACAAGAACCAAGCAGACTCATGTGGTGGCAAGAAGTAAATCAAGACATGGCTGTAACTTGCACAGTCTAATCCCACATACCTCAGGGTGACTGCCTAGGACCTAAATGCTCCCATCTTTGTTTTCCCTAGGAACAGTTCAAACTGGGAACTTAACAGTAGCACAAAAAGCCTTCTTTTTTGTCAATTCTGTCCTTTGAGATACTCAGGTTATGCATTCTGCTGCTGAAATGCAAAAGCTGAATAAACTGGCAGGAGTGAGAGCAACTGACACAAAGATTGAGACACGGGACTGAGAACAAGGTTTAGTTTCTGTTTTGATCATTTGGACATGCAAACTTGTGCTAGTCACTTAACAACTCTACTTATTTTTACCAGGTGTATTGTGAGTCTAAAATTTAGTAAGGCAGCGCATCTTATCAATATAATATTAAGATTTATTTAAATATTTGTCCATAGCCATCATAATCTCATAAAAATAACAAAAAGAATTAATAGGTAAACTGCAGTTAAAGAAAATGCATTTGATGACATTTCTTCCACACCATTTGGAATGTTTACACACTACCTTGAATAAAGTTCATATTGAACTGCATGGAATAAATATCCCTTAATTAATCATTTAGTCAAGTATATTTCAGCAATCATGTTCTGAAAGCCAAACTGAAATACATCCAGAAAATTACTTGGAAGGAAAAAAGGATCAGTTTTCACTAAAAATAATGAAAAATAAATTAGTCTTTTTCTTCTAAGAACACTCCAAATTGGTAATTCATTTTTTTTTTTTCTTTCTTAAAAGCTACCTTTTTAAAGGAAAAAAGTGCATGCACTTACTGTGTCATCTTAGTTACTCACAAAATGGACGAGGTTTTGAATAATTTAATTAATGCAATATTCCCTGTTTTACTCCCCCTTTCTAGTCTTCCAAGATTGCATTGTTCTATTTTATTATCTTTTTCTAGTTTTCTGTGATTGCATTTCTCTGATGTGAGTCAAGGGGGAAGCCGTAATTTAACTGCCACAGTCAGGAAAAACATAAAATAGGCTATAAATGATCTTTTGAAAAATAAAATTAAATGCTTCCTCTAGCTTCAAGCCTCTTTCCAACAAGAGCATACTCTTGATTTCAGTCTTTTAAAGTTCCCTCCTGTGGGGAGACACTTAATCCTACAGCTAGCAATTACCTTTCTTATGCATCTCCAGGTAGTAGTTGGAGCTCTATGACTTTTCTGGTAAGTCTCAATTATAAACTAATCCACAGCTGATTGTTATTGCTAGCTGTGAATATGTTCTCTAAAGATTGAGGATAAATTCACAGCAAAAGAGAAAAAAAAAAAGATTCTGAAAAGTTATGCTGCTCTATATTTGTTGAATAGAAAACTTACTGTGTTTCATAGAACACTACTAACATTATTATTTCTTTTTAATTTGGATCCTATTTTACTTGTCCTGAGTAACATAATATATAGATAGATATGTATGCACTTTCTTACAGCAGAGTCCATACAGCATATATTCATCAATATTTTTAAAAGATTCAAACTCTTTTCTATTGAATTTGGATATTGAAGGTTTTTGTTTTACACTTTGAACAAGCTCATGAAACTAGTTTTTATATGTCAGCTTCCACAGCTAGTATTAAATTTTTAGATGTATTAAAAAATAAGTTTTCAGTTGGAATTTATACAGTTAAGGAACAATATGCTATGGAATTTTAAGAAATATTTAATAATAGAATCCCTGTAAGTATATAGAAAAAAAGTACAGTTAGTCATATGAAAGGGCTACAGATAAGACCTGCACATAGACAAAAGACATTTATATGGTTTTTTGATAGTGATATACACGGTGTATTGAAATTTAGCTTTAATACAATTAGAGGTTTTTTGCATGCAGCTCTCTTCTTCACAAATGCATCATTATGTTATACTAATACTGTATTTATGAACTCACATTCTGATTGTTTTGTAAGTAAGAGTAGATCCAAAACATCAAGCCCAGTCTTACAATGTGTATCTTCAAAAGTTTTCCTGTACTTATTCCAACCACTTCTGAAGTATTCATATTCTACAGTTATCACTCCACATCAATACTGCACCAGTACTATTTTAAGTATGGACTGAATATTTGATGATGCTGTATCTTGAGCATGTATCCATTTCTAATCCATGTAATTAAAAACTAATTAATTATGCCCTTTTTTCAATATGTAAGATTTAGACGTTTCTTTTAGTTGAAAATGGTAGGGATAAAAGAGTCTACAATATGATGGGCAATACAAGTAGAGGTCACCCCACTACATCCAAGCAGTTTAAAGTTTGATACCTGTGTTAACCTTTCGATATCACTGACAAAGGATGATGCTTTAAGAGTAAGGTTGCTGTTCCAACATGAAATCTTAGTATGAATCAGTCCTTGGAGGAGCATGGCTGATTATATCTAGTGTCACAATGAAAGTCTAAACAGCTGATTAAGATTAGATGGCAGTTTTTTATATTAAATTAATTGTGTTATATGTTATTCCATATCCATAGGAAACCATTAGTATAGGCTTAGTTTTTCACTTTTTTCCTATCAAATCACTGCTATAAGCTTAGCCATAAATCAGATGTTTGCCTAAATATATTTCAGTCATAACAGTTTAGAAGCAGTGACCTGGATCACAGCAATGAGGCACTAGACAAACACCTCTTGGCAATTATATGAACGGCAATTATGTAACAGCTCTACCAGCAGATCTTGATCCTTTCACCATAAAGTGGAACTGAATAAAAAAACATATAGAGAATTGCTCATAACTTTTATACAAATATTAGAAATAGGAACCTTTCTCAAAAAAAAACAAACAAAAAAAAAAAAAAAAAAACAAAAAAAAAACCAAAAAAAAAAAGCTTTTAGTCTTAGCTTGCCAGCTTTTAATCCAACAATTCTTAAAATACAATTATATTTATTGTTGTGCAGCCAAGTTTATTGCAGGCTGACTTTGAGATAGATTCTGCATTGAAATAGACTGTCCCGAGTCTACAGATGAATAATGCTAATTTAGCTCAATGAATACGAAAAAGCCCTAAAAGAACATATAAGCTGCATCTGTACTAGTGGAAGTGTGAGAGATTGAGTGCAAATGCACAGTGCTTTGTATATCTACCTCCTTAACTTCTTTCTTCTAAATTAATCTCTAAAAAAATGCCATGATGCAAATTGCCTGTTTGAGAAGAATAGTCTCTGGCTTGTAATAATTACTACTGTTATATTTCAGCTAGGCCAAAAGCATGCCAGCACCCCATTTCAACAAATAAATAGTGCTGAAGATGAAATTTTGGTTCCCATATCTTTGCCTCAGCTACAGCAACATAGGTATAGACACATAATATGATCTTTCATCATTTACTCAGTTTAATGTTACTTTGAAATAGAAAACTGTTTTATTGTCTCAATAGTGGTCTTTAAATGAAAGTCTGAATCTATTTTCATGTCACCTTTTAATGACAGATAATCCTTCTGAAGGGACCATGTTATAAAAATGTCATCAAATCTCTCATTTGCTTACTGACATGCTAACTACAAAGGCTACTGTAAGGGAAAGATGAAATAGAGAAAATAAAGTTAAAAACTCTGAAAGATAATGGGTTTATTATACCATAAGGTATTTTCAAAATAATATCACTTCTGAAAGAAAAAAATATAAGTAGTTCATATATGAACAGTCAGCTGTCTTTTAAGTAACCCACAAACTGTTAAATAAGCAATGAGTGCTCAGGGTGAACAGAGAATCGGCTTTGTTGAGGTCAAGTTGAATCTTCTCTAACAGCAGGATACTAGTATAACAAAATCTTTTTTTGCTATGGATATGGAATGCTCCCAATGCAGGTTGTTTCATGTCATGTAATACAAGTAAAGAGAATTAATTAGTTTAAATACTTGACCTATACCTGGCATACATGACTGAAAAGGTAAGCATATTCCTGGCTACCTAGAGAGACATTTCATGTGCATGTGTTGCCACAACCAGTCTAGAGGTAAGATGCTTAGTCTAAATCCTGCAAGAATTTTAGGAGAATAGTAAGAAATACGGAGACCAAAGAAATATCCACTATAGGATGTGGGAACACTGAATTGGCAGTCCTCAGATGGGGAACTTTATCCTTGTAAGGAACAGAAGTTGTTATGCTTTGCTTTCTCTGATACACATTTTACAATGTCTTGGTTGGGACCTCTTATGAAGCAAATGATTCTGAACTCTCAAAGTATTTTACCAGTGGTGCTTTACATTTAAACAAATTAGAGAAACTAGTGAGGAAAGAAAAAAAAAGCTTTTAGTCTTAGATTTACAGAGTGCTGAAAAATTTACAAAGAGCACCTCAATCATATGTCTACCATGGGAAACTAAACCAGTATGTGAACAGAGAACATCCCAAATCAATGAACTAATTTCTCATACTTTCCCATGAAAGATTTTTAAGAGTAGATTTAGCATTAATAAAATTTGCTATAGAAATTAAATTCAACAATTCCTGAGCAGAATGTGAAATCCCACACCGTATTTCTACATCAAAATTTCACCTAGATAAATCAATCCCCCAAAAGGAAAATACACAGTACTCTATAGCATAGTATTATAACAATTTTATAGAGAAAACATTTAATCCATGTTATTTCAAAGTCCATTTTTAAGGCCTTAACTGCTCAATGGTATGTTGATCTAAAAAAAAAAATTTGCCAGCCCAGATTTATTGATATACAGAAATGCCACACATTTGTAGCTTTATAATTTGGGAGCACTCAATTAGGCTCTACCTAAATCATCTCTAAGTACACACTACAGACTCTTCATTAGAATATGTTTTGGACAGGTCTCTTGGCATTTTATTGCAATCATTCCACAGTGTATTATTCAAAGAAAAAAAGAAAGAAAGAAATACCTGTAATGTATATCCCGGCTCACACTGAAATGACAAAACATCATTCACCATATATCTATCTCCTGATTTGATCCCATTGCTAGGAATTACTGGTTCTGGACAGGCAGCAAGGCCTACAGCTGGAAAAAGTAAAGACAAAGATTGAAAAAACATAGATAAGTGGACAGCAGGTCTTCATTGATATTCTCTGCTTTAATGAATTTTTTCCACAGAATTACGGGTATTTAAGAAAACATTGATTAAAAATTTATTTCAACATTAAACTGAAATTTTGTTTAAAAACGAGAAGTTTTCAGAACTGTTCTGCAGAATATGAGCGGCATGGCTGAAGCACAAGGATTATACACCGTGACTGTGCCAGTTACCAGGTCACATTGCTGTGACACACTACACAGTTTTACAGTCTCCAAAGCAGTATTGTGAATTTAGTTTGTTTAAAAGCCTGGGTTTTATTTGTTTGCTCTTTTGCTTTTTTTGGGATTATTTAATTCTTTCTTATCCTTGTGAAAGAAGCGAAGAAAGAAAGAGGGAATACATTTTATGCATATCTTCTCTCTTCAAGAACAAAAGAGTAGAATTTATTGGTGGCTCCTTATTTTTAGGCAACTCCATGAACTATAAAGAAGTTTAGACATTGAAATTTAGTACTTTTAGACCAAAACAAAATCTTTGCAGTTTTCACTGGATAGTTTGTTCTTAATTATTTTTAAGCCAGGTGTGAGAAAACAAAAGATTAGTTTAACAAAGATTCTCCATGATTAGTAATTTCTCAATTTTTTTCACCTAATTTGGCAACCTAAAGTACAAAATTCTGCTTTTTGTCAAATGCATATCATTTTTTTTTTTTTTTGCTTTGCGTGCCTAGCTAAGGAGTTTGCTAGTCAGCACTACTGAAAATTAAATATAAAATTTTCCAACTAAGTGAAAATACTCCAAATGAGCAAGACAGTTGACAAACCGGAGATTAAATTAAGTAATTCTGTGTTTTGAAGATTTTTCTTGCAAACACAAGGACCAGAAGAATTAATTTGTAAGTTCATGGTCTGACAAGAGAATCTCATTCCCTTTATGACGTTAAAACCTTTTGTGAAGTCAAAAATCAGTCTAAAATATAATTTTAATTCTTAACTTATTTATTTGAGAAAATTACTCCTGAATCAACATTATGTTTTTATGAAAGTTTTTATGTTTTATGAAAGTATGATCTGTAGAAGTCAAAACAGAATGGAAATTATTTTCACAATGTTTGAGAAGATATTTTGAGAGTTTATTAGCAGAAAATTCCGTAAAGAGCAGAGAAACATGATACTTTGCTGATTGTGATCCTTCAATTCAGTTGTGTGAAAAAAAAAAACCTGATTATTACTCTCAATATCCTCCTATGAAATCTAACCCGCTTGGTGACAGTATGTGCAACTGGACAGAAATTAAAAATTAAATTAAATTAAAACTACGTGTTTAGTACAGAAATTACATTATATTTGACTTTATTCTGATATGTTACATGTTAGTCTGTTGTTCTAGATAGTTCATCATGAAACAATATCTGATATTATTCACAGACCCTAGCCTTTCTAGGGAAATACAATTTTCTTACAGGCAATGTTGATCACACATTTTCATATAGACATGGTTTTAACTTAATGCCATAAACCTTTATGTATGTACTTTTCATCACTCAAATAGAAATGCCTTACAAATATTATATGCACAAATAAAAATTTCACACAATTCCAGTCTTTTTCAGCTCAAGTTTTAGCTGGAGTAAATATAATTTTCCTAATAAAGCACATGGAAGTCTGAAATAACTTTTATACTTTCACAGGAAATTGGGATTGCTGTGCCTTTATTTTTTTTCTTTCCTGGAATTGAATTCTATGGTTCTGAATGTTCCTTGTTTGTCCTGTGCCCTTGAGTTTTACAATATTTCACTTTTATCAGGAATGAAGATAATGACAAGCCATTCTAATTCTGAGTAAAAACCATCAAGGTATGAAGTATAGTCTTCATAACAAATGATGCAAGATGTACAAGAAAAATTTTTCAAATTAGCAAACAAATAATTATTTAATAGTAGTAAATAATGGGACCTCCCTGAAGTAGTCATTTTTTGTACTGGAATGTATAATTTAGGAAAATATCTAAATGTACTTTAAAGATTTTCAGAAATCTCTATCACAGAATTTAGAAATTTTGATATTCTTCCAATATAATCAACTTTCAAATGATGTTATGGTGACTTTACATGGCCACTAGGAATCTCATGTGCTGTCACTATGTGGAACTGTAATGTCCCAAATAATCGTGAAGATTTTGTCATTAACTTCAGTGGTTTGGGTTTTGCTGCAGGTTAACTAGTGTCATTCTTCTGGTCAATCAGTCTGTATTTCACAATACCATAAATGTATTTGTGTCTGGAAAGTTCCTTTGAGTATGGGTACTAAATAGCTGTGATATGTATCCACACAACCTGTTTCAGCATTAAGTGTAATGCCTCATCTCAGTAATTCAAAGTATCATATACAGACTGCTGTTCACTAATCTGAATCCAGTGTTCAGATCCAACTGAAGAAAATCAATGCTTCTTTCTGCATTTTCTCACCCTTCTCACTCTTGAATAGAAAATAAAATTTAAAAATATTTGCTCCAAGATCATTGTTATTAAATAAATAAGCACCTAACAAAGACACAGTGAATAAATTGCTTACAGATATCAATGTACTTGCTGAATTCTGTGAACATAAATTTGAGGTTAACTTCCAGTCATCAGAAATTTTTATTTTGGAACTCAGCATTCCTGTATGTTGAGAGTAACAGCGCTTCAGGCTTGGATCTGTATGAATAAAGTTACTTTTACATATTTTTCTGAGTTACAGAAACAGCTGTAACAGTGGCTGCATTGCAAGAGTATTAATGTGCTTGTTATATAGCTCATTCCATCATTGGTCATACAGCATACAGAATTTAAACAGACTTTGATCAATTGAAAACCTTCAAATTAACTTTCTATGTAACTGATATTGTAGTATATTATATATATATCTTTAACAGCTTCTAATAATTAGGTTAAAAACTTTTTTTCTGCTAGCTGCTTATACTTTTCATAACATTTTGTATATACTACTTCTTTGGTCTGAAAAATGATGCAAATTATAGAATATTCTATCAGAATGTCATAAAACATTTTGACTTTCTTTGATATACCTGATATTAAGAAGCAATATTACTATCCCAAAAGCAAAAGAAAGTTGAAAGTAGAATCAAACACTATTCTGAATCCTCAAATCTCTGTTATTCTAACCATTCCACAATATTAGCCCAGTGTAGTTCAAAAATTCATTCAGTTAGAACAGGTCTAAACATGAAAAGAATGCTTGAGAGAAAGCAAACAAAGTCTGGTATCTGAAGACAAACTTGGAATCTTAAATATTCAGAGACTTGGAAATACATTATTAAACTAGGTTGTATGTGAACAGTCAGTAATACAGGGAAAACATGTTAAATGTCAAGTCCAAGCAATCAAAAAAGGAGCAAGGATTTCTTAAGTGCATGCTTTTCGGAGCTCAGCTTCTGCTATGCAGTACAAAAAAAACCACATCAATGTCAAGAGTGATAACCCTCTCCCTGACCTTCTTCCACTTACTGTTTGCTAAACACTTTCTTGACTCTGCTGTGGCACAAGACAAATATGCCTTACTTACATAATTATATCCATGCCTACAATTACCTCAAATTCCGTCCAAACATCACTGCCATTGCTGGCAGAAAGAAAATCCTTGCTGGCATATCTGACAAGGTGAATGCCCATTAGTGTCCATTTCAGAAAGCTGAGAACTGGACAACACAAGAATGTCTTGACAGCTGGACCAAAAGTCATCAGGCCTTCTTTTTTGAATTCCTCTCACCCTATGCAGCTAACGGAAACATATTATGCTTTACTGTATTACAAACATCAAGCTGGAGTGAACTGCTCTTTCCATTTTGATGATGGTGTATATCAAAATCCAAGCTGTCCCTTTCAAAACTTCATGCTTCAGACACCAGCCTAGAGAATGTCTTTATCTCAATGAGTTACTGCAGAGAGGTCAGATTCTTGTCAACATCTAGTAAGTTGCACAGATATACTGACAGGATCAGGACATGCTAAATTTAAAAATGGCATGTTTATGAATCACACCTGTTTTAACACAGGGAAACAGAAAAGACTTGCACTGAAGAGCTACATTAAAACCCAAATTGCATGAAAGATCTTAAACTGGACCTGTGAAATACAATATTGTACTTGGAAGAATGCATTTTCTTCTCTGCTAGTCTGATTTTTATCTTTTAATTTATTAGATATCTTCATGATAGAGAAGTACTACAAGAGACAGTCAATTGCTCTCTAGTCTCCTTACCAGTGAATCCTTTATTTCAGCTGCCAAGAACCATTAATACTTGAAAAGACATGATAGAGTGGCTTCAGAAAAGGAGATGTTGGTTAAAGGTAAGATTATGTTTCCATACATATTCCATCATCTTGGTATAGCAGTAAACTAAAAGCTTACAAAATGAGTGATGCTGACCTGTGTCATATATCCTAATTCAAGGTAATAGAGCTAGATGACACTATTAAAATATTGATTGCATAAAAGAACATTTTTACTGAAAAATTTAATTCTAATCCCTAAATTTGGAGAGATAGATAAATAGATGATAGATACTTATAGACATTTATGGCCTAAACCTATATATCAATAATCAGCATATATTCCATTTTTACTTAAACAAACTTGACTTTAACTGAGAAATTCAAGCAGCATGCTGAGAAAAACACTCATTATTTCCAGACTTTTTATTTTTTCATGTGTTTGAATATTAAGGAAAACATTTTAACTACCACTGAAAAAATAAGAGAGGTTTTAAGACCAAGCTTAAAAGATCGGTGGCCACAAATGCAGTGGAATTAAAGACTCACATTTCCAGAACAAACCATTTGGATAGCTGATTCCTTCATTCATTAGATTAAAATTAATTCAATCAAATATCAGGGATATTTATACTTCCTACTGTTGTACATATTAGTAATGCAACAAAACTCTCTTTGATTGGACTTGCTGGTGGTAGTGAAAATAATTATTTAGTATTTAGTATTAAATACTTATTTAGTATTTAATAATTATTTAGTATTTATTATAGCACATGCATACTAAGGATTAGTTAAATGATTAATTCTCATATTTTCTACAGTAACCTGTTACATATTTTACTTTTTTGTTAACCATAGGTTGCTGCAACCAGTTTAAAAACCTACAGTCCTTCTGAAATAACAGGAAACCTCACATAGTAGCCCTCAACAATACTTAGAATTCTGTTGTGACCAGAAGGAAATTTTTCTAAGGTACTGACCAATTATTTCTTTTAATATGAGTTTGTGTATCTGACTTGAAAAACAAAAAACCCAAACAAATAAAAAGGCATAACAAACAATGGAATAACAATAAAACAAAAGGGAAAAAAAATCTACGTCATCAATCTGACCATAGCATACAAATTCAGTAGACCACTTGGGCAAATGAACTTTTACATTCTTGATGTCTAACACAAAAACATCCTAAAGTAAATGACAAAGTTATATTATTTGCCTTAAGACTTGTGTGTTTTTGAAGGCTACAAAGGAAACCTATGCACTGCCTAGATTAGACACAGACTTAGGTTTGCAGGAGCAGAATGTCCAGATCCTTCCCATGAAAATAAAAATATTGAAAAAACCTGCAAATGGACAGGGCAAGAGAAGGACATTGTTAAAAGGAAGAAAATGTTTCAAGAAATAAAACTATTCTTATTCAAATATTTAAATTATCTTGTAATATTTGTGATTTGAATAAACTTTCATCAGTGTCTGAAGCTGCTATGAAGTATTTATGAATTCCTATGTAGTTACTTCAAAACAATATACAGTGTGGAATATAAGATATGTGATCAAGTGATAGCAAACTAAATATATCTTACTGAAGTAAAGTTTTCCTTAACACAGTGATCCAAACCTAGGCATGTTTATAGCATTTACACTGGTGACATATCTTCTAAGTAGAAATACTTCTCCATTTATTGTAAAATATTATGTCCAAGTTGTAGAGGCATAATTTTATTGTGAGAAAAAAATTTAGTAGTGACTTAAGGACATTCTCCTCTGTTGCACCTTGCTCCTTAGAATTTCTTCTGGGATGAAGGGAAAGGTTCCTAAATAATTTTCTAATGCTGCAATGAAGACTTTATATAAGGACATCAGGGTTCTGCAGAACACTATAATGATTAGTTTAGAGCAGTTTCACCTACTAATCTAATTTGTAATTTATGTAAACACTAATAGGTCCACTTTATGTCTTCTATCCCTGCTGTAGTATGCTGATGTAGGATTTAAATTACAAATTTGGACTTGAGGTGATGAAGAGCTTCTTACTGTGAATGGATATTATTCTGTTAGTACCTATAGTAGGAAAACTAATTGTCTTCACTCTAATTCTGAACTGTCTTCCCCCTAGAGAAGTAATTGTATCACAGACTCATAGAATATGCTGATTTGTAATGGACCCAATAGGATCATCAAATCCAACTCTTGGCCTTGCACAGGACACCCCAAGAGTCTCATCACCTGACTGAAAGAATTCTCTAAACACTTCTTGAGCTCTGTCAGGCTTGGTGCTGAGACCACTTCCCTGGGGAGCCTGTTCCAGTGCCCAACCACCCTCTAGGTGAAAAATCTTTTTCTAATATCCACCTTATATATCCCCTCACACAACTTCAGGCTATTCCCTGGGATCCTGTCACTGGTCACCACAGAGAACAGATCAGGGTCTGCCCCTCCTCTTCCCCCTACAAGGAAGTTGTAACTGCAGTGAGGTCTCCCCTCAGTCTCCTCCAGGCTGAACAGACCAAGTGACCTCAGCCATTCCTCATACAGCTTCCCCTCAAGGCCCTTCACTGTTCTCATTGCCTTCTTCCGGAAACTTTTTAATAGCTTAATGTCATTTTTAGGAGTTGATTGTCCTGCTCTACTCTGCCCTGGTATGGCCTCACCTTGAGTACTGTGTGCAGTTTTGGGCATCACAATATATAAATCAAAGTGTTCATTTTATATTTAAGAAATTAACTGTTTCAGGACTAACACTTGCTTACTGGGTGTTTGATCAGGAAAGGTTTTAGTGGTCTTTGTTCTAACAATTTATCATTCTTGTTATTCAAGGAACAGTGCAAGGAACAGTATACAGCAACATTCTCTACGCTTCCTATTCAGGTAATATTTTCATAGAAACACAGAATGGTTCAGGTTGGAAGGGATCTTAAAGATCATCTATTTCCAACCCCCTTGCCATGGGCAGGGACACCTTTGACTAGACCAGATTGCTCAGAGCCTAATTCAATTAATCCCCAAAGATTTAAAACAAAGCTCATTTATCTAAATAATTTTCTTGAAATATTTTAAATATTTTAGGATCAAATGACAAGTGTGGTTCCCAATTACAAGGAAGAAAAAAAAAAAGATCCAATACAAGGTGAAATATGAAAAGAGGATTTGAAAAATTTTGCCCTATGAAAATTACTACAGCTTTCACAATTTCAAAAGCAGACAGCTTTTCTTTTCCTAAATACTTATATCTAAAATCTTATCAAAGGTTCCAGTGTCCTCTGATGTGTACGAATAATTTCAGTTAATGCTAACTGCGAGTGATATACATGTAGAAGGAGAAAAGAACCATAAGGCTGTTTACCATGATGGATGTAGGTAGCCATGAATTTTCATATTTTGGATTTTTGTTTTTAAAATAAGAATATGCCATGATCTCTGTGGGTTTCCTAGAAATCTGATGAAAAATAAGAACAACTGTAGACTTTTCTTGTTGTTTCTGACAGCAATTGATTACCCAAAAATCCCTTCATAAACAAATCCATTCCCATTCCACAAAAGAGGACGGAATATACATAAGGACATTTTGATTTATAGAAGCATTACTCAAATACTAAAATAAGCATAATTATAAATTAAATTCTTCCAATAAAGTCATTATTAAATTTCAATCAGGGCCACATAAAAGCCACAAAATTTCCATAAAAAAATAATTTGTAGGAACAAAATGACCTACTTGGAAATCAAATAAAAAGTGTGCCTACCAATTTTAGTTCTCTGAGGACTTGCTAATTTTTTGAATTTTTTTTGATCAAGAACTGAAAACCATTAAGTATCACGATCAATTTGCTATATGCCACATAAATCCAAGCAGGATCCAAGTCCTGCTTTCCCCTTTGATGCACACATTAATCCTAAGTCTTTGGGCTCACAACTGTGGTGTGTTCTTTATACATTTAATCTTAGGGCTCCACTATGTCTTACAAAATGTTTGAATACAAGATGACCCAGAATGATGGACCATTTTTCCTGGTAATTAGAATGTTGATACAAATCCTGTTAGAGCTGTTTAGTTCACCTTATTAAGTAAAGCAGCCTTAAAAGTATATATTGAGGACCCCCACTATGACTATCCAGACATCCAAATTTTTGCAAGAAGGTGAAAGAATTGAACTGAACCCCCTTATATTATACCTGAAAGTTCCATCTGCAAAGCATTTTATCTAGAAGGAATCAAGGGACAAACAAACATGCAGGTACGCAGGGACAGGAGCTGGATTCAATGACCCTGATGGGTCCCTTACAAGTCAGCCTATTCTATGACTCTATGACTATTAATCTAGTTCTCCTTATTAAATTTTTTTACATTTAGTTAAAGTATCTGATGTTCTAACAGAACATTCATGTTGAATGCTTTTTTCCCCGATAGTTATTTTTGTATTTTCTTTATTAAGACAACCCTTCAGCAAAATGACATTTTATTCCAGATTTTAGATTGACTTCTGAACCAAAGGTATTTATTTTTCAGATGCTTCTTCAAATATTAGGTGACCAAATGATCAGAGACTTCAGAATTCATAAGCAAATACTAGCAACATCTGCACAGAAAAGTATTTCCTTCTCTGCTTTTTTTCTTGATCTGAAAAGGTGACTGCTCAATATAAACCTGTAAATTCTTGCTGTGGGAAGTTGCTCAGTTTCTGTGTTCAGTCACACAGAGAGACATACTGTACTCCTACTAGCCCTGCAGAAACCACATAGCCATGTAAAAAAAAAAATTTCTTTTCTTCCTGTCAGACTGTCAACAGTATAGCTAACTAAGCTTTGAATGCTCAATATTGCTACCTTGACCTGTACTGAGGTGCACTTCTAAGAAACACTGGCCTTGAAATATTAGCACCACTGAAGTCCAATAGATCCTTTAACAGAGCACAGTGGGGAAATTGGCAATTAAGAGAGAAACAAAAGTATAACTCTAAGTGATTTTACTTGTTAACAGAACAGGTTTTTTTCAGGAGTTGCATCACAGAGATTATAAAACTGATACAGTAAAATATAGAAATTTAAAATGTTCATTGTATGGCTTTCTAGAATTAATGTGTAGTTCTTTATGCTTCATATGGAATTATACCTTCACTATAGGTTAAAGAAAAATACTGGAACCTGTGGAGGAGGAGTCCCCAGACAAAAAAAACCCCAAACAAACAAACAAAAAAAACCTTTCTCAAAATAGTAGATTCTAAAAAAAATCCTGCAGAGGTAATATTCGTATTTTCATTCTACATCACCACTACAATTATTGTATCAAAGTAACCCATACAACATACTTGCATATAAATGATTGAACTATGAAGGGATTTAAATGAAAACATAGGACTATCTTGTGACTACAGTCATATTCAAATACTTATTATGAGCTGAAAATCTAGTCTTTCAAAATTCTGTGCAGCTTTATATTTTCTTTATAATTTCTTTACAAAAAAAATTACTTTTTTTATCTCAGTCCTAAATAGAACTTATTAAAAATCATCCATGTTTATTTACTTATATGTGTACTTCTTCAAAACATTAAAAACATTACCATTTTTAGATATTATTATCGGACTCAATGAAATATAAAAGCTAATTTTATTTTCAAGAAAATTCTTGAATGGCCTTTGAAAACAGAGAGTATGCTTCAAAAATTATAAGGATTTACTTTGTGACCTTCATCCAAGCACTCATCAGACAGTCACTCATCAGGTTTTTTTTTTTGCATGGTACTTTATAAATAGTAGATTATTCTTAGCAATACCTACTTCCAATTAAAATCACATGAGCTATGTGTAAGCAAGCACATGTACTGAATTTACTATTATTCTATAGTATTTTAAGTTTTGTAGAGATGTAATATTACAAATGTGTTTGAATTAAATATGATTATGTGAGGTAATCCACTATGTTTATAACTACACACCTCTGTATTTTAGAATGAAGTTTCTCACAAAACATATAAAAAGTTGATATACAGGAGAATTTGCCATGAAAATTCTTAGAGTATTCTGTTTATACCACCACTGATTTACCAAGGTAACTGTTATGTTTTCTTGTAGTGCTGGGATTAAAATGTTTTTTTGTAATTATAGCAATTTTTTGAGATAAAATAATTTGAAGGAAAGAAAATAACTACAAGGCATAAATATATGGACATATTAATAGAAAAAAATATATTATCTTCTCTGGTTTTATCCATTTTCAAGCAGGGAAATTAACTCCTGCTTGTTTTTTTGTTTTTTTTTTTGTCACCTAATTTCTGGACTAAGCTGAAATAAGTAAAGAAAACCCATATCATTATTAAACATAACAGCATTTAAAAATTGCTGTTATGAATTGCCAGGTTGATTTGTTATGTGACGCTAATTTTTGAAAACTGCTTTCTATCAATTTAAAATGTCACTTCATTTAAAATTTCAGTTTAATAGATACCACTTATACAAGGCTTGGTAGTCAGGAAAAAAAGCAAAAAACAAACAAGCAAGCAAAAAGAATAATGGAAAATATCTGTTTCCCTTTCTCTATGTATGCTTTTCCCAAGTAAGTTTCAAAAAACAAGAAGCCTTACTTTTGTATTCCAGGTGAAAACCAGCTGCTGCCACACTAATGTCAGAGTGAAAATGAAGGTAAAGTTGATTGGAGGTGCTATTCAACAATGCTGGCACAGTTGTACCTGGAAAAATAAAAGTTATGGAATAAACTATAGCATGCTGTTCAGAGTTTCGTATACAAAAGACATAACCAGGACTGAATCAGACAGGCTTGTTTTCTTCTCATTCTCTTCATGGGAATCAAATATTCTGCTGTGTTCTCCCTTGTTTTCTCCTGAAGTTGCAGGAAAAGTTTGATTACAAGCCAAACAATAAGAAGCTATGTAAGCACAATCAAACAAGATCCTGTCATGTTTAGAGGAAGCCTTATTGTCTCAGACAGAATAAAAGGAGATGTAAAGATAAAAAAAATCACATAAATAAAAAACTTGATTATGGCGACAAGGTCAACTGCCATTTTCCTGTTTCCTCACATTTCTATAAACCCTGCAGTACAGAACAAAGAAGTTCAGATTTTTTTCTGTGTGTACCCCACACCTTCTTCCCACAATAATATTTCAACCACTTATGCTAATTCAGAAGATATGACAGAAAATTAAGAAATAGGTACAACACATTAAAAAAAAAAACCCTCAAAACAACATACTAGTTTTTAGTAGTATACTAGTATTTTTCCTAAATTCAAATTCCTAATTGAAATATCTAATTTCCTAATTCAAATATCTGTAATAAAACTGCTTGTTGTGTGTGCTACGCAACAAGCTTATCCCTAACCCTGGATACATTCTTTGCCACTGGAATTCCTAAGTCTGACAAACACTTATTTTATTATCACATGATACCATGTAACTCATATTCTACTTTCTAAAGCTGGAAGACCTACTGAGGCTAAAAATTATATCACTTTCTATGATTATTCTCAAAGACAGTATCAAGTAGCTAATGAACTTCAATGGTGAATGCATAAGAAAAATTCTCATTTCCTGTGAGGCATTTTCTGTTTCTAAAATAACTGGCAGCAGCCTAGGTATGAGCCTGAAACTTGGGCTTAAGAAATGCTGAAAAGAATTGTCTTCCTAAGTCTACAATCTAAACTAGGAACTGGTAAATACTTCTAAATCTAAAACTGAATTAAGCACAATCTTGATATAAATGGAGGAGCTGAAAGATAACAAGCTGGCCTTTAGGGAAGGTGTTTACTGTCTGACATGGAGACTCAAAGTATCCAAATTCAGACAGTACAGAGAACTCACATCACATAATATTACTCTAGAATACAGAAAACAGTGAAGCATCTCCCTAGAAGAAGGACTTTTCATAGTATCTGTTAAGGAAACCTCCCTGTCTGACCATCCAGAAAGTGTGGTCACACTCCCACCAGCAGAGACTTTAATGGCAGGGACCAGAGCCCCTTCACAGTGGGCAGCTCCAGTGATCTGATGAGTCCCCGTTTCACTGCCTGCACACCCCACCCTCACAGACAGACCAGGTTTCCTCACAGATTCCACCCCAGGTCTCCTGCAGCAGAGTCCTGGATGTCTCATTCCATAAAGTCATTTATTCACAGTGCACTTACACTGAAACAGCTCAAGCTGATACTTCCAAGGAGAATCTCCACCAAGAAACCCCTGGGCTTTTGCACTCTCACAGTCTCACCACTCACAAAAGTGTCTTCCTCCCTAGACCTCAGCTCCTGCCATGTCTTTGACTGTCCTCTTACCAAGCTGAACCACAGGTCCCTGGGCCCTTTGTTGCGCAAGGTTAATGGCCTCTTGCCTCAGGCTGCACCACCCAGAGCTCCATGAGCAGCTTGAGCTGCAGCTGCTCACGCAGCTACCAGCACCAACTGTATACCTCAACAGTACCCATAAAGAATTTGAAATATATGCAAGGATGTTTAAGGTATCCTGTAACAATTAGGATGTTGATTCATAATGACTGTTACACTCTTTAAGGAACAAAAGTCACATGACATTTCTGTTCCTTTGTAGGACCTGGTAATATTTAACACCAGTCTTTTATTTCCTTAAAAGGTGATATTCAGTAAGATGAGAAGTTAGATCACATTGCACTGCAGGAAGTAAATGAGGCTAGTTTTTAATTCTCATAATTGCTATATTCAATGGAATCATTCAGGCTGGCTATCTCTCACAAATGGAATCCCCAGGGACTGATACTGGTCCCCACACAGTTTCAGTATCTTCAGAAATTATTTGTGTGGTGGAATTGAAAGCAGTCTCACCAAGTTTGCTGGTGACACTGAACTGAGTGGAGAGGCTGACATGTCAGAGAGACCTGGAGAGACTGAAAGAGTAGACTAGCAAGAATGGTATGAACTTTAACAGAGACAAGTACAAAGACCTGCATGTCTTTTAGAATAAGCAAAAGAGCCTGCATAGGATTTGTGTGGTTGGGGAGCAGCCTTGCTGAAAGGACCTGGGGCTGTCGCAGTGGACAAGCTGAATATGAGTCAGCAGCACACTGCTGCAGCAAAGAAGGCAAATAGGTTCCTGAGCTGCACCCAGAGTGCATTACTAGCAGAGATAGAGAAGCAATCATACTGATCTTCTCAGCACTTGTCAGGCTGTGTGTGTAGTATTGTGTCCCATTCTGGTCTTCACAATGCAAGAAAGACAAGGACAGACTGGAGATGTCCAAAGCAGGACCATGAAGATGATCAAAGGCTTTTTTTACCCTGTGAAAAAAGACCAAAGGAGTTAGGTCTCTTCTTCCTGTAGAAGAGAAAGCTCAGAGGGGACATCGTCACAGTACTCCAATGCCTAAAGGGGGCTCCTCACTTCACTGGGAGCCACAAGGAGAAGACACAGGGCAAGAGGTCCAAGATGCATAGGGGAATGTTTCATCTTAACATTAGAAAGAACATTTTTACTGTGGGAACCACCATGCCCTGCAGCAACCACTCAGGTGGCATGGTAGAGTCCCCATCACTGGAGGTTTTGAAGATACAACTGGACAGTATCATCTAGGTTCCCTTTCTTACAAAAGGTTGAACTACATGATCTTGTGAAGTCCTTTCCAGTCTGGATTGTTCTATGATTTTATGATTCCGTGATCTAACTGGAATTCTACCGTTCACTTGCTAACCTCTGCCTTTTCTGGGATTGGGTATATGAAGCATGGAAGGTATGTTTCTGTGTAGTAACCAGATGTAGTGTCCAAATTGTTTTGGACTTCCTTTACTGTCAATAGAGAGAAATGGTACTTAAAGGGCAACAGCAGATATCATTGGTGATAGCTTAACTGTAGATATTTCCATGCTAGAGATGTGTAGATATCTAATGCTCATGGAGACGGATACCCTGGTAGGATACCGGGAGTCTTACAGACTTCCTAACCTTTTGATTGAGAATCTGTAGTGTGGAAAATAGGCAGCTCTCCTAGAAGGCAGTAAATGCATGCAAGTTCTGCCTAAAGGCTTATAAAGGAATGAGGACTGATAGGTTTCCTACTTAAATATTCCATTATGGTATTACTACAGAAGATTGTGTCCCTTTCAAGTATCAGCAATGTCAACAAAAAGTAATGTATCTCATTCCAGAGGTAAACATTACACTTAATGTGTGAAAGTCTGTGTAGCCATCTAAGAAATTTCCAGGCCAAGAATGGAGATCAATGATCATTTTAAGCATTTCTTGGATTAGCAAAAGCATACAGCATGGGTCACATTCTTACCTAATTTCTTTCTAAATTTAACTACCATCATAGGAGTAGATTCTCCAGATGTCAACCTCAATGACTACTGTATTTGTATTCTCTCTCTGTGTATGTCTATACACACATATATATATCTGTATGCCTTCAAAGGAAGGATCTGCTCTACACATCATGCAGCCAATGCTATATAGAGAAGATGGTTGCACTGAGCACACAGCGAGCTCAAACAGCTAATCTCAGTCATCCGGGAATCTTGGAAATGATTACAGACTGGCCAAAAAGACTGTCTGAGTCTGTACTCAGTGAATTCACCATTCCAAATCAACTCTGTGACATAATTAGCACAATTTAGTCAGTTCTTAGTAATTGTATACCTTTACCTCTTGAATGAGTATTTAAAATACAGAGAAACCCACAGAGAGTGAATCAGAAGACAATCATTTCATCCAAGATTTAGTGAGAGAGAAATTTTACCACTCATGAAATCATGCCTGGAATTCACTTTCAATGCCATATCATTTATTCATTTTTGAGAACAGATTTCATGCCCTCTTTACATATTCTTTCCCATGCAGAAAAATAGTTCTTCATTTTAGGTCTGACTACCATTGTACAAAAGACAAATCCACAATAAATCCATGCTTTATTTCCAATGAAATATTTCTAATACAAAAAAGTTGGTTTTTTAAGTTTCCTTGGAAGTTAGGAAGGCTTGTAAGCTAAAGCAAGATGACAAACTTATTTTGTAGAATAAGGAAGTGTAAGCCTCGAGTATTGTTAAATAGAATATTGTTAAACACATAATTTCATCTGTTCTTTAATCAATGGGTCCAATATATTAGCCACATAATTCACTTCCAAAATAGATTAATTTTCATAATTTCATTTTACGTATTGCCAGTTTAGCATACAGCCTTGTTACTAGCATTTAAAATAAAATGTTATAACTCTTGGACTGGGTCTGGCTGGGATGGAGTTAATCACTGTAGGTGGCACGGTGCTGTGTTTTGGTTTTGTGACCAAAACCATATTGACAACACTTTTGGACAATACTTTTGGAAAGTATTATCAACTCAATTCCACTAATCCAAGTTAAATATTTTAGTGTCCTATTTTCTTCTGAAAATCTCTTTGAATTTGAATATTGTCATGCTTACACCATCTCCTCCCAAAACCAAGAACATTTCATAATGGTAAGAGAAATGATGAATACATACTCCTTATCTATATGTGTAAGCAAATAAAGACATGTTCTCTCACATAAATATCGATATATAAAACTGTATCTTTAAATCATGGCATATCCTAACCTGAAAAGCTCCCAAGACGCGGTGCTGTCATATCTCCACCATCATATATTTCAAGGGAGTCCCAATTATGTTCAGTGGCAAAGCTGATGACCTGGATCTATAAAACAGGACCACAGAACTTTTTTAGGCCAACAAGACACATGAATTTTTAAATATTCTAAAACCAATGAAATAAAAAGAGAACACATAGCAAAGAAAATAAAAATAAGAGATTTAAACAAAAGACACATCAGTGAAAAGAATGTAAATGAAAAATCAATATTCACTTTTTGCATTGTGTTAACCCTTAGAAAATATAAGGTAAGTAGAAGGATTTTGCATGTGTGTTGCATCATTTTAAATAATTACTCAAAGTGTAAATGAGCAGATAATCAAGACAGCTGCAGCACTCTCAAGGGCCTCAGTAATACCCTAGCAGATAGAAAGAGTTGGTATTTGCATATCAGATTGAAGGATCAGGACCTGCTTTCCATATACTACACAATTAAAACAGAAAACCGCTTGTAAATCACTTCTCATTCATATCCCCATGTGAAAATAAAGTAACATAAAATAAAGCTAACCAAATAACAATAATGAGAAATCCAAAGCACTAATATTTCAAATACTCCACTCCCCAATTATAGGATTATTAATTTATGAACTTTTTAGAGAAATAAACAAACAAAGTACTTAATATTCCATGCTTGACAGAATACAGACTTGCCTGAATACCTGATCCCTCAGTCACTATGATTTTCCACACACAATTCAAGCTGTTACCATAAGGTTCAGGGTAACCTGGTGAAAGAATAGTACCTCTCCGCTCAGTAAAATTCCCACTGCATGGCACTGAAAGAAAGTATTATCACAAATTATTACACAACTTCAACCACTTTACATAACAGAGAAGTAATAATAATTTTACTAAGACCAAGATAATTATAGTAATCTGCTTTTGTAGCATAAACACATAGACATGAAGCAATCATCTGAACTTAGAATGCATCTTATCTAAAATATATTAATGATATCAAGCATAAGATACAACCTGCCTAAATAAACAATTCAGAAATTAACTTCATTTTGCATGTGTGCAGCCTAGAACAGCCCAGCAGCACAGCCTTATCGTGTCTTACTTAGAGTAACAACAAACTGTAAAGATGTAACATTAAACACAATCAGATGGACAGAAATCATGTGAATTTACCCACATCCCAAGATAGTTCCAATATCGAATCTAGCTGATAAAGTATATTAGATATGTTTTAGTGTATACACACTTGGTTTTTTAAGGGTCAAGAAAACAGAACAACAACAAACCCACTAAAAAACAACAACAACAAAAGCCCAAAAAACCACACCAAAAAAAAATAAAACAACAACAACAAACAAACAAAAAACAAAACAAAACAAAAAAACCCCCAGAATTTGCAGAAAACAGGATACTTGCATTTATTTTTAGAACTCTCTAATTAACGCTAGAGTAAATTCCTAGGAATAACAATGACTTTTAAATATAAATCCAAATAGGGAGAAGGTAAAAACATTTCAACATTTACAAAAAACTTTAGTACTAAGCATTATTTCAGTGCAGATCTAATGAAAGACTAAAGAAAATTAGTTATATTTAGCAATGCTATCATTATTCAATGTACACTATACTTTTGCTTGTAAAAAGAAATCATTATCCTATGTGTGATAGAAATACACAAGTACTGTGTAATAAAACAGGTAAAGACACTTCTGGAGAATTAAATTCTGTCCTGTATTTCAAACTGTAGATAAGTCATGAAAATAATGAATGTTCAAGAAAATGTGCATCACACTTGTTCATATAATCTAAGTCATTATATGAAACAATATACTGACTATGAGCCAGCTGGTACTCAATTATTTCTTGATATGGAAAACTGCTCTTTTAAATTGGGCATGACTGATATTAATCGAAGGAGAGTGAATATACGGGTTAAATACTATTTTCTGAAACAATTCCTGAATCCT
Organism: Urocynchramus pylzowi; assembly: GCA_013397555.1. Taxonomy (NCBI): domain Eukaryota; kingdom Metazoa; phylum Chordata; class Aves; order Passeriformes; family Fringillidae; genus Urocynchramus; species Urocynchramus pylzowi. The sequence goes on from VZRH01005782.1 coordinate 945,509, forward strand.
AATTCAGAGACGTGTGACAGAACAGACAATGTAAATGTAATTGCTTACCTACACAGCTTGGTACTGTGTCATTCCACTGAGCTAAGGCATTTGGTACAGACTGACATCGGATAGCTTTTGAGCCTTGTAGCAGATAGCCAGGGCTACACTCAAATCGAACAACAGAGCCTGCTGAAAACTCAGAGCCGATTCTCCTTCCATATCTAGGCTCTGGAACTGAGCTACACTGTGTATCGCTTGTGCGTGGAACAGCTGTATACGGAGAGAAAAAAGATGAAGTCATGAATACAAATGACAGACATAATAAAAAAATAGACCAGTAAAAATGCTGATTGTTTCTTATAGGACAGAGCTTAATTCATGTTACTTGCTGTGCTTCAGTATTCTCAAAGAATGGACTAATGTTTTCATGGCTATTAGCTGGAATGTGGTTTCGGGCTGTGCCTCTGTACAGTCACGTGTGTGCCGTGGCAGCTCAGAGACATTTTGACTTTGGATGCACAGCTTTAGGCATGAGAAGATCAGTGGGTGTTTCTGTGGCCCTCTTCAATGACAAGATACATGTACCACGTACTTCACTAATAAATATGGGGCCTTTGGCTTCTCACTTGAACTTTCTCATTAGAAGCCCCGAAAAATTTTATGGTATAGCTACTCAGATATAAAGAAAACATAATATCTTACAAATATTCAATTTATCATATTGGAGAATATAAAGTGATAACAATACACTCTCCAGGCTATTTCAGTGTTTTCTTTTGACAACAATTATTTTTACCAATAATGTCTGGGAATTCATAAACCTGTTGTATAACAAGAAGAGTTAAAAGACTGCAAGCAATATATAAAGAGTAAAATAATAACATTCATTAGAAGCCTATGGGATAGTTTTCCCTTTGGCTTCATTATTTATAAACACTTTTTGATAACAGGTATTTTTTGTACCTACTGACTTTTGCTATTGTGCATGCTGTTCATATATAAAACTTGCTCTTACTACATATAATTTTGCAGTTAGCTAGTAATTGCCAATTTAAAAACAAGCTAAAATATTTATACAGAAAATGACAGAGTGTGCAATATAATCTATGTTTTACAGTATAATAAAATAAAGACAAATTTAAAAGAATCTTATTAAATATATGCAATTTTCTGGTGTGAGTGGCATGTTCAAAAGCTTTGTTTCATCAGCTTGGTTTGTTCAAGAATTAGTTTTAGAGCATCACTGCATCTAGATATGAATAAGTAACAGCATGAAAATTGCCTGCCATTTAGTCTTTAAGTACACGACACAAAATGGCACCAGGGAGGAAAAACAAAAAGAAGGTGGGTGTTACAGTTTATTCCTGGAAGATTTTCAAGCATGATGCTTCTGGCTCACTAATGTAAACAGAATCACAGCTATATTTAGTTTTATTTTACAGTATTATGTTTGAGTTCCTTTGCTGACCTGTAAGTGTGAAGAGAGATACTTCTATCTGTTCATGGGCACAACTGTACACACCCCCACCACACCTGTTCAGCTACCCTGGTCACTAAGTAAAAGACAAGGTATACAGAGCCTATACATACTTATTTTAATACTGATAATTTTACACTCATCCTATTTCTTATACTGTCATTTGCTCTATTCAGAACCATAATTAAGTTTTAAGTAATTGTAAATGCTCTAAAAATTAACATTTCTTAACAAGCTGGATACAGAATACTAATGGAAATCAATTCTATCTTAAATCTAGCATTTAACGTGCAACACATTTTAGCAGAACAATGAAAGCTGTCATTTATGATTACATTATGTTCTACCAATTTAAGCATTGCTACCACCTCTAACAGTTAAGTTTGCCCAAATATTATTGAATGTAGAGAAAAGCTTTTTCTAAGAAGATTTAGAAATAATTAATACTAGCAATAAAAGAAAAATACATTCTCTTTTTTATTAATATGCATTGAGTTGATAAGTCAGACAAGGTGAGACAGACACCACAACATGTATTTTTCTTCTAAATCAGTACATTGGTTGGTTGCAGATTTTAACCTTGAAAGCTACAGAAAGTTGTAAAATGTACTCAGGATTTAAAGAATGTCAGAGGTAAACTAGCATACTCCTGGGTAAATATACAATACAGCAAAACAAAAGCAAATAAATTTCATTCCATTTTTTAAAATGGTTAAGCACTTTACACAGTTTAAACAAACATCTTACCTTTCAGCAAACTTTATATACCTGCCTTTGCTCAAATACGTAGGAATTTGTCATTAAGTTTTCAACAGGACCTCAGTATCACACAGATTCTTTATGAAACTTGTTCATGCATACAGTTCTAACCCTAGCAGGAAACTGTTCTGCACTTGCAGAAGGAAAACTATGAAACCATAGTTCAATGATTTCAGAGTCACAGTTCTTCCTGATGATAACCTGCAGACTGCCAGGTCAATTCAGCTGACCCAACTTGCTCTTTTTTGCTCTTTTATTTGGATTAATAGCCTTTTCTCTACCCACGCATCTTCTGCACCAGCACTATTTTACTCAAACCTTTTTATTCCATGTTATTGTATAATGAATACACTGGAATAAATGATGACTTTACAACTGCCTACATGATGATGGCTGCTCACACATCCAATCTATCATATGCCTGGAACTCCAGTTTGTGCCATGTAATTAAGGATTAATCCATCCCTTGGTCAGGGCTACTTGTTCAAATGGGCATTTTGGCCATGAGATAAATCATTCATAATTATGTGACAGCAAAGGGCTCAGTATATTCTTGTGGACAAACCAGTTCAGATTCAGGAAATAAATACTTAATTATGCTTAATTTATTACCAATTTTACACAAGTTTCTGATCATTGATTCAGGAATTAAAAAGAAAGAGGACACAAACAATCAATTAAGTTAATTAACCAGTTTTACTTCATTCTGACCAGGCTCAGGCTCAACTTCCAACACCTAGCCTTCCCTTCTTTTTCTCAATTTCCATGTGTCCATCTTTTTTGTACCAATGAGGTGAGAGGCAGCACAGGAAATTGGGGTATGTGCTCTCCTTTTGCTTTCCCCCACCTCCCCTGGCAATGTGCTTAGCATTTTACTCATCTTCCTCCTCCTTTTTGCTTCTTCAGATTTCCACATCACCCTGTTTCTGAATGTTTCTCCTCCAATGGGGGTCATCCATGGGCTACAGCTCCTCAAAGATGTCCTGTACTGCAGATGTCCCAGGCTGCCAACCCCTCTGAGGTGTTCTCACTCCAGCAGGTGTCCCCCACAGGCCACAGCCCCTTATGAAGTACAAGACCTTTGGCAGGGAGCGCCTCTTTCCAAGAGTGCCTTCATCAATCCCTCCAGCCGCATCTCTAGCAGCACGTACCCAAAAGCACCTCTGCCTCAAAGCAGTTGTCTCTCCTCAAATATTAGTTAGTTGTCTCTACTCTTAAATATTTTTGAGGCACCACATTTTCCACTGACTAGTGGGAATTTTGGCATGTGAGAGATTGCTTATATCAGCTTGACAGGATGCTGTTTGTGAATGGCACATGGTAACTTAAGGCCTCCTCCCACACAGGTCACCACCTCAGCTACCTGCTAGTTAAACTTTTAGCTTCTCACTTGTCCAAAGTTTATCTGTCTTACCTAAGAGGATATATGACCTGACTGAAAATTTCAGCATCACTCCTGAAGTATTTTCCATTCATTGTGTGGAAGAAACTCTTGCTCAGCCTCCTATGGGAATACCATCTTTTCCTATGTAGTTTTTCACTCATTTTTTAAAAAGAGAGGAAAGTATAGAAAAAAAAAAAATCCTTCCCATTTCTCTAACCCTTGCCTAGCAACCACATCTGGAGAATTCCTACAACAGCTGTGCAGGCAAAGGACATTTTCTAAGTCAGATTTAAGAACATCCTATAGCTTTCAGTAATAGCATTGGGAAATTTGCATGCATGCACTAGTAATCCATACTTTTTTTTTTTTTTTTTTTTTTTTTAACTAGACCTTTTTGC